>OU744731.1:59657379-60257379 GCA_916613615.1 Steromphala cineraria | reverse complement strand
TACAGAGCCAATGGCTCTATTTTATTTCAGTATTTTCCATAAATGTCATTGTTGGAACTGTTACTATGTTTAGGGGATAATTTCCCGTCTGACCCAAATAAAAGTACAGTAGAACACGGATATAGCGAACACTCGGATATAGCGAACAACTTTTCAAGTCCCGTCCCTACATAATATCATTAAAATTGTATGCGTATAGCGAACACCGGATATAGCGAACTGAATTCATTGGTCCCTTGGAGTTCGTTATATCCGAGTTCTACTGTATTTATGAGAGTTGTGTCCTTTTGGCATTACAGACATGAAAAGCAACATCATTGCAGCTATAAATAGTCAATATTGTATGTTATCTTTGTCAGACTGGTGACTATGTATAGGTTAATATCCATGTAACTCTCCATTCCAAATTTTTTGTTAGGAATGGAGAGTTACGAGGATATTAACCAACTTAAATTACACTCAACGTAATGCCTATTCAAAAACATAACTTAAATTATTTACAAATTCGAAATTTCAAGTGAAAAACGTGATGTAAAATACAACTCTCCATTACTGAAAAGTAATGGAACGTGAGAACAATAGGCTGACTTCACAAGTGTAATATAACAATGACCTTTACTTGACCAATCAGATTGCCAGAAAACTAAGCTTTCATGATTTTTGTGTGAAACAGGGCTCAGTTTACAAGAAGACATTGGCAGCAAAAGACATCAAGTCATCTTCAAGGGACGAATTCTGGGCAAAAACTGAGGTGAGATGACCATTATGATTTACTCTTTGCCATATATTCAAAGTTAAACTTAAACTTTGTGAACATTTTCATCAGACACTAGCAAAATTATAACTTCTGGACTAATCTGGGGCTGGATTTTATGCATTGGCAGCATTGTCATCGACTGAAACTCTTTTTAATTTGTTATCTAGTGTTATACTTAAAGACACCACTCAATCTGCTTTCATCAGCCATTTTGAATTCTTAGCATTGCGAGAAAACAAATGTGCTGTATTATGCTTATTCATCAACGAAATTAAGAAATAACTACTTGATTGATAGAAGAGGAGCATATCTACAAATAATTCATACTAAGAGTTAACAGTTACATCAGCATTTTGTCGTAGTAATGCATTCCCCGATCGTAGCTTCGATGATTGGCTTCATTTCACAATGTTTTTATTTTTTGAGCGATACACTTAATTTTTTGTCAAATTGTCAAATTTTTAACAACTAAAATGCTAACCTCACAAACATATATGAAATTAAGTGTGAAATTATCATGTAAAAATCATATAATTGTAAACAGGAAAGTCCTCCTGAATTTCCTTTCCACAAAAAATACCCCACTCGAATGGTCCCTTTAAAGTAGGTTACATTGTCAACAGACACTAGGAGTGATATAACTTGTTTCTTTTCTAGTAGCTCATAACAGTATTATCTGAATTCTTGGCTAAATCTGCAGTGAGATCACCGTGAAATTTTATGCATTGCCATATATTCTTATGTTAAACTTAAACTTTATTAACATTACCGACAGACACTAGCTGTTTTGTAACATGCTTCTTATCTTTTGATTCATAACGCAATATTCTGGTGAAGCGCTTATCTCAAATAGTTCAATTATATTTTATTACTTTTAATTCTTCTAATAAAATATTTTCTTCTGAATGTTTATGTCTATGTTCGTTTGTGATACTAACACTAATTATAAACAATTTACTTTATTTTCTTTCTCAGTCAAAGGTAATAATTCTCAATTGTAACCCATTTTCATCATCATTTTCCATATCCCATGATATAAAGGCCCAGTCCACAATTCAATTTATTGAAACAACTTTTCTAATGAACTACAATGTTATTGTAACGCTTTGACTGTTGAGTGGTATGCAAGTCGAGCTGTTTGAGGGAGTGACCTCCCTTGTGAGAAAATGGTAGTTATGTACATTTCTGAAAGGGTTCTGATAAGCATGGTCATGTCTTGATATGTATGTTTTCGAAGAAAAAAGTGTTCTAATGTTTGTAAGTGTACTTATAATGTTTTATAGATCATGAACGATGTAACTCCATGATGCTGTATGGAAAAGTGTTCGTGAAATTTACAAAATTGGTCCATTACTGTAAATTCAAAGCGTTCACACTCATAGTTCTGTACACTGTTCCTGTCAGCCTTAAATTAACAACACTTCAATCAACATAAGTCGCACTTTATGAAACTAACATTCCATGCATAAATCCCTCAATTCCTTTTGACATCAAAGATCAAGAATAAAACAACGATGAAAGTTATTGTAAACTTTGGATTTTCAAAGACTTGGCACATTTGTTTATTATACCCCCGCCTTACAGCGTAAGCGGGGGTATATAGCGTTCATTCTTTCCGTCCGTCCGTCTGTCCGTCTGTCCGTCTGTCCGTCCGTCCGTCCCAAAACTTTGTGCGGAGCAGATCTCCAAAACTATGCATGCTAGCCTCATCAAACTTCATACACATGTCAACCATGATCCCTAGTTGTGCCTTTTGAGGGTTAGAACTATTTCTGAATTTTCATTTTTGCGGTTTCCATGGAAACGTGACTAAAAAGTGACTCTTTGAGGAAGTCGTTTTGTGCGGAGCATATCTCCAAAACTATGCATGCTAGCTTCATCAAACTTCATACACATGTCAACCATGATCCCTAGTTGTGCCTTTTGAGGGTTAAAACTATTTCTGAATTTTCATTTTTGCGGTTTCCATGGAAACGTGACTAAAAAGTGACTCTTTGATGAAGTCGTTTTGTGCGGAGCAGATCTCCAAAACTATGCATGCTAGCTTCATCAAACTTCATACACATGTCAACCATGATCCCTAGTTGTGCCTTTTGAGGGTTAGAACTATTTCTGAATTTTCATTTTTGTGGTTTTCATGGAAACATGACTAAAAAGTGACTCTTTGAGGAAGTCGTTTTGTGCGGAGCATATCTCCAAAACTATGCATGCTAGCTTCATCAAACTTCATACACATGTCAACCATGATCCCTAGTTGTGCCTTTTGAGGGTTAAAACTATTTCTGAATTTTCATTTTTGCGGTTTCCATGGAAACGTGACTAAAAATTGACTCTTTGATGAAGTCGTTTTGTGCGGAGCAGATCTCCAAAACTATTCATGCTAGCTTCACTTAACTTCATACACTTATCAATCATGATCCCTAGTTGTGCCTTTTAAGGGTTAGACCAACAAATTATTTTCATTTTTTGCGGTTTCCATGGAATCATGACTAAAACAGTGACTTTTCGACCAAGTCTTTTGTCCTGAGCATATCTCCCAAACTATTCATGCTAGCTTCACCAAACTTCATACACTTATCAACCATGATCCCTAGATGTGCCATTTGAGGATTAGACCATCACATTTTTTTAATTTTTGGAAACATGACTAAAACAGCGATTCTATGATAAATTACTTTGTCCTGAACATATTTCATGAAATATACATCTCAGCTTCACCAAATTTGCTACATATGTCAATCGTGATTGCTGGATATGCCTTGTGAGAGTTAAACGATATTATATGGATTTTCTTCTCTGTGGTCTCTTTGGAAAACATAACTTACAAAGTGACTCAACAAAAATAATGTTGTCCTCAGTGCATCTCGTAGAATATTCATGATAACTACCTCAAATTTGAAACAAAGATCAACAATTATCTCTAGATGTACCCTTTTAATTGTAAAACCTATTAATGAATTCGGTATTTGGGTTTCAGTTGAAAGAAGACTTAAACAATGACTTACTGTATACTCAACTATCATACTTTAACCAATATTAATCAGTTTTACTATTTGAAATTCTTTGAACAAAGTGGGGAGCGGGGGTATGTGAGCTTTGCTCGCTTCTTCACTTGTTGAATAATCATCATCTCATTATAAACATTATAAATGGATTGAACTAGCTATTTAATTTATGGAAAGATCCATGTCAAATTTGTAAAGTTATTGCCTACATATCAAATGAACTTTTATTATTTTTCAATAAAATGAACTTTTTGTTCACTTTGAAAAATGTGGATATATTTGATTGTATAATCATTTAATGAAATGGTATGATGTTATTGTATAGAACAGGAAATAGTTTGATAATCAGTTCCTCGCTATATACCAATCATCAAATAATGTCAGGTAAGGTTAAGGTAATTAGGTTTATTTTCATAATACATACAATGCGGAGATTTAACTTCTAGTCACTATTAAATACTATTGGTAGTGAACACTACATTCTTTAAGGAAGACTTTAATCAATTCAGATAAGTTTTCTATGGCAAATTCTTCCTCAAGGCATAAAACATGCAACATTTTATTAAACCCTTACATTTAAATTTTTTTGTGCCAGCATAACAGCTAACTACAACTGAACCCTACATTTATCTTTATGAGGTAGCCACTTATCCCATTTAACTATAGGACTGTCCCTATAAAGGATAAATGAAAATTAATGATTCCAATTGAAAGACAATATATTTTAACTAAAGCCAGGGAGCAGTAATAATTCAAATAAATAACGTAAAGTTTAGCCATGCGATTCCTTTTTCTTACACAAAATGAATTAAAGGTGTTCACACAAAATGGCCTCCAAAGGATTTTTTGTGAATCTTCATACTTTGTCCTCTGACTATGGATGATTAGCTTGTGTAATGAGATTTTTGACACTGTCAAAATAATACATTTAGCCTTAACTTACAATTATCAGTGAAAATTTTAAGATATAAAATTATAAAAAAAACGTGCCACACATCCCATTTAACCATAGGTCTGCCCCTTTAAGGTGGTTGGTAGTCTATAAGTCTTCCAGCTTTGTATACTACATGTGATATTTCTACTGTGCAGTTGATGACCATATCATACATTATTCCTTATTCCTTGATTAATAATATACTGGTACTCGATTCCCTTTTTCTCACCCTATCCTCAAGAGTTATATCCCATGTTACTTCCTCCGCTAGGTTGATGAGAAGAGCCGACAGGAGGAAGACAGGAAGAAGAGACAGGAGGAAAGGGAACAGATCGACAGAGAAAGAAAAGAACGAGAGGTATGAGCAATAATTCATAATATAATTGTAAAACTGAGAAGATTCTGATTTTCATTTTGGGAAGTGCAATCTTTACCTCGATTTCATTTCAAACCAAGCTTGTGAACTTTCTGAAAAGGAATTATATTATTATTGTTATTATAATTTTTATTGATTATATTTTTTGTTTATGTTTCCATGTCACAAATGTGACTAAGAGGAAGTGATATTATATCCCTTGTGATTATTATCTCCGAGCGAATGCATTGTGACTTTGCTTTAATGTTACATTTGTTAGAATATAACAGGAAACAATACAAAAAGGCAGAGATCATATGATAATAGCTTCACTAAATACGTTATGTGACATAACGGTACTTCCAGTTATGAATTACCAATCGTTATTTCATGGGAAAAAAATTAATAAGGAATAAAACAAATCTTGATACAATGAGTTGGTGAGAGTTGAAATTGTTTACCAACTCTTGAAAATATTACACAAATTATCAGCAAACAAATAATGAACTTTCGGATATCTGCAAAATTTCTAGAAACTTGTGCCTTCTAAGAATATCAGATATATAAGGTTATTCAAGTGTAGTTATATTTCTTTAAACAAGTTATGTTGAAGGTCTTTTATTTACCACATGCCAAATGAAGTTTTCAGGGAATATAGGAGTGACTCACTCATTGGAAGAATGTGTGGTGAAAGCAATTTTTCATCTGTGAGATGTGTCTCAAAATTTCCTTTTCTAAAGGCATCAGTGACATCAGAAGTTTGAGAAAAAATGGCATTTTAAAAACCAAGGAGTGTATGTTGCATTATCCTGGAAACACTAAATATCCTTATAGTGACAGAGACAATCTTTCTTAAATTTTATTTGGTTTTGATAAGCTACAAAATATCTAATATGCAGATTGAAGTTCATATCTCATCACTGGACTTGCAAATATATCCATTTTTGCATAATATCTCTAAAATGCTTGATTTTATGGAAATCTCACGAAAACATCTCAAATACGTTTAATATTCGAAATTATGCATCCAATTAATCTACCTATTAGTTACAATACCTAATAAACACTATCAAATCGAATATATCTTCCTGTCAGCTTATGACAAGTTTCAAAGTTACATTTGGCGAATTTGTGCGCGCCACTCGAGCCACATTGTCCGTTTTTTTTATCAAAATCCCGACTTTGAATGGCCGTATTTTCGCTATAATGTACTGATTGACCTTTAACTTGTTATTTTCAGTAACAGTGGTTCCCGATGTAATAATATTGATTTCAAAATTTGACATATGTGATCCTTTCAACATACTCTGTGTCTCTTTAATACTGTGTCCTTGTTGAGTAAATCATCTGTCTTTCTTGTTCAGATAAGAGAAGCCAAGGAACGTGAACAGAGAATGCAGGAACGGATGAAAAATGTTCATGAACAGAAGCGCGCAGAGAGAGACGCTGAAATGGTCAAACGTGAAAATGAGAAGAACAGATGGGTACGTCTTATTTAATGAGTTGGATACTTGAATACAATAAGGAAAATTGATATCAAATTTCAAAAAAAGGTTTAGATAATATTATTTTGCAATTTTCAAGTATATGAAATTTGCAAATTTTTGAATAAATAAAAATGTTTTATCTCTAAGTGGTATAACCTTTCTTCTTATTCAGTTCTTTTAATCATTTACTAAGTAATTGTGTGTATCAGCGTATTCGTGTCTTTGTAACTCCTACACATACCCTTATATCCTTCAGACCAACAGCCTCATATCACTGATGTTATTTACTTTGTGAAATGGACCAAATTATTTTGTGCCGTTATATAGTAGTGTCTCTCAAGGAAACCATACATAAAACTGCTTGTGGTAGAGCTCTCATTGGTTAATTTAAATGACACTTATATGACCTCACATCAGCTCTGTTGAATTTCATTGGCTGCCATACAGCTGTAAATGGGTGCCTCGTAAGGATTGAGAGTGACATAAACACTGTGCGTCACATGACTGCACGTGTTGTATGCTCCCCCGGGAGTCGAGATGGTAAAAGAAGTGTTATGAAGACTGAAATCCAATGATCGAGGAAATACCAAAGCGTCTGAGCAGCACTCTCTGAGCTGGATATACAAATAATTAGTAGTATAGTAGTATAGTATACAAGTCTTTTGTTTCATATTGTGGTGTTTGTAAAAGCTACGTGAAAATATATATGCTGATGATGCAAATTGATTGTTTTGATTTATACCGATTTGAAATATCTAATTGATTGTCTGTTTATTGCAGGAGAAAGAACAACAGGACCATGACAAGGACGATGATGAAAGAAGAAAAAGAAGCGACTCTGCCAGGAAACTAAGGATGAATGTAAGTCTTGTGCTGTTATTATCTGCATCAGGAGTGGAACTAGTCACAGTACTAGCCATTTGGACTAGTAGATTTCTATACTTTTAGGACTATAACGCATTCCAACTAATCCAAAACATTGAAATGATCATGTCATCCTTCGAACTACCTGTTAGTGATTAATAAGTAGAGATTATTACCCGAGGAAGTGTGTCATATGACTTTTACGAAACGAGTGTGAATTTTTGTATTGCAAGAGCGGGGGTTATACACAAATTTGCACGAGTTTCCTAAAGTCATATGACACACTTCAGAGGGTGATAATTTCTTTATTACCGATTCTATTCCATTTAATCATCTTTGAAATATCCAAGAAACGGGCCACTTCCCTTGTGACGGCCGGCGACAGTTACGTCACGAACAAAGGTGTTATGACGTCACAGGCGAAAAAATGCAAGAACTCGCGCTACAACAATCTTGCTAGGCAAAAGTGATACGTGCACTTGTGCTCATATTGAAAACATGTCACCACTTATTTTCAACCATATGGGTAATAAAGACATCTTTGACACCTCCAAACTTTTTAGCAATTTAAATAAATTTAAATGCCCTTATATTATTTATAGTCTTTAAACTTTTTTAAGGCCATTTTTTCATTCAATGTGCAAAATGTCCCATGGTCCCTGCCTATCTCATTCCCTGTCGATAATATTTTCTTCTAGCAATAGGCAACATGTTAAAGTTCACATAACCACAAACATTATTTCACTATTTTCTTTGAAATATTTAGGGGCAGGATAGCGCAGTGGCTTCGGATCAGGAGGTCCGTGGTTTGAATCCTGCCAGGGGCTCGGTAACTTTGTCTGCAGTAGAGAACTGTTCTACACGCAGTCAAGTTTGGGTGCAATGCTACACTGAATTTCAGTGCAGTACCACCCATGGTTTGCTAGTTCCAGCTGTTGCTCGCAGATTTCACCGCAATGCATAGCCACAATTGTGTTGCGGACTTTCTCCTTGCAATACTAGCAGCCGCGATATAAGTGAAATACTCTTGAAAGCGGCGATAAACCCCATATCACCTCACCTTGAAATATTTAAAATCCGATTTCAATATTGTATAGTGCTTCAAAGGTCGCTACTCAAATATGTTCAGTTTGGCAATGAAAGTTTTTTTGAATGCCACTTTTGATGGACACTTAGACCTTTCTGGCCAAAAACCAGTGAATGCATGACTGCCTGTCACTGGTCATAGACAGAATCAGCCTTGTTTTCTATACATCTATCGTAACAACACCACAGAAAATATTAAAGATTTTCAGAAAATGTGTTCCACTCAGTTAGCATTTGGTGTACATAATTATATTCACATCAATGGTAATTAAGCAATTATTTAGGCAGTAATTCAGTTGGAATAATGATACCTTAATCTGTATAGTCTGTTTATTACGTCACACCCGCACAAGTTTTATGGCCCCTAACCCAGGTGGTTTCTTCACAGCCAATAACTACGCTGTCTAAATGAAAGGCTAATAAAATGTGTTTATTGGACAAATTAACAAAAATTAAGTCCAGCTTTTATTTTTTTGAAAAATCTTTGAACGAAAATCGAGAAGTGATAAAGTGGAGGTTAGTGGATGTTTAATTTCGCACCGTGTGCATGATTTATAGTGTTGAACCCTTCCTGTGTGGCTGAGTTTCAGGACTCAAGACTTTTACTCAACGTGGAGCACAGTGGTGAAGTGGTAAGCATGCTGGCCTCTCACGCCAGAGACCCGGGTTCGAATCCCGGTGGAGACACCAAATATTTGTCACTTGGGTCTCATCCTGTGTTGTGTCCCTGGACAAGGCACTTCATCCACATTGCACTCAGTTCACCCAGCTGTTAAAATGGGTACCTGAAATTTGGATGTATTGACCTACATGGTCGTGATTAGCACTTAGTAGCAGCTGTGAAAGTACACTCCTTCGGGGTAATAATGTAGCGCATTGAGCATGTCTTAGGACTAGAAAAGGCGCAATATAAGTATGCACATTATTATTATTATTATCACATTTCAGGAGGCAGCAGCTCTCACCACAACTACAACAAGCAGTGCTCGAGATTTCTTCAAACAGAAGAGTTTAGACCGGGGTGATGACGTCAGTCGGAAAGGACCGCCTCCACCAAGGTTTGTAGTTTGTGCTTGCATTATAGGTACAGTATTCTACCAGACAATTTATTATTGCAATATGGCCGCAAAAATTTGATGGAAGAATTAGGGATTTTTTTTTTAGGATTCAATTGAATGTGTTTCATGCACCATGCATCGATGGACACTCATATTTTTACTATTTTTAATATTTTAAGCTTGTTTTCATTCACATGACTGAGAAATATATGTTCTCGACCAACAGTCAAATATATTGTAATACTAACGATTCCGTCCGTTCGTCCGTCTGTCCGAGGACACTTTTTGTCCGACCTATTTCAGAAAACTATTCATCCGATTATTTTCAAATTTTGCACATGTCTTCTACCCTACTAGGAGGGGTGAAGTGTGAAGTTACAACAAATTTCGTTGATATTTGAATTTAAAAAAAATTTCCATGTTTTGAACTTTGTCCGACCTATAGCAGAAAAACTATTTATCTATTTGATTTCCAATTTTGTACATGCACTCTACTCAACTAAAAAGGGTATAGTGCTCAAAAAGATCCAATTTGGTTTAATTCTTTTCTTTTTTTTTAAATTTTCATGTTTTGTTTTTAATGGTAGTCATTTACCAATATCAGAATTTATCTGACTGATTGTAGAAAACTATTTATCCTAATATTCTTTTCACATTCTGTAAAATTATTTTACCTAATGGAGAGAACAAATGAAAAGATGCAGAGTTACAAGACATAGTAATATATGTTTTATGAGAAAATACTTTGACCATTGCAGAAAAAACATTCATTCTTCTCAATTCCTCTTTTTGGGGGTGTCAAATGCTGTGCAAAAGACCTCTACTTTGGAAGTGAAAAATAATTCATTTGATCAGGGATGCACAGTCGGGGTTATAAGTGAGCCACGCTTACTTTTTTGCTTGTTCAGTTCTCAAAAAGGAACCAAATTAGAGTAAACAGGTTCTGTACATTACTACAAAATGTACTGCACACATTGTTGGAAATATGTTTTAGTTACTACAAGCAAGAAGGGCTTGTGATTTAAGATTCACTTGGTCGTTTTGAACGTTTGACAATCACTTCAATGTGAAGACAGTGCGTATTTCTATAATCACACAAGCCAGGCACAAAAAAAATCTAAAAGTAACCAGCATCGGCAAACAATATTACATTTATCCCTTACCACAATACATTGCTTTCCACAAAAAGTAGCAAGATTTTCTCTGTGCCAACAGGTAGATAAAAGACCGAGGTTTGTAGTTTTTTACACCCCCGCTACACCATAGTTGAGTTCAATACTTTAGGTTCATTTACTTTCACATGACTCGAAAATAAAAGTGTTGTTTTTTTAATTTATTTTTATTTAGGAACCAACTTAGAAAAAGTATGTAATGTGCAGTACCACAATATGTACTGCACAATACACCATTTATTCAATATCACAATACATTAATTGCTTTTCACAAAAAATAACAAGAAGAAAACAAATAAAAGGGCAAGAGGAATACTTCAAGAGAGAAGACAAAATTTATCTCTCTGATTTAGACACAACCTGCCTCACGGTGTAGAGAGAATATAATTTTGTTTTCAAATCTTAGGGGAGGTAACTCTCGTAAGGGAGATAATTTGGGAAAGAATCAACACGCACACCACTAAAAACTTCTCTTTCTTTCTCTGTAAGATGTCTCCTGCCATCAAGAAAAATTGCAACCCAATCCAGAGTTAAACAATTACTAACAATAATTGTAATCTTCATATCTCTGCCAACAGGAAGATCAAACATGGCTTCCTGAGTCAGGATGAACCAGAGGAAGAGCCAGAGAGGAAAGCTCCAATCAAGTTGCCGACCGGCGGGCCTTCTTCTCCTCCCCCCTCCTCTCCGCCTCACAAACCTGCTCGCCAACCGGAACCAGAACCTGAACCAGTTTATGAACCAGATCCTGAACCAGAACCGGTTTATCAACCAGATCCTGAACCAGAACCAGAACCAGTTAGGCAGGCACCACCTCAACTGCCCCAGACTAGGAACCTTTTAGCTCAGGGTCTGCCGGCCAGACAGGACTCGGATGAAGAGCAAGAAGATCAGGGGTGGGATGGTGAGTGATTTTTGTATCAAGAGTTGAATTGAAAGAAATTTCTGGGATAATTCCTCTGAGTTGGGCTTTAGTTTTGGATAATGTATGTTGGTGTTATCTTATGTTTTTGACACAAATCTCATAATATTTGACTACTAAAGTTAATTGTGTAGTTAGGCTTAGTTGTTTCATGTTGCCACTGTTGTCGGTGTCAAACCAAAGCCTTTTTTCCCCCAGATTTTGGCAAGGTATGGAACTATATGAAAACATGGACTTGCATGAAAGTGCAATTTCTATTTGTTCATGTAGGCCTATAAAGATCCTTTTTTACAGTAATAAAGTGACATTAAGAGGATTTTTTTATTTTTGAAAATTTGATATGTTCATTCATACACAAAAGTTCTGTAAAAGAAATCAGCATCTTCGTATCTGATTTGTCTGCCTGTAAAGATATATCTGAATGATGTAATAAAATTCTGTCTGTCTGACAATTATTAAACTCCTTGGTTCCAGAGCCAGCTGACGAGCCCACGAGTCCCCCTGCCCAGACAAGTCAGGTGGCGCCCTCTAGGGAGGTCATGGAGGAGGAGGAAGTAGAGTATGAGGGCGTGTCAAGCGTTGCTGGCAACCGCGGACTCTGTGCTACAGCTCTGTATGATTACCAAGCAGGTTAGCAGGAGCTCGTTGTGTTTACCTAATTTTAAATAATCAAAGAGACACAGTGTATGTTGATAGGATCACATATGTCAAATTTTGAAATCGATGTTATTACATCGGGAACCACTAACTGTTACTGAAAATAACAAGTTAAAGGTCAATCAGTACATTAAAGCGATAATACGGACATTCAAAGTCGGGATTTTGATCGAAAACCGGACAATGTGGCTTGAGTGGCGCTCGCAAATTTGCCAAACGTAATTTTAAGCTCATCAGGTCTGAAAGACCCGATGGGCTTATGGCATGGCATGGCGTCCGTCCATCCGTCTGTCCATCCGTCCATCCATCCGTCCATCCGTAAACTTTTCACATTTTCATCTTCTTCTCCGAAACCAATGACTCTAGAGAGCTGAAATTTGATGTGCAGACTCCTTGGCAAATGGGGATTCTAAATTGTAGATTTCGTGACCCCATGACCCCAAATGGGGTCACAGGGGTCAAAACCTTAAAAACCTATTTTCATCTTCTTCTCCAGTTCCAAAAGGTCTAGAGAGCTGAAAAGTTGTGTGTAGACTCCTTGGCCAATGGGGATTCTAAATTGTAGATTTCGTGACCCCATGACCCCATATGGGGTCACAGGGGTCAAAAACTTAAAAACCTATTTTCATCTTCTTCTCCAGTTCCAAAAGGTCTAGAGAGCTGAAAAGTTGTGTGTAGACTCCTTGGCCAATGCGGATTCTAAATTGTAGATTTCGTGACCCCATGACCCCATATGGGGTCACAGGGGTCAAAACCTTAAAAACCTATTTTCATCTTCTTCTCCAGTTCCAAAAGGTCTAGAGA
The DNA here is from genome assembly GCA_916613615.1 of Steromphala cineraria. Taxonomy (NCBI): domain Eukaryota; kingdom Metazoa; phylum Mollusca; class Gastropoda; order Trochida; family Trochidae; genus Steromphala; species Steromphala cineraria. The sequence continues at coordinate 60,244,278 of OU744731.1, read as the reverse complement.
GCTGAAAAGTTGTGTGTAGACTCCTTGGCCAATGGGGATTCTAAATTGTAGATTTCGTGACCCCATGACCCCATATGGGGTCACAGGGGTCAAAACCTTAAAAACCTATTTTCATCTTCTTCTCCAGTTCCAAAAGGTCTAGAGAGCTGAAAAGTTGTGTGTAGACTCCTTGGCCAATGGGGATTCTAAATTGTTGATTTCGTGACCCCATGACCCCATATAGGGTCACAGGGGTCAAAACCTTAAAAACCTATTTTGATCTTCTTCTCCAGTTCCAAAAGGTCTAGAGAGCTGAAAAGTTGTGTGTAGACTCCTTGGCCAAAGGGGATTCTAAATTGTAGATTTCGTGACCCCATGACCCCATATTGGGTCACAGGGGTCAAAACCTTAAAAACCTATTTTCATCTTCTTCTCCAGTTCCAAAAGGTCTAGAGAGCTGAAAAGTTGTGTGTAGACTCCTTGGCCAATGGGGATTCTAAATTGTAGATTTCGTGACCCCATGACCCCATATGGGGTCACAGGGGTCAAAACCTTAAAAACCTATTTTCATCTTCTTCTCCAGTTCCAAAAGGTCTAGAGAGCTGAAAAGTTGTGTGTAGACTCCTTGGCCAATGGGGATTCTAAATTGCAGATTTCGTGACCCCATGACCCCATATAGGGTCACAGGGGTCAAAACCTTAAAAACCTATTTTCATCTTCTTCTCCAGTTCCAAAAGGTCTAGAGAGCTGAAAAGTTGTGTGTAGACTCCTTGGCCAATGGGGATTCTAAATTGTAGATTTCGTGACCCCATGACCCCATATAGGGTCACAGGGGTCAAAACATTAAAAACCTATTTTCATCTTCTTCTCCAGTTCCAAAAGGTCTAGAGAGCTGAAAAGTTGTGTGTAGACTCCTTGGCCAATTGGGATTCTAAATTGTAGATTTCGTGACCCCATGACCCCATATAGGGTCACAGGGGTCAAAACCTTAAAAATTTATTTTCATCTTCTTCTCCAATTCCAAAAGGTCTAGAGAGCTGAAAAGTTGTGTGTAGACTCCTTGGCCAAAGGGGATTCTAAATTGTAGATTTCGTGACCCCATGACCCCATATAGGGTCACAGGGGTCAAAACCTTAAAAACCTATTTTCATCTTCTTCTCCAGTTCCAAAAGGTCTAGAGAGCTGAAAGTTGTGTGTAGACTCCTTGGCCAATTGGGATTCTAAATTGTAGATTTCGTGACCCCATGACCCCATATAGGGTCACAGGGGTCAAAACCAGGGATGCAGATTCAAATTTTTGCCAATCGGACATTCCACGTATAAGTCGACGAATAATGATATTTTGTAATAAATTTTGGTGCTTTATCTCACGTAAATACACGATTGAACATGTGGAAATATTTCATAGACTAAATTTAAGTCTACTCAGTAATTTACTTATTACTATGATGTTTAGGCCTAGGTATATGAATATGTTTATAATTTAAATAAATAAACAAGTTTCAATAGTGTCAGTTACTCAGTAAACAAATGCCAGGTGCTTAGAATCAAATATTAACTGGAAAGCAGACGATGTACAGATCTATTTATAGCAACGCATGCAATGCAATGCAAAAATAAAACACTGAAAATACATTACATTGAGTAAAATAAAATTACTTCGGCTGTTTTAAATATAATTCTATTAAGTTATGATGCATATCAACTACTTGACACACACTGCATAAGTTTTTTTAGCCTGTCAAACTTGCCAACAGATCAGCCTGTTTTCGTTTCCCTATCACTGCAGTAATCCTGCTGTTCCTTTCACCTCCCTGCAGTAATGAAAGCTCCCAACACTGTGTTAATGAAGTATTGCTTGCAAAGTCAATGCATGGAGCTTGTGAAGTTAGTGGAGGGAGGATATAGTAACAGCATGTAAACTAACGATGTGAAGTTGTTTGATGTCTTTTTAAAAAAAGTTTGGCCTTAGTGACTTGTTTTGCTCAATGCATGACACTGAGATGATCCAATAATTAAAGATAACAAGGTATTTATGTCGTTTAAATGGATTAGTTGTTTCATTGATGACCGGTTCGTGTTTTCATTACAATTATGACCGACACAAACGGGGCATTTCATCGGCCTTTATTGATTGCTTGTTAGTCAACTCAGGCTTGTTTATCTGTTTGTTTAGTAATTCTTTGATTATCTTCAATCGGTCAAATGACTCCTTGAATGTCCGACAGGTCACTTTTTCAATCGGTCAAACTGAATTCCCAATCGGACATGTCCGGCAAATAGACCGATTTCTGCATCCCTGGTCAAAACCTTAAAAACCTATTTTCATCTTCTTCTCCAGTTCCAAAAGGTCTAGAGAGCTGAAAAGTTGTGTGTAGACTTCTTGGCCAAAGGGGATTCTAAATTGTAGATTTCGTGACCCCATGACCCCATATGGGGTCACAGGGGTCAAAACCTTAAAAACCTATTTTCATCTTCTCCAGTTCCAAAAGGTTTAGAGAGCTGAAAAGTTGTGTGTAGACTCCTTGGCCAATGGGGATTCTAAATTGTAGATTTCGTGACCCCATGACCCCATATAGGGTCACAGGGGTCAAAACCTTAAAAACCTATTTTCATCTTCTTCTCCAGTTCCAAAAGGTCTAGAGAGCTGAAAAGTTGTGTGTAGACTCCTTGGCCAAAGGGGATTCTAAATTGTAGATTTCGTGACCCCATGACCCCATATAGAGTCACAGGGGTCAAAACCTTAAAAACCTATTTTCATCTTCTTCTCCAGTTCCAAAAGGTCTAGAGAGCTGAAAAGTTGTGTGTAGACTCCTTGGCCAATGGGGATTCTAAATTGTAGATTTCGTGACCCCATGACCCCAAATGGGGTCACAGGGGTCAAAACATTAAAAACCTATTTTCATCTTCTTCTCCAGTTCCAAAAGGTCTAGAGAGCTGAAAAGTTGTGTGTAGACTCCTTGGCCAATGGGGATTCTTAATTGTAGATTTCGTGACCCCATGACCCCATATAGGGTCACAGGGGTCAAAACCTTAAAAACCTATTTTCATCTTCTCCAGTTCCAAAAGGTCTAGAGAGCTGAAAAGTTGTATGTAGACTCCTTGGCGAATGGGGATTCTGAATTGTAGATTTCGTGACCCCATGACCCCATATAGGGTCACAGGGGTCAAAACCTTAAAAACCTATTTTCATCTTCTTCTCCAGTTCCAAAAGGTCTAGAGAGCTGAAAAGTTGTGTGTAGACTCCTTGGCCAATGGGGATTCTAAATTGTAGATTTCGTGACCCCATGACCCCAAATGGGGTCACAGAGGTCAAAACATTAAAAACCTATTTTCATCTTCTTCTCCAGTTCCAAAAGGTCTAGAGAGCTGAAAAGTTGTGTGTAGACTCCTTGGCCAATGGGGATTCTTAATTGTAGATTTCGTGACCCCATGACCCCATATAGGGTCACAGGGGTCAAAACCTTAAAAACCTATTTTCATCTTCTCCAGTTCCAAAAGGTCTAGAGAGCTGAAAAGTTGTGTGTAGACTCCTTGGCGAATGGGGATTCTGAATTGTAGATTTCGTGACCCCATGACCGCAAATGGGGTCACAGGGGTCAAAACATATTTTAATCAAAAGTCTGATGAGCTACAGAGCCCATGGCTCTATTTTTAAACCTTCTCATAAGCTGACAGTAAGATATATTCGATTTGATAATGTTTATTAGGTATTGTAACTAATAGGTAGGTTAATTGGATGCATAATTTCTAATATTAAACGTATTTGAGATGTTTTCTTGATTTTTCCATAAAATCAAGCATTTTAGAGATATCATGCATAAATGGATATATTTGCAAGTCCAGTGATGAGATATGAACTTCAATCAGCATATTAGATATTTTGTAGCTTATCAAAACCAAATAAAATTTTAAGAAAGATACTCTGTGTCACTTTAAAATCTAGTCCTGAACATAACACACTTGATTTCTACGATTTTAGATTCAGCAACCATGAGTGAACTGTTTCTGTATTAGGGTACTGGTTGGTCATCAACTGTTCAGCATTGTTAGTGTCATCTATTGATCAAGCTCATTAAACACTAAGTTCATCGGTCCCTATAACCTCTGAAAAATCATCTCCAACCAGATAGGCTTTGCGTATTGAAACCTTCTAATAACATTGGCTTTGAAGATGACTTATTATTTTTTGCCAATAAATTAAATATGCATGTGTTGAATATGAGATTTTCATTACCAACATGTCTGATGATAACATGATTGAGAGATCTTGTTTATAGAATATATTTATTTTTTGTTTTCTTAGCTGACGACTCAGAGATAACCTTTGACCCCGGCGATGTCATCACAAACATAGAGCAGATTGACGAGGGATGGTGGACTGGGATGAGCCCCGATGGGCGGGTGGGCATGTTTCCGGCAAACTATGTGGACATGCTTGAGGGGTAGACATCAGACTACCTATATATGTCAACATTCTTGAAATCTCTTTAAGTCGTCAAAGAATTGACCATCATAATGTTTCTTATTCATCCTGCTACATCAGTGTATATGTTTCCGCGTTATGATACAACCTATCCCCTGATATCCTCCTATAGTATTCTGCCGATTCGCTATATATAGCAAGCCAATCAAATGATGCCCTTTCAGCGATAGCGGCAAACTGGTTTCTTGGCTTCGTTCCGCGTGCTCACCTCGTGATTCAAATTAACCAATGGGAGTGCTATTAGATAATAAATCTGATTCTCATTGCAGGCTCCCGCTTAGCTCCAAATCGCGCGCTCTTAGATTTCCACGTGCGACATCACAAGACAACAGTGTATGGAGTTCGAAATAGTTTGACTGAAAACAGACAGGCTATAAATAGCCCTGAGTAACCACCCGACAGCGATACGGCAGAAGATTATAGAAGGGTATCCGTTGTAGCATAACACGGAGACATATACGCTGATGTAGCAGGATGTTTCTTATTTTGATTTATTGACTTGAAACATCCGTCATTTTCGCTTGGTGATGTTGATCTTATTTCTCAACTTTGTTCTTGATTTGAAATTTGTTTTTTCATTTATGTTAAGTTACAATGGCATTTTGGACATACAAGGGTAATGAAGTGCATTGGATATTTGTTGTAATTACAAAACATAACAGAAATGTGTACAATGAAATAAAAAAAACATCATATGTCATTTATTATCATTACTATCAAAACCCTTAAGTCATAAGTGAGAAAAAAGATAATTTTGAAATATTGTAAAAAAAAAAAATATATTTAAAAACTGTAAAGGAAAAATTCATAGCAATAGGGTTCTTCAAAATAAGATTTTTTAATTATGTTACCCTTTGAGTTCCTTCACTTTTCATATTGATTTCAATTTAAAAAATTATTTTTCCTTTTAAGCTATTTAATCTTCTACTCTTGAAGTGTTTAATAACAGTATTTTTGTTTCAAATGATCAATATTATTACAGCAATAGATAGTTGATTGATTTGATTGCCGTTGAATGATTTTTGTAAATGATCTCTAAAACAGGTAGATATGTGCGAATAATAAATATAGTTCTTCCATAATTGAATTCACTGTATGATATGTGATTATGTCATGAAGGATATAATTGTTTTCTAAATATGAAAATTTAGTTTTGAATCAAGAGATGATTTTGTTATGTTTTTTCTTGAGTTTGCTATTTATAAGACAATTTGATTTATTTTGTTCAGTTTTTGTCGTTAATAATTATACTTAATAAATTTTGTAATCAACCAACTACTTACAGCACATGATCAAATTCTTAACACCGATATTTCAACTTCATATCACAAAATGGGGTGCTAGCAAATTTTGAATTATTATATATCTACTCAGCTTTGATTGTGGAAATAAGCTTATAGAATCAAGCTTACCTATGTTTCTGTAAAATATTTGAAAGAGGCATTACTTATGTATCTGCTTAGGTACATAATCATCAATTTTGTCATGCAATGTTACCGGTAACAGTCAAACTGGTCGTATATCTAAAATTTTGGTTAGGGAACTGCTTTTCGCTGTATTTCTGTCATATTTATATATTGCTTGATCCCCTTTTTAGCATGCCAAATTTATTTGTTTGGTGAAAGTGCTTTGTGGACCAAAATTTCAAATTGAAGCATGTTTGTCCTGTCGTTGTTTTACTTCTAAACCTAATTAATTTTTGTAAAAGATCCTTGGAAGATAAATAATCTCACATTCAAAATTTATGATCTCAAATCTTAACCTTCCTGTGATATATCATAGACATGCAGACCTTCCAGCTGCATAGATATAAAAATACCTCGATAATCTTTGAGTAATTCTCAAATTATTTTGACAATGCTAAAGGACACTGTTTCAAAAACATAGCTTCAGTCTTGCCACTCAATGTTGTAAACTGCTATAGAGCTTGGACAAAACTTATTTCATATTAAACTCAATCCCAAAGACAGCACAGCATTTGATAAATTACCATCTTTCATATATATATATATACTTCTGCACTTGATGTGTTGATCACAATATGTACTTGTGTAACATATATTTTGTAATAAAATATGTACATAAATAACTAGTCTTCACTTCAGTTTTTTAAACTCTGCTTGAACAAGGTTCAAGATTGTTTACCATCATTTGACTTGATTCTGGCCGAGATGTTTTTGGTGTCAAAGTGACCCAGGGAGCTATGCCAGCTGGAGCTTCTCATGATAGGGTCAATCAAGTTGGACTGGCCAGACCAAATTTGACTCATTGGCTATGCTTGATTCGTCTAAGAGGCGTGTCACGTGTCCGGCGTAATGTGGGTATGGGATAGGTTGAAGTTGAATCAAGTGTGTCGGCGTATGCACAGGAAGTAAAGAGCATACTTCAAAGTAGCTTCATTAAACATCTTATTTATGTCAGACGAATCTTAATTTTAATTTTTTTTCGAAATGTTAATAAAACATCAACTTTCATTAAATGCACTGTATTTAATGGTCATATTTGTTTTTTTATTCATAATAATACTTTTGATATGTAATCATCAAAAGTATTCATGTCACAAAACTTTGTTGTGGAATGTCACGCGGAAGATAGTTATCCACCATGATACGCCGGGTTCGCACGACTTTCAAATCGGCGACTGCGCACACATGGTACCAATAAAGTGCTTTGCACTTGTTGTCACTTCCTGCGTACCCTGATAGCACACCGGGTTACCAATCAAGCAGGGCCATTGTAACACCTGCTGAATTCTCTGGCGTCTGTCAGTCATTCTTTAAATCCTTTTTCTTCCAATCACTTTCTTTTTGATGGCAACATCCACCCACCTATAGTTAAATAACTTAGATATTCTTGATATGCATTTTTGGATTTTCAATTTATCAGATTTTTATTTTTGGCGGTTTCAATGAAATATAAATTAGAATTTCGTTTCCAGAGCAGAACTCGAAAACTATTAGACTTACTTGGTACTCGGTGAGTGAGTTTAGATTTATCATGTTTTCAACAATATTTCAGTAAATAAGCATGAGGATGTTGCCATCCAAAACACAGGGGAAGAGGGATCAAATGAGGGAACAGACTGAAAGACAGGTAAATTGAGAGAACGACATTTATAACTCGACCATGTAAGAAACCACAGTGTAATATTTATACGGTAATATGAAACTAGTATAACACCTCAGTGCAAGTATCACGTCACATTAGGGGGCAGGATAGCGCAGTGGTTAGTGCCTTCATCATCAGATCAAGAGGTCGGTGGTTGGAATCCACCAGGGGCTCGGCAACTTTGTCTGCAGTAGAGAACTGTTTTACACGCAGTCAGGTTTGGGTGCAGTGCTACACTGAAGTTAAGCGAAGTACCACCCGTGATTCGCTAGGTCAAGCCAATGCTGGCAAGTTTCACCGCACTACATAACCACAATAGCGTTGCTTATTTTTCCCTGCAATAATACTAGCAGCCGCGATGTAAGCAAACTATGAGCTGAAGCACCAAAATCACCAAAGGTAAATTTCCTACGGGCAGACTTTTCCGAAAATAATTTTCCTCGCTCAGTGGGGGGGCTGAGATTTCAAACTTTTATGCTCAGTGGGGGCACAAAATTTTTTCCCCTAGAATTAGTGGGGGGGCCCCCACTTGCTACGAGCCTGTTTAATACCAGTTATAACATACTATACATACAGACGCTACTATACAAGGTATAACTTGTATGATTTCACCTGTACATGTTATACCTTGTACAACCTGTTGCTAATATTTTGGTATAACTTGTACAACAAGCAGTGCAATACTTCTCAGCACTGTTACATACAAGGCTTCTTGACTCCTGAGAGGATAATTGATCAGCATATGTATTGCATAAGGTTTGGATTCTCTTTGGTCAATCTAGGAAGTTAACCAATCTTTTTTTCTGGTCTGATGGCGCTTTCCACGATGAGAGTCGGCAGCTGACGGTACTGAGTAGAAATTCGGATCCATTAAAGGATGCGGGATGGTAGACTAGGGTATACACCATAGTGGAATAAGCTTAAGGGGGGAAAACCATCCAACGAATTTGACAACTCAGGGTATCAAAAGCAAACTGTTTAATACATGACGTTTCGCCGCCCTTATGATAGGCTTCTTCAGAAGCTTGCGTCTTTTTATTACAGTTTATAACTTGCATAATGCCATCATACATGTTATAACTTGTATATAACTTGTACAAAATTATAACTTGCACACGACATATACAAAGCCACAGCCTCCATCAAGATCTGTATGACATAACTTCATACAGTTTCAAAACTTAAACAACTCATACAACAATATAACAAAGTACAAATAACTTTCAAACATTACACAGTATCATTCAAACATAATATAGCCATTTCAAGTGGAGTTAAAATCCAACTCACACACACAAACATCAATGTTTCTTATGATTGAAATATTTTTAAAGCAGTGCTTAGCAACAATTCATTCACTCCCTTGACATCAAAGTGTTTCATGAACAAAGTGTTAGATTTCTTTGTTCAAAAGCAGATAAATGATTAGTGCCTTCTTTTATATAATTTTGAACTTCACTAAAAAATGTATGCTCTTACAGTCAACAAAAATAGTCAAGGCAGAGAAAAATCATCTATTAAATATATATCCATGTACAAATTTAAAAATCAAGGTAAAAAATCATGGAAGGTTAAGGTCAAGGATACAAGTCTAAATTTGACCCAATTTAGTTATCTCTAAAAAGTCACCGATTCAACCTTTTTTCTGTAAATTAACAATAAAAGTAGCTTGACTTTAGTTAAAACTTGGTGTGGAAATGTACTGTTAGTCCATGACTGACTCTTGTTGGACTCGGCAAATATATCCATTTAATTAATTTATTTTCTGATTTCGCTGAGGGGGTAACGAGTACAGCATCTGCAAAAGTGTTTTTTCAGTGGTACATGCAATAGCAAGGATCAAACCAATATCTGGAATCAAACTTGGGTAAGAACTAAACTATGAAATCTGACAACAAATTAAACAAAACCTAGAGAGTGCTCAGGAAATACAATCTTTGAATTAAAGAGACACAAAGTATATAACAGGATCACATAAATCAAATTTTGAAATCGATGTTATAACATCGAGAACCACTAACTGTTACTGAAAATAACAAGTTAAAGGTCTATCAGTACATTAGAGCGAAAATACGGCCATTCAAAGTCGTGATTTTGATCGAAAACCGGACAATGTGGCTCGAGTGTCGCGCGCAAATTCACCGAATGTAATTTTGAAACCTTCTCATAAGCTGACAGGAAGATATATTCATTTCTATAGTGTATATTAGGTATTGTAACTAATAGGTAGATTAACTGTATGCATAATTTCGAATATTAAACGTATTTGAGATGTTTTCTTGATTTTTCCATAAAATCAAGCATTTTAGAGATATTATGCATAAATGGATATATTTGGAAGTCCAGTGATGAGATATGAACTATCAGCATCATAGATATTTTGTAGCTTATCAAAACCAAAAAAAATTTAAGAAAGATAATCTGTGTTACTTTAAAGAAACTAAGGTCATCATAATGCTTCTGAATCAAAGTATATAGTCAAATAATATATCCTGATAATATACTGACATAATAAATTAAAGCACCTGTACATACAAGACAAACTCTATTGTTAGCACTATTAAAGGTTCTATTGCTTGAGAATCAAATGATGGTATAAATTATACATTAAAATATCTTGATTAATTTACAAACAAAATATATCACTCGGAGCTTTAAAATATCTTTGTAATTAACAAATTACATCAAGATTATATCAATGTCTTTGAAACATTAAATCTCCTTATAATTGAATGCACAAAAATATCAACAGTAGCATCCCAATTGCTTCATAAGTAATCAAAAATATCATATGATCATCGTAATATAAGTTACAATCTCTTCATAACCTAACACAATCATTTCAATGATTATCATTGCACAATTTAAATCTCCTCAAATTAATATATATTATATGATGATTGTAGTAGATTCTCAATCTCTTGATAAATTTAATATCAAATCTTCATAAATCAACACACAAAAATTACATGATCATCAGAATAAGTCATAATTTCCTAATTATACATAAAGTCTTCAATAATTATAATAATGATAATAATAATAATTGCACTTATGTGGCACAGCCATCACACTAGTTTGTATGCTCTGTGCACAGTCAATGGCAACACTGCTGGAAGAGATGAGTTTTTGAGTTTCTTTTTCATAATATAACCAAAAATATATTACGATAAACATAGATGCATAAAAATTTCTTCAAAAGTTTAAGTGACGATTTCATGATTATCACAAAAGACTGATGGGCGTATATGCCTCCCCTGACATCTCCCAAAGTTTACGCGAGAGCTGACGGCAGTGGGTTGCGATGAACTGGGGATGTACGAGACCAACATGTTGTAGATACAGCTCGTAACAGTGCACCGTCCCCGGGATAGCGTGGGGGAAACACTTCTGTACCAGGTACCTGTTGAAAAAAAGATATTGGGAGACTACCTGACAAAATAGTATTCAATGTCACACAAGCAATTCACACTTTTAATTATTGATTAAAAGTGTTTATAGTCAAAATCATGTATTTTCACTTAACTTTGCTTAAGGTTGCTGTGACCTTGCTGTGACCTTGACCTTTGATGAATTGAAGCAGAAACCTTTTCAAAATTTTTACCTTTCCAAGGATGATTAATATTTAGTTACAACATCATAGCACAAAAACTTTTCAAGTTATCGTGTTTACAGGGAATTTTAGTGATTTTATAGCTTGTGACCTTAACCTTTGACCTTGAAATGGAAAAGGTCATAATCGTTCCCCCGATGTAAAAGCAATAAGTCATAAATTAAAGTTCTGGAAAGCTTAGTGGAAAAAAGTTATAGCTAGTAATACGAGTGCGGCTGAACTGCACAAAAACTAATAGCATGTATTGCTGTGATGAATCAATGTATTGCCAGAATATCCATACTTTTACAATTATAAATAATGAGGTTAAACAACAATGATTTATATTGCACACATTTTCACACTCGTAGTGCCGAAGCAAAACTTTACACTCAGTGTTGTTTTTTTCACGGAATGTGCGCCCTTCTTTATCAAGTTGTCAAATATAAGTGACCAAAAACCCCAAGTACCAAGTGGGTTGTGTTATAAGCATGAACTTATTACATTATATATATAAACTTGAATAGTCCCTTGAATTTTGTTTCAAAAAAAAATACTGAAAAGACTATAAGCAAGTCCCCTTTAAGAACACCCACCTGTAGAAAGAGCCAGTGAGGACGCCAGGTAGCGGCATGTCGTGTCCCGGCTTGAAGGGCTGCTGTACTGCTACTGGGGCGCCCTGCGTCACATAGAAAAGTGATTAAAATCAAAGTTGCTCTGAGGAATAAAAGTTTAAAAATATCAAATCTTTCTTGTATTGTGATTGGTCTGGTCTAAACTGGTAAAACATCATACAAGCTTTGGTCAGACGTATTTAAGAAAATTTAGTTTTTCTATGGAGTTAATATCTTGAAATTTGAAGATTAAAGATCAAGAAGATGATTATTTTTATGGATATACAATTTATTTCTTTGTGAAGCAAGTGAAGGTTTAGGAGATTTAGGTAGGTACCATTACATGATGAACAGTGCCCCCTATGCTTTACCCTTTTTGCTTATAGAGTAACCTCCCCTTGCAATTTGCAAGCTTCTGGTAATAAACATGTCAAGTCGACCCGTCTTGTCATTAACAGATTTCTCTACAATTGTGCAGTACAAGTTCAAACAGCTTCCGCCGACTCTGATTTCACCGCAAAAGTGTTGCGGGCTTTCTCCCTGCAATAATACTAGCAGCCGCGATATAAGTGAAATACCCCAGACCACCTCACCTCACCTCAAACAGCTTCCACTCTTACAATACTGAGTATATAAGCAAGATATTCTGCAATCTCACTTTAGTTTTGAATTTAACAGGGACCAAACCCATATCTGTTTTGTGATAGCATACATGTGTGACAGGGCATAATATTTCATAATGCCTTAATTCTCTATATAGTCATCATTCATATCATATCTTCACTCATTATATGTTAAATGTTCATATGTCTTCTTCTTGTTTGCAGTCAAATGCCACCCCTTTACATTTTTCACCTGTTCTCTTCTTTAATATGAATTTTGTTCATGTGATATATTAGCAATGAATGTGATATTAAACTAAATGAATATTATTAAAATTATTTATTTGAAATATAATTGTAAATTTTATGACTCCAATTTCTGTTGCTGAGGTGGAAACACATTATTTCATTTCCAGATTCTTGTACCTCAGCAACAGATCAATCAACCAATCATTAAACCCATCATCAAATCACTTCCATCCTTGCTTGTTACGCCTGACAAGCGGCCAAGTGCCAAACAAGAAGACACCCAGCCACACATGTTTGGCATGTTTGGTAGAAAGCTAAGAGAGGGCTACAGTCCAATGTTAGATTTAACTTTTTCTACTCACGGTGTTATCCTCAAACCAGAGAAAGTAGGAGTAATAGAAGTCGCCGTCGCGGAACATGACGGACGTGAAACCCTCGGACAGTTTCACCTGCATCCGCTCAACCATACCCCATACCTGTAGAGTAAAGAAAATAGGTAAACTACATTTATAGGTCTTATCTTGTTAGTATTGGAATATACAGTAGAACACGGATATAACAAACTTCAAGGGACCAAAGAATTTAGTTCGCTATATCCGGTGTTCGCTATACACATATAATTTTAATGATATTATATAGGGACGGGACTTGAAAATTTATCCCTATATCCGACTTGTGGTGTCAGCCTGGGTAAGTGACTTAGTTCAAAGCGTGCCCCTGTCCACCCAGCAGTAATTGGGTACCTGGTATGATACGATGGTAGTCTGAATTTTGAACCTCGAGTGCCTGACAGGTGACTGGTTGAATTCTCCTTAGGGAGTGTTCTGTACTCGTTGACCAGGGGTAATATGTCACTCAGCGCTTTGAGCATGCAATGTGCATGGATATATGCGCTATATATATGGACTATTATTATTATTATATCCAAGTTTGCTATATCCGTGTTCGACTGATCTAATAATGGTTATCCCTTTATATCAAATGAATTTTTTGAAAATAGAGCTCATTTGGTTCACCCTGAAGTCAAACAAACTCTATTAAAGACTTATCTTTCAGACAAGTGCATTTTCAAAAATGCTTTATTTGTTCGAAATACAGGAACCACTTAATAGGGACTTAATAGGTTAGCTCTTTATCAATCATTTAACACAGATTTCTATTTTCAAAGACAACAATCAGCCTGTATCTTGGTAAGTTTTGTGTCTATTCCAGGATTTCATATCATTAATCGAGATCATCATGTGTGAAAAATATATGGTTAAACATTACTAGAAATCTTTGACAGTCTACAGTACATGTTAAATTAATTTAAATCTTATTTTGAAGAACATCCTGATATTTTATTTCCCTTATCTGCACATATTTAATGGGAGAAAAGGATGAAAGGCTAATGCAAACACTGACATCAACTCCAGATAAGGCCAACCTTATGTTTGATGAGATTACTCCAGCTAAGGCCCACCTTATGTTTGATGAGATTACTCCAGCTAAGGCCCACCTTATGTTTGATTAGATTACACCAGCTAAGGCCCACCTTATGTTTGATGAGATTACTCCAGCTAAGGCCCACCTTATGTTTGATGAGATTACACCAGCTAAGGCCCACCTTATGTTTGATGAGATTACACCAGCTAAGGCCCACCTTATGTTTTATGAGATTAAACCAGCTAAGGCTCACCTTATGTTTGATGAGATTACTCCAGCTAAGGCTCACCTTATGTTTGATGAGATTACTCCAGCTAAGGCCCACCTTATGTTTGATGAGATTACACCAGCTAAGGCCCACCTTATGTTTGATGAGATTACTCCAGCTAAGGCCCACCTTATGTTTGATGAGATTACACCAGCTAAGGCCCACCTTATGTTTTATGAGATTAAACCAGCTAAGGCTCACTTTATGTTTGATGAGATTACTCCAGCTAAGGCCTACCTTATGTTTGATGAGATTACACCAGCTAAGGCCCACCTTATGTTTGATGAGATTACTCCAGCTAAGGCCCACCTTATGTTTGATGAGATTACTCCAGCTAAGGCCCACCTTATGTTTGATTAGATTACTCCAGCTAAGGCCAACCTTATGTTTGATGAGATTACACCAGCTAAGGCTCACCTTATGTTTGATGAGATTACTCCAGCTAAGGCCCACCTTATGTTTGATGAGATTACTCCAGCTTAGGCCAACCTTATGTTTGATGAGATTACACCAGCTAAGGCCCACCTTATCTTTGATGAGATTACTCCAGCTAAGGCCCACCTTATGTTTGATGAGATTACACCAGCTAAGGCCCACTTATGTTTGATGAGATTACACCAGCTAAGGCCCACCTTATGTTTGATGAGATTACTCCAGCTAAGGCCCACCTTATGTTTGATGAGATTACACCAGCTAAGGCCCACCTTATGTTTGATGAGATTACTCCAGCTAAGGCCCACCTTATGTTTGATGAGATTACTCCAGCTAAGGCCAACCTTATGTTTGATGAGATTACTCCAGCTAAGGCCCACCTTATGTTTGATGAGATTACACCAGCTAAGGCTCACCTTATGTTTGATGAGATTACTCCAGCTAAGGCCAACCTTATGTTTGATGAGATTACTCCAGCTAAGGCCCACCTTATGTTTGATGAGATTACACCAGCTAAGGCCCACCTTATGTTTGATGAGATTACTCCAGCTAAGGCCCACCTTATGTTTGATGAGATTACACCAGCTAAGGCCCACCTTATGTTTGATTAGATTACACCAGCTAAGGCTCACCTTATGTTTGATGAGATTACACCAGCTAAGGCCCACCTTATGTTTGATGAGATTACTCCAGCTTAGGCCAACCTTATGTTTGATGAGATTACACCAGCTAAGGCCAACCTTATGTTTGATGAGATTACTCCAGCTAAGGCTCACCTTATGTTTGATTAGATTACTCCAGCTAAGGCCAACCTTATGTTTGATGAGATTACACCAGCTAAGGCCCACCTTATGTGTGATGAGATTACACCAGCTAAGGCCCACCTTATGTTTGACGAGATTACTCCAGCTAAGGCCCACCTTATGTTTGATGAGATTACTCCAGCTAAGGCCCACCTTATGTTTGATGAGATTACTCCAGCTAAGGCCCACCTTATGTTTGATGAGATTACACCAGCTAAGGCTCACCTTATGTTTGATGAGATTACTCCAGCTAAGGCCAACCTTATGTTTGATGAGATTACTCCAGCTAAGGCCCACCTTATGTTTGATGAGATTACACCAGCTAAGGCCCACCTTATGTTTGATGAGATTACTCCAGCTAAGGCCCACCTTATGTTTGATGAGATTACACCAGCTAAGGCCCACCTTATGTTTGATTAGATTACACCAGCTAAGGCTCACCTTATGTTTGATGAGATTACACCAGCTAAGGCCCACCTTATGTTTGATGAGATTACTCCAGCTTAGGCCAACCTTATGTTTGATGAGATTACACCAGCTAAGGCCAACCTTATGTTTGATGAGATTACTCCAGCTAAGGCTCACCTTATGTTTGATTAGATTACTCCAGCTAAGGCCAACCTTATGTTTGATGAGATTACACCAGCTAAGGCCCACCTTATGTGTGATGAGATTACACCAGCTAAGGCCCACCTTATGTTTGACGAGATTACTCCAGCTAAGGCCCACCTTATGTTTGATGAGATTACTCCAGCTAAGGCCCACCTTATGTTTGATGAGATTACTCCAGCTAAGGCCCACCTTATGTTTGATGAGATTACTCCAGCTAAGGCCCACCTTATGTTTGATGAGATTACACCAGCTAAGGCTCACCTTATGTTTGATGAGATTACTCCAGCTAAGGCCCACCTTATGTTTGATGAGATTACTCCAGCTAAGGCCCACCTTATGTTTGATGAGATTACACCAGCTAAGGCCCACCTTATGTTTGATTAGATTACACCAGCTAAGGCTCACCTTATGTTTGATGAGATTACACCAGCTAAGGCCCACCTTATGTTTGATGAGATTACTCCAGCTTAGGCCAACCTTATGTTTGATGAGATTACACCAGCTAAGGCCAACCTTATGTTTGATGAGATTACTCCAGCTAAGGCTCACCTTATGTTTGATTAGATTACTCCAGCTAAGGCCAACCTTATGTTTGATGAGATTACACCAGCTAAGGCCCACCTTATGTGTGATGAGATTACACCAGCTAAGGCCCACCTTATGTTTGACGAGATTACTCCAGCTAAGGCCCACCTTATGTTTGATGAGATTACTCCAGCTAAGGCCCACCTTATGTTTGATGAGATTACTCCAGCTAAGGCCCACCTTATGTTTGATGAGATTACTCCAGCTAAGGCCCACCTTATGTTTGATGAGATTACACCAGCTAAGGCTCACCTTATGTTTGATGAGATTACTCCAGCTAAGGCCCACCTTATGTTTGATGAGATTACTCCAGCTAAGGCCCACCTTATGTTTGATGAGATTACTCCAGCTAAGGCCCACCTTATGTTTGATGAGATTACTCCAGCTAAGGCCCACCTTATGTTTGATGAGATTACACCAGCTAAGGCCCACCTTATGTTTGATGAGATTACTCCAGCTAAGGCCCACCTTATGTTTGATGAGATTACTCCAGCTTAGGCCCACCTTATGTTTGATGAGATTACACCAGCTAAGGCTCACCTTATGTTTGATGAGATTACTCCAGCTAAGGCCCACCTTATGTTTGATGAGATTACTCCAGCTAAGGCCAACCTTATGTTTGATGAGATTACTCCAGCTAAGGCCCACCTTATGTTTGATTAGATTACACCAGCTAAGGCCCACCTTATGTTTGATGAGATTACTCCAGCTAAGGCCCACCTTATGTTTGATTAGATTACACCAGCTAAGGCCCACCTTATGTTTGATGAGATTACACCAGCTAAGGCCCACCTTATGTTTGATGAGATTACTCCAGCTAAGGCCAACCTTATGTTTGATGAGATTACTCCAGCTAAGGCCAACCTTATGTTTGATGAGATTACACCAGCTAAGGCTCACCTTATGTTTGATGAGATTACTCCAGCTAAGGCCCACCTTATGTTTGATGAGATTACACCAGCTAAGGCCCACCTTATGTTTGATGAGATTACTCCAGCTAAGGCCCACCTTATGTTTGATGAGATTACTCCAGCTAAGGCTCACCTTATGTTTGATGAGATTACTCCAGCTAAGGCCCACCTTATGTTTGATGAGATTACACCAGCTAAGGCCCACCTTATGTTTGATGAGATTACTCCAGCTAAGGCTCACCTTATGTTTGATGAGATTACTCCAGCTAAGGCCCACCTTATGTTTGATGAGATTACACCAGCTAAGGCCCACCTTATGTTTGATGAGATTACTCCAGCTAAGGCCCACCTTATGTTTGATGAGATTACTCCAGCTAAGGCCCACCTTATGTTTGATGAGATTACACCAGCTAAGGCCAACCTTATGTTTGATGAGATTACACCAGCTAAGGCCCACCTTATGTTTGATGAGATTACTCCAGCTAAGGCCAACCTAATGTTTGATGAGATTACTCCAGCTAAGGTCACCTTATGTTTGATGAGATTACTCCAGCTAAGGCCCACCTTATGTTTGATGAGATTACTCCAGCTAAGGCCCACCTTATGTTTGATGAGATGGGTGGCGTCCTTCTTGCCTGGCTCTTCGTTTGTGATGTTGAGGGACGGAGCGGTCAGCTGGTTGGACTGACGGTCAATATAGATGAAGTGGACCATCCCCGGGAACTCATCCAAGTAGCTGTGCTGGTTAAGGGGTAATAGCACCCTTTTTGATTTCCCAAATGAATAATAGTTTGTGCCTAATGTATTATCTTTAGAGAGTAAAACATTGACTACTCCACCTGGTGATCTGTAGTCTAAGGACGGGGCTGCTATCAGTTTTTGTGAAGTTTCCACCGCCGCCGCCGCCGCCGCACTTATACTACTAGCTATAACTTTTTTCCACTTAGCTTTCCAGAACTCTTATTAATAACTTACGGTACTACTCATACCTCGGGGGAACGATTTTGACACGTTCATTTTCAAGGTCAAAGGTCAAGGTCACGAGCTATGTAATCACTCTAAGAATTCCTTGTAAACGCGATAACTTGGAAAGTTTTTGTGCTATGAAGCTCTAACTTGGTATATATCATCCTTGGAAAAGTACAAAATTTTGAAGGTTTTGACTACAATCCGTAAAAGGTCACGGTCACAGCAAGGTCATGACTTTAGCATGTTTTAGCGAAAATGCTTAATTTTAACTATGAACATTTTTAATCAATACATGATTGTTATACTCAATAAAAAGTGTTCAATGATTGTGTGACCTTGAAGGTCAAAGGTCAAGGTCATGAGATATGAGTTATTGCAATGTGCACTAAATTTGGGTATAACTTTACCCCATTTAGTTTTTTTAGAACTCATGAACATGTCTAAATGTGAACACTTCCAGGGAATCATTATGAATAATTGCAATTCCTTGTAAACGCAATAACTTGAAAAGTTTTTGTGCCATGAAGTTTAGATTTTGTATATATATTATCTCTTGAGAAGTACAAAATTTTCAAAAAGTTGTGGGTACAAACTGTCGAAGGTCAAGGTCATGGCAAGGTCAACATGTATGGAGAATATGGATGAAATTAACTTTTAACACCTTATTTCATTATATTAATGTTATAATCAATGAAATGTGTTCATTGATTGTGTGACCTTGAGTGTCAAAGGTCAAGGTCATGAGAAAATGCCCAATTTGGTGAGGCCTGTAAAAGGCGGAACACGGTAAGGGGAACCCCAAGTTTCGTGGCTGCTCGGCTTTTGCGGTGTCCTGCAAACGCTAATCTAGTTTATCAAGTATTCACCCACCTGGCCATTTTTTTGTGAACGCCCTTATTTCATTTGGGATAGGAAAATAGATTAGTGTAATATCAATAAAGAACTGCATGTATATCTTGACTAAAAACATTGTCTTACAATTCATGATAAAACTGACTTGTGCCTTTTACAGAACAAAATAGAGCCATTGGCTCTGTAGCTCATCAGGCATCATATCAAGTTTGCTTTATACAGGCCAGATGAGCTAAAAATGAAACTGATGGTTACCTATTGCAAGAAAACCTATAAAAAAATTACAAAACAAATGTAACGATTTCGGAATAAATTTCCTTCCCCAAATGATTTATCATTATTCAACACTTTCTAGATCGCCAATATCAGACAGTGAAAGAAGTCCACACTAAAATATCCAAGGAGAAATAAATTTGCCATAGACTGTCATCTAATGGAGAAAAATAGGTTTTAAAGATTGTGACCCCTGTGACCCTATTTGGGGTCATGGGGTCAAGAAACCTACAGTTTAGAATCCCAATTGGCCAAGGAGTCTACATGCAGTCTTTTAGCTCAATAGACCTTTTGGAGCTAAAGATGATGATGAAAATAAGTTTTTAAGGTTGTGACCCCTGTGACCCTATTTGGGGTCATGGGGTCACAAAATCTACAATTTAGAATCCCCATTGGCCAAGGAGTCTGCACATAAATTCAGCTCTCTAGACCTTTTGGAACTTGAGAAGAAGATGAAAATAGTTTTTTAAGGTTGTGACCCTTGTGACCCTATTTGGGGTCACAGGGTCACCAAAGTTACAAATTAGAATCCCCATTGTCCAAGGAGTCTGCACATATCAATATTAACTCTCTACTCCTTTTGGAACTGGAGAAGAAGATGAGAAATTGTGTTTAAGGTTGTGACCCCTGTGACCCTATTTGGGGTCACAGGGTCACCAAAGTTACAAATTAGAATCTTCATATGCTAAGGTACCTGTACACAAAATTTCAGCTCTCTAATGTGTATGGTTCATGAGGAGAAGTCGAAAGTGTCAAAAGTTTACGGACAGACGGACGGACGGACGCCGGGCCATGCCATAAGCCCATCTGGACTTTCAGTCCTGATGAGCTAAAAATGGTAGCACTTTCAGGTTCACTTATTTTCAGGCTTATTTCTTCACTGTCATTTATCTACATCCCATTACTACCTTTTATACAACTTAGATTGAAAACCTGCAATGATATGAAATTCATGGATTAGTTTATACCCAAGGAATTCTCAAAGCTTTACCACAATTATCTCCCTGAAAAATTATATTTTCACATATATCTTGCTCTCAATTTCAACAACTGTGGGGACTGAGTGCAATGTGGATGAAGTGCCTTACCAAGAGACAAACACATGATAAGACCAAGGTCACAGATATTTGATGTCTCCATCGAAATTTGAACCCAGGCCTCTGGAGAGAGAGGCCAGCATATTAACCATATACCACTACACCACTGTGCTCCATTTAGGAAAGTAATCAGCCATTAAGGATACGAGGTCATGGGGATGTTGCGTTGTGCCTTGACGGAGAGGTAGTGTCTGTAGTCGGAGAGCTCCCCCTTCATGTGGTCCCGCAGCTTGTGGGTGGCGTCCTTGAAGCGCTGGTTGAGGATCTGGGGAGCCAGATACAGGTGGGAGAACAACTCCTTCAACTTCCTATTCAGCTCCGTTAGCATCGTCTCAAGGCTGGAAGGAACTGAGAGTCAGGGGTGGCAGTGGCAGAATGGCAGAGAATGCACAATGCACAAAGTGAATTCGGATGAACGTTGTAGAGTGAATGATAAAGAGTTAAGCCCTACAGACCCAATCATCATACATACAAAAGTGTCACACATCAATGATTTTCTTGGTTGGTCGGTTTCTTTACACTCGTCATTATAAGGACAGAGCACTGAATGAATTTTTGGATGTACATTGTATTGAGGACACTGGAGAGCTAAACCCGTCAGACCTAGTCATACCATCATACATTAAAAGAGAGAAGTTGCCTTCTTAGTTGACACTAAGCGTTTTATGAATAGAACATTGAAAGAAGTTTGGATGCACACTGTATTGTATTTACCCTGTGGAGACCTGTATCCCAGCATCCTCTTCCAGATACTGCAGCAGACTGTTCTTGAGGTTCTCGTTGTCCCACTTCCGCTTGACATCATTCATCACACGCTCCACCTCCCCCTGGCGGTCAAATCGGAGGCAATACCGACAGATTAAAGACTAGTGGGTTGGCCTATATAATTTATTAAACATTTTCTTTATATTAGAGCGATATATATGTTATAGGCATTGTTTTCATCTCAGGAAATTTATGTTCATGATTTGTAAACAGTCAAGTAACCCTAGCCTCAATATTACCTGTTTAACTCCGATATTGAGTCTAGAAAGGTCTGGTAGAGGGTCGTGTAAGCCCACTCACCGAATTGACCATCAGAACTCATCCTACCAAGCCACAATAGTCTGCTTTTGTAGGTATTACGTTGGAGGGTCATAGAAAGGTTGGCTGACGCGACCCTCTATTAGACCTTTCTAGACTCATTATCGAAGTGAAACGGGTAATATTGAGGCTTGGTTTACTTAGACTGGATTACCTTAGTAATTGTTCCAGAATTTATTTTGTATATTTCACATAGAATAAGATATTTATTAGACTCACTATTGCATTTTACAAGCTAGAATGATGGTATTTATCATGAATGTACATCCCAAACTTGTTAAGTCAAAATTCATGGGACCAACATCCAACATCAATTCTGTTACAAAAGTAATGATTTCCCTTTTTCAAGTCTTGGTATTAGACCCTTCAGTAAAAAGAATCCCTAAATTAATTCATTAATTATGTCTCGTCCAATAACAACTTGTGCAACTGGTATAAGTCTGACATAGCTCAGTGTAGAGTGTCCGCTTGTCACCCGGAAGACTGGGGTTCGATTCTCGGTAGCGTCATACCAAAAGACGTTAAAAGGTAGGAGTTGTTGCTGTCTTGCTTAACACTCAGCATTGTAAAGGCAGAACAACGCATTAACTGGCGCTGCACTGTGGCTGCCAGGTTCTTAGACACAACCCGAATTTCCTTGTACTTAGGACAATAAAGTGTTATTACTATTATTATTATTATTACCCTGTGTCTCTTGAGCGTGCCCTGTACTTTAGAGATGAGGGAGTTGAGCACATCGAAGAGCGTCTGACTGCGTGCCGGACTCAGCTTGTCCTTCTGTCCCGAGATGAGATCCTTGATGATTTGGAACAGCTGGCACAGGTGGGGCGCGATCTGGCCGTACTTGGACTGGGAACAGAATGAAATAGTGAACACTTTACCTTGCAACGCATCAATATCATTACCCCTGCCCATCATTACCGCTGCCTATCATAACTCTTGCCCAGAGACTCCAACCTAATCATAATGCCTACCTAACATTACCACTGCCTAAAGTTATACTTTTTGATCATTACCCCTGTCATTCATTACCCGTGCCCATCATTACCCCTGCCATTCATTACCCGTGCCCATCATTACCTCTGTCATTCATTACCCGTGCCAATCATTACCCCTGCCATTCATTACCACTGCCTAACATTATCCCTGCATGCCTATCAATAACACTACCTACCATTACAGCCACTGCCTTTCATTACCATTGCCAATGATGACCCCTCCCCCATCATTACCTCTGCCATTCATTATCTTTGCTTATCATTTCCCCTGTCTATAACAACCACTGCCTATCATAACCATTGCCTATGATGACCCCTCCCCAATCATTACCTCTGCCATTCATTACCTTTGCCTATCATTACCCCTGTCTATAACAACCACTGCCTATCATTACCATTGCCTATGATGACCCCTCCGTTTCATAAAGTTCAAGTACAGAGTATTTCATAGATGTTATTGTATTTGCTTGGAACCTTTTTTATAAATCTAAATTTAACACATAAATCGTTCTTATTTGAAGTAGGTTTTTCTGCCGACATAATGGTAGATACGCAAATGGAGACAAGCCCCAGCGTGGGCGGGGCAATAGTCACGCTCTAATGAGTTTTCAAAGCGTTCGCCTGTTAATTTCGGCGGCATTCTCAAAACCGGGTATAAAACGCTGATTAAAAGTCAAATTCATGTTTATATTGTCTCAATTATATGTTTATTGCATTCCCATAGATAATGGCACTGGAGATAATAATTTATCCTTCTTACAAAAATACATTACATAACCTCTTTAACACTGCTTACCCTAACACATTACCCCTGCCTATCATTATCCCTGCCTATCAGTAACACTACCTATCACTCATTACCAGAGCCTTTCACAACCCTTGCCTATCATTACTAAAGCCTATCATTACCCCTACCTATAATTACCCAAAACATTCTAAACCTCTGCCTACCATTATCCCTTCCTATCGTTACCCCTGTCTAACACTACCCTTGTAAATGAGGAACACTACCTAACATTACCCCTGCCTATAATTAACCCCTACTAAATGACCTCAACTCGTATCAACTCACCTCAACATACCTCAATTCACCTCAACTCGTATCAACTCACCTCAACTCATATCAACTTACCTCAACTCGAATCAAATCACCTCAACTCCTATCATCTCACCTCTACTCACATCATCTCACCTCAACTCACATCATCTCACCGCAACTCACATCATCTCACCTTTATCAACTCAGCTCAACTCTTATCAACTCATATCAACTCAGCTCAACTCTTATCAACTCAGCTCAACTCATATCAACTCAGCTAAACTCTCATCATCTCACCTCAACTCACATCAACTCACTGCAACTCGTATCAAATCACTTCAACTCACATCATCTCACCTCAACTCGAATCAAATCACCTCAACTCATATCAAATCACCTCAACTCGTATCATCTCACCTTAACTCATATCATCTCACCTCAACTCGTATCAACTCACCGCAACTCACATGAACTCACCCCAACTCACATCATCTCACCTCAACTCACATCATCTCACCTCAACTCACATCATCTCACCGCAACTCACATCATCTCACCTCAACTCAGCTCAACTCACATCAACTCTTATCAACTCATATCAACTCAGCTCAACTCATCTCACCTCATCTCAACTCACATCAACTCAGCTCAACTCTTATCATCTCACCTCAACTCATATCAACTCAGCTCAACTCATCTCACCTCACCTCAACTCACATCAACTCAGCTCAACTCTTATGATCTCACCTCAACTCATATCAACTCAGCTCAACTCTTATCATCTCACCTCAACTCACATCAACTCACATCAACTCAGCTCAACTCTTATCATCTCACCTCAACTCATATCAACTCAGCTCAACTCATCTCACCTCATTTCAACTCACATCAACTCAGCTCAACTCTTATCATCTCACCTCAACTCATATCAACTCAGCTCAACTCTTATCATCTCACCTCAACTCATATCAACTCAGCTCAACTCATCTCACCTCACCTCAACTCACATCAACTCAGCTCAACTCTTATCATCTCACCTCAACTCACATCAACTCAGCTCAACTCTTATCATCTCATCTCAACTCACATCATCTCACCTCAACTCACATCAACTCAGCTCAACTCTTATAAACTCAGCTCAACTCAGCTCAACTCACATCAACTCTTATCAACTCATATCAACTCAGCTCAACTCACCTCATCTCAACTCACATCAACTCAGCTCAACTCTTATCATCTCACCTCAACTCATATCAACTCAGCTCAACTCATCTCACCTCACCTCAACTCACATCAACTCAGCTCAACTCTTATCATCTCACCTCAACTCATATCAACTCAGCTCAACTCTTATCATCTCACCTCAACTCACATCAACTCACATCAACTCAGCTCAACTCTTATCATCTCATCTCAACTCACATCATCTCACCTCAACTCACATCAACGCAGCTCAACTCTTATAAACTCAGCTCAACTCAGCTCAACTCACATCAACTCTTATCAACTCATATCAACTCAGCTCAACTCACATCATCTCACCGCAACTCATATCAACTCACCTCAAATCACATCATCTCACCTCAACTCACATCATCTAACCACAACTCGTATCATCTCACCTCAACTCGTATCAACTCACTTCAACTCGTATCATCTCACCTCAACTCACATCAACTCACCTCTATGACCACCACGAGGACGATGCCGGGCAGGACCCTGGTACAGTGCAGCTGGTGGGGGTAGAAGGTACAGGTTGGGGTACTAAGGAATACCATCTGTCTCCAGTAGTCCGTCATTAGCGGCGAGCGGTCCGGCTGGGTGTTCTTTGTAGAAGGCTCGTCTGATGTGTTGGTGTTTGATCTTGAACGCTGATTGTAGGATGCGTCAGTGGATGTTGATTTTGAAAACTTGGAACAAACAAATTGCATTTTCTAAGAATAAAGAAGCCTGAATAACTCTTATGTATTGTAGATATTGAAACCATTCACCCCGTTATCTGGGCTTCAAAAAAGATATCAAAGAAGAACTCCTATTTTACCTTTTGTTCTGAGCTTCCTGATCGCAACTCTTCACGAGACTGGAAGAACGATTCTCCTTCTGGAGTGAACAGAGTAGGAAACGGGGTCGAGGAAGTGCTTGGTACATCTGTGGAAACAAACATGAAAGCAAAGAAAATTTTCATTTAACATTTAGATAAGATAAGATTATATTAATAATACTTTATTTCATACCTCCCTTCTCTCTTAATTCTGATCTATAATCATGTTTTTCAACATCTACCATCATGTCATTCTCAATCATGTCATCCCACATCCAAATCATACATTTCCAATCATGTCATCCAAAATTTCAAGTCGTGTCATCCACCACATCCAATCATTTCAAACCACATATCCCATCAGATCATCCAATATCTCCAATCATTTCATCCAATATCTGCAATCATTTCATCTACCATATCCAATCATTTCATACCGCATGTCATTCTACATCTCCAATCATTTCATCTACCATATCCAATCATTTCATACCGCATCTTGTAGTATGTCATTCTACATCTCCAATCATTTCATCTACCACATCCAATCATTTCATTAGTATGTCATTCTACATCTCCAATCATTTCATCTACCATATCCAATCATTTCATACCGCATCTTGTAGTATGTCATTCTACATCTCCAATCATTTCATCTACCACATCCAATCATTTCATACCACATCTTGTAGTATGTCATTCTACATCTCCAATCATTTCATCTACCACATCCAATCATTTCATACCACATCTTGTAGTATGTCATTCTACATCTCCAATCATTTCATCTACCATATCCAATCATTTCATACCACATCTTGTAGTATGTCATTCTACATCTCCAATCATTTCATCTACCACATCCAATCATTTCATTTACCACATCCAATCATTTCATTGCACATCTCTTATCCTTTCCTGCCCATCCCTGTTTACAAGAAGACAGCAACATCCCTTACCTCACTCCTGACACCTCATCTTCAACCCAACCCAACAACAAGACCCCTCCCCCCCCCCCCCTCCCCCCCCCCCCCCCTCCCCCCCCAACTTACCGGAGGGAGTCCTGGACTGTGTGAGGCTCTCCTGTGTCTCTTCTCCTTCCTTGGAGGGAGTTCGTGAACGTTCACTGCACGGCGTTGTCGGGGCACTTTGGTACTGTTGAAATATTATTTAAAAAACTGTTTCCATTTGGTTTCATTTTGTTATAATTTTAAACTTGAAATAAAAAAGATATTCCATTTGGTTTTATGTTCTTAGTCATGCAAGTGTAATACATTTAACCTCATCATGAGGGTTCCTTAGGGGAAAATTAAAGAAAGAAAATTTGTCAATGCAGTGTATTTTATTCATGAATAAAATATGTTTAAATCAAATAGATTGGAAACGAGCAGCAGAGTTTGGAGTTTGGAAGAGAGAATGAAACATCAAAAGGCCAAAGGCTAAAGAGATGATTTAGCAAAATAAATTCTGGGTCCACAGGTTAATGGTTAAAATTCATAAAATACCCTAGGTTGATATCCCTATTTTTAACATGGTTTCTGAAATAAAAAGTTTATTAAAAAAAAAAATTCATAAAATAGATCCAAGTTACCTCATCACTTGAGGGTTCTTTAGGGGACACTTCTCTAGCTGTAGAAGGCACGTAGGATTGAGAGAGAGCGGCCCTGTTTTGAGTTGTGGAAAGAGAACGAGACAACAAATCCTCTAACTTCTCACTCGGAGGAAAAATATCTTGAGTCAACAAAATAATATTCAGGATGTCAGCTGCTTGCAGTTCAGAGGCCGTGCGACTGAAAAAAGGAAACCTGGTTAAAGAGTGCTGTAACACAAAGATACAATATGATAAAATTCTTAGTCACCTTAGTAAACTAGATTAGCGTTTGCGGTACACCGCAAAAGCCGAGCAGCCACAAAACTTGGGGTTTCGCCTTACCCTGTTCCGCCTTTTAAAGGCCTCACCAAATTGGTCATTTTCTTGTGACCTTGACCTTTGACACTCAAGGTCACACAATCAATGAACACATTTCATTGAGTATAACATTAATGTATTGAAATAAAGTGTTAAAAGTTAATTTAATCCATTTTCACCATATATGTTGACCTTGCCATGACCTTGACCTTCAAAATTTCGTACCCAAAACTTTTTGAAAATTTTGTACTTCTCAAGAGATAATGTATACAAAATCTAACTTCATAGTACAAAAACTTTTCAAGTTATCGTGTTTACAAGGAATTGCAATAACTCAAATCTCATGACCTTTGACCTTCAAGGTCACACAATAATTGAACACTTTTTATTGAGTATAACAGTCATGTATTGATTAAAAGTGTTCATAGTTAAAATAAAGCATTTCCGCTAAACCATGCTAAAGTCATGACCTTGCTGAGACCTTGACCTTTGACGGATTGTAGTCAAAACCTTTTCAAATTTTATTACTTTTCCAAGGATGATATATGCCAAGTTAGAGCTTCGTAACACAAAATCTTTTCAAGTTATCGCGTTTACAAGGAATTCTTAGAGTGATTACATAGCTCGTGACCTTGACCTTTGACCTTGAAAGTGAACGTGTCAAAATCGTTCCCCCGAGGTAGGAGTAGTAAGTTATGAATAAGAGTTCTGGAAAGCTTAGTTGAAAAAAGTTATAGCTAGTAATACAAGTGTGGCAGCGGCGGCGGAAACTTCACAAAAACTGATAGCATAGAATGATAGACGGGGCTGCTAACTTTATAATATATTAACCATTCAGAATGATATTCAGTTTTTAGAAGAATGTTAATTTTGCTATAAGATATATCATTTTTATTCACTCTTTACGCAATTTCTGGTAATATATAATTTTGCTTGCATTTGTACTCATAAAATGTTTTTAATAATATAAGAGAACAAGCTGTGTTTGGTCACGAGGTCAAAAGCTGTCACCTCATGTGAAAGGTCTTATCATGATAGATGCACATGTGAAATATCAAAGATTTATCGCTATCCAATCGCAAGTTATGGCCAAGGTTAAATTTTTGAAAATTGCTTGCTGCGACTGGGTCAAGGACAAATGGTCAAAAATTATGATTTCATCTGAAAGGTCTTATCATGATAGATGCACATGTGAAATATCAAAGGTCTATCTCTACCTAATCACATTCCCTGAAGACACACAGCCAGTTTGGTGAACCTATCCTAAATAGTTTCTGAGAAAAGTTGTCCCCTTTGACGACACCCTTGAACAGAGTCCAAAAACACGGACAAAGGGCAATAACTCCATAAAAAATAATTTTGCGGTTCTGATTTTTCAACTTCTTCAAGGTATTGATACCCTGAAGACACACAGCAAATTTGGTTACCCAATTTAAATAGTTTCTGAGAAAAGCTGTCCCCTTTAACTCGGAGACATGGCGGACAGACAGAGCCCAAACCTATATCCCCCTTCCACTTCGTGGCGGGGAATAATAATCAAAGAAGAGGCCGACTCACTCTGAGTAGAGAGCCATGAGTTTGCTGTTGACGAGAAGAAGCGAGTGTTGTGCGGGGCGGTCAAGCACCTCACTGGTGATCCTCATCACTCGCTCCAACAGCTCCATACACTTCTCGTTGACAACCTGGTTCACGTGCAGTCTCTCTATGGCCTGTAACAATGTTATATTTTGGATCACACTATGTTGAATAGTACAGATTCTTGTACTTTTTCGGGCAGAGTCCCATGCAGGATAATAACTCACACCCTCAGAATCAGGCATCACTGCCGGCAATGACCATACCAACAGCTAACCAACTCGCCGGTTTCGCCATCCACAAAAATGGAGGTCCAACAAGCGGTAGTTAAGCTGTCGGTACACTCATTACCCCTCTGATAGGTGTTAATTGGCACAGCTCCCAAAGCTGAATGTATTAGAGATAAATGACATTTAGATAGTGAACAAATGTAACAATGTCTCTACAGTCTGTTAGAACAAGAACATAATATATCTAACTTCAGTCTCAGTAAACCTAGCCTTGCTGTACTCTTATTTTGAGTCTAGCTAGGTGTAGTATGGGCTCGCGTCAGCCGACTTATCGGATTGACCAATCAGGGCTCGGCTTACCGTGCCACAATAGTCTGCTTTCGCACATATAACGTTGGAGGATCATAGGTCGACGAAAGGTCGGCTGACGCGACCTCTTACTGTATCTCGCTAGACTCAATGTGGGAGTGTAGCGACTATCATTGAGGCTAGGTTTACTTAGACTGGTCTAACTTCAGGGTTGAAGTATGTTGAGGTAAATGCAAGGATTTATAATTATCTTCTTCATTGTCAGGCAGGATGAATCAAATTATTCCCACTGGCCATTTAATTAAGTAGAAAGTAATACAGCCAAAATTTTGCTAGATGCTATTAATCAATCTACTCGTATGTGTAGGCTAACTATTGTTTACTTACTTCGACAAGGAAGCATTGCTCCTCTCTCAACAATGTAGAATAAGTATCAAGTAGACGCTTTAGAAAATTCCATCTTGCTTTCTTGTCTTCAAATCTTGAATGGCCAATTCTGTAAGAAATATCCTAAAATAAATTTACAATTCAAATCTTGGCCAATTCTGTAAGAAATATCTTAAAATAAATTTACAATTCAAATCTTGTCCAATTCTGTAAGAAAATCTTAAAATTAAATTCTGAATTGAATATCAATGTAGGTGTTATTTATCTTTTTATTATTATTTATTTATTATTATACTCACACAATGCAGATTTTATGTCTATGTTGATAATAATATTCATCACAATAAATTTTGGAAATGAAAGATTGTTTTATTTGAATATTTTTCTAAAGGCAACACAGTTCTTACTCATCTGTGATTGGCCCAAACATAAATCCGACCAGTTTTTGGAATATGAGTATCTTTCTGTTAAGGGTGTATTCTGACTCCCATCCATCGCCGTTCATACAAATAAATAATAAATCGTCCACCTGTAGTAAATCAAACAAGACTGTATTAGTTTTAGTTTCAAAACTAAAGTCTATAGTCTTAACTCTAATTTTCTTAAAGTAAACCTGACTATGTATAGAAAATAACATATTGTTAATTTCACTGAATTGAGATTTTCAAATTACACTAATTGAATGAGACTTTTTCAAGGCAGTTAACATTGACAGTCAGTTTAATGAAATTTTGGAGGTAATTATTATAGCCTTTATATATTGACAAATTTTGAGAGATAAGATCTGGAGCTGATTTATGGATGGAAACAAACTTCATTAAATCACATGGCTAATCATATACTATTAATAATGTAATGATAATAATAATGTGCATACTTATATTGCGCCTTTTCCACGTCCTAAGACACGCTCAGAGCGCTACATTATTACCCTGAAGGAGTGTACTTTCACAGCTGCTACTAAGCGCTAATCACGACCATGTAGGTCAGTACATCCAAATTTCAGGTACCCATTTTAACAGCTGGGTGAACTGAGTGCAATGGGGATGAAGTGCCTTGCCCAGGGACACAACGCAGGATGAGACCCAAGTCATGCTAACCACTACACCACTGTGCTCCTATTAAAAGATTTAACTTTACATACCCTACCATCATCTACCTGAAGAAGGGGCAAGAAGTAGACAAAATGAAGTGTAAAATAAATAAATTAATTGTCATCCATATCACTGTCTTGTATTACTACACCAGCTTCTAAATGCTCTTCCAAAATTTCAATGTAAACACTACCTACAGTGATCACGAAGATTTTACAATATGTATTCAATTCAAAGCCCTACAGTGACCATACCTGCTTAAATACAAAGATATGTCCATTTTCTAAGGTGACAGAGGTGCAAGGGTTTCTTGTTTCTTCAATCAGTGCCCAGTTTGCAAGTACAAGAGGCGAGAAAAGCTGCATAAAAATATTTGAGTCCACTCTATACAAATTCCTTTTAGCTTCCTCTTCCTGAAAAGTTAAAAAAGATTGTTATTTTATCATTTATCAAAATTAACACATCAATATTGAAACATACAAATCCTACTAAATTTTTGCCTCATACTTTTCATTATTTACAAGCCAAGGCCAAACTGAAATGTTTCTTCAATAACAGTAACCAAGATGATTTAGGTTTCTAAAAACTAATAAAACTTTTGTTGGATACAAAACAGAAGCACTTTATTTATTACAGTTACTTAAATCATGAACATGTGTTGACAAACTGATGGTGACCAAGCAAATTTATTATAATGATTTACAAATAAAGAAACTTGATTTCAACTCAAACCAAAAGGAAGCATTCACCAACAATTATGACATTAATCTTTCTAAATGTCTTGACACAGTAAAGGTTCATCATAATAATTAGGAATGAATTGTTGTTTGTTTGTAAATAACCCGACATGAACTTTCAACTTTAAATTAATTAAATTATTAAGTATTATTTCATTGTGTAATTTCATTATATTTAAAGAAATACATTTTAAGTAAAACGATTGGTCTCCCTTAAAATATTATTGTCATTAAAGATTAACAATATCTGTTGTAAGATCACCGCCTTTGCTAAACTGTCATTTCTAAAATGCACGTGATTTCTTGATCCTGCAAAATGTAAACCCACATCAATCAGTCCCAACTTTGCCGCTTCACTGTTGATATACGCTGCAAAGTCATCATCAAAGTCCACAAACAAGACATCGTTCATATGATTTACAACCAATAGGCACTTCATGGTGTTCGGCTGTCACTTAGCTCATGATGTTTTTAATACTGTCATGTACTTCCGGATTGTGTTAGCACGTGCTTTTTTGTTTATTTACTTGCCGCAAGACATCAGTCCGTATTAAGATGAAAATTTATTCTACCCTTTTAGATAATATGTTATGTATAAAAGAACATATTAATAGCTATATTATTGATTGTTGTATAGATTATATATATATAACTTCAATGTATAGACATTTTGTGGAAATAAGGAAAATACGTATCGATTTTCTTGTTAGCTCCACTTGGCATAATGATTACAACTTCCGGGAAGAAAAGCAAGAAGGTTACTT
The DNA here is from genome assembly GCA_916613615.1 of Steromphala cineraria. Lineage (NCBI taxonomy): Eukaryota > Metazoa > Mollusca > Gastropoda > Trochida > Trochidae > Steromphala > Steromphala cineraria. The sequence goes on along the minus strand of OU744731.1, from coordinate 60,211,255 downwards.
TAGTGCAGAATGGAAGAGGTATTTTTCACTTAATCAAAACACATTCGACTTAGTTAGCCATTTAACTATACAGTACATTAATACATAATTCTTTTATCTACAGAAAATACTTAGAAATGTTTCTATCCAGATATATCGTAATATGCTTGTTATGGAATTAATGGAAATAGGAACTGCCGGTGTTACTGTCATGTGATGATTTTTTAATCCTATATCTTGTTGTTTTTTGTGTTCATAAGTCATGGGAAGAAGATGGCATCTTTTCTAATTTGAACATAGACATTTTTTACATTTCACATTTACAATATTGATAAACATTTTACATTGCTGTACATTTTGTGTTTTGAATATATATAAGTGATCTTTGAAAGCAGGGCCCAGGATTTTTTGCATGAATTTAAACGTTGACAGTAAAGCCTTTATACATATTATGATGGTGGCAGGGTTTACAGTCAGAACTGTCATTGTCCATTCATTCTATAAATACATTTCATAGGAAACATCTTATGAAATTTTTATAAACTGATTTTGTAATTAATGTATTAAATATTTCTCTATTTTATTCCTTTACTATGGTTCCTTCTATCATGGCCGGTTTGTTTTATTGCTTTAAACTCTTTTTTGTTGTGTCAAATGAAGTGCATAGAGATAAGTTGTTAAAGATAATCACTGTAAAATAAACAGCTACCAACTTTTACCTGGGCCATTTAAGACGCAGTTCTTCCTTAGTTTGTATTATCAATCTTCATTCTTTCCATTTTACAGCCCATGATGCATATTAGAATCCGTGATGTCAACCCAAATATTGTGTGTTCTCTCTGTGCTGGTTATTTCATAGAGGCTACAACAATAACAGAATGTTTGCATACCTGTAAGTGTTACCAGAAACATTTTATATCCTTCTTTTTATCCCCAAATATGTTAATACCAATTGAGCTTGCTTGTTCTGATTACCCTTGTTTATGGTTTATTAGAGATTTTGTTGGTAAAATGTTTTGTTAGAGATTTTGTTGGTAAAAATGGTTTATTAGAGATTTTGTTGGTAAATATTGCCAACCTAATGATTGATTTTTATGAATAATTCCAATATCAAGATACATTGTTTACCTTTTTTCTTCCTAGTTATTTTGATACAGAGTACCCTTGGGTTATTAATTACCGAAATTTAATTTGGGATAAGTAATGATTTAGAATAATATTGAAGATTATGTTGTTCAGTATTTTCTTACATTTTAGTTATCAATTACCGTAAAATCATTATATTTCGCGGGGGTTTAATTTTCGCGCAAAAGTATTATGCCCGAATATTTAACCTCGCGAAAATATATACAGATAGGTCTATACTATATGACATGATCGTAGAAACACATTGAAACAATCACAGGCAAGCACAGCGGTTAATATCTGCCGGCCGAGCCAGTCAAGCGAGTCGTTGTTTACAAAGGAAGCATCGATGTCATTTCAAACCAAATCTTGTAAAGTAAATTACTTTAGTCTTAATGTTACATTTTAATCAAAATATAGAGAGAAATGACAAGGCAAATGCAAAATAATGTATCAATAAAAAGTGTTAGCTGGCAATATCGATCGATAACATGTGTTTGTTACTGACGGTGTCATACGAGATGGAACCTCGTGACAAAAGAGTAGTAAATTTTTACATGATGAAAAATTACAAGATATTTTTAATGAAGTACTCATCTAAATATTTACTGTGATTACTGATTTTGTTATTGGTTTATTAATTTGTGCGTATCTTACCAAAATCTTAAACTGCAAAAATAATTTTGTTCAAATATAAGACCTTTTTTTTACATTTTAAGTAGGCGTCCATTATCCTATACACCGGTTAGGTTATGTACAGCTTTGTCAATAAGCTTTTAGTGCTCGATTTACTGATTTGTCGATATCAACTAATGAGCCAATGGAAGAGCTTGTAACAAAAACATAATTACCGCTACGTTCACTGATGCTAATGATGTGTAAATCGGTAAAAGCGAAGCAACTTTTGACAATATGACACAAAATGCTTGACTGTCATATTGCTATTACTGAGATGAAAATGACAATGCATTAAAAAAATAACAAAACACTGTAAGTAACCGAATATAATTGTCATTTGCCAAGCGGTTCCTTTCTCGTGATGGAAGAGGGTCGCATTATAAATGAGATAAATGATTTTGACATGACTTTCGGAGGATGAGATATAAAATAATATTTTGTAGGTAAGATTTGCGAGAAAAATACACCGCGCGAATATGTCACTTTTGATAAATGCGCGAAAATACTGCCCAGCGAAAATAAATGATTTTACAGTATCAATAAGATCTTTATATATTTGTATATTATCATACTCATCTTTGTCACTACTAATAATCCTTTACTTTATCCAGTTTGCAAAAGCTGCATCGTGAAGTATTTACAAAGTAGCAAGTGCTGCCCCCAGTGTAATGTCAAAGTTCACGAGACTCAGCCCTTGTTCCACTTACGAGCAGATCGGACACTTCAAGACATTGTTTACAAACTGGTACCAGGCTTGTTCGAAAGTAAGTTCTAGATGATATTAAATGATTTATAAGTTTCTTGGCATACTATTTTGTATTGTTTACATTGTAGCGGCTAGCAATATTGATTTATTGGTTACAAGTGAGCCTCTTTCAGGTGTGGAGCCATTTAGTAATAGTTTGTAGGGTTATGGAATCTGGAATAGTCATGGATAATAAAAATTAGGTATCTAGACCGGGACAGGTTTTGAAAACAACCATTCATTTATTCAGTCATGGCAAAGTCATTGGTATTGTGTTTAGATGAATTTTTAAAAATCTGTTGGCCTTTATGTTCAGGTTTATTCATTTCAACTTATTTGGTTTGTCACAAAGCTCTTTCAGCATTTTTGAAAAACATTAAAGTCAAGGAATAATTTACTTACCTACTTACTTTCAAAGTATTAACTCGCAGTTCAAATTTTTTTATCACTCATTCAATATCTTTCTATGATGATATTGTTTTACTGTACTATTGTTGTTGTTTTGAGTGCTCCATGCAGATAAAATAATACTTACTGGTCATAAGAATGTGGCCTTTTTTACACAATATTGGCACCTATCTATATGCTGTTGATGTAGTAAAATCTGTCAAGTTACAGTGTCTTGTGTTGAAATCAAAAATGGATTTATAGTTGCTCTTGTGTAAGCTTCAGAAACCAATAAGCAAAATTTTATGCTTTTAAGTTATAAGGGACCAAAGAATATAGTTCTCTATATCCGGTGTTTGCCATTCACATTTGACCGCCTTACATAGGGCTTAAGTGGCTAAAAGAGCTATTGACAGGACTTAGAAATTTGTTCACTATATCCGATTGTTTGCAATATCCGTGTTCTACTGTATTGTATTTTGCATATAAGAATTTTTGTTGTTAAAGGTGAAGAAAAAAGGAGAGAAGAATTTAACAAAGCCAGAGGAACAATCACAATAAAGAAAGATGGAAAAGAGAAGAAGTTAGAAGGTAAGAAAACATCAACAAATTCCTTATTTTTGAATCGATAAGCTTAAATAATTTTTAAAACCTCAATATTTAAATATGATCATGCTTTCCAATCTAGCTTTGCCAAATTGGCATATTGTTTTGATATAGGGAGGATACTAAATGACATGCCAATTAAAATTATTCATAATAAACAAGTTCAAATTATTTTTGTCAATTGAAACCTCAACATTTTGATGTGATGTGATATTAAGTTTGATCATATTTTTTGGATATAAAGAGGGTACTTAATGCCTGCCAATAAAATCTTTCTTAATAAACCTGTTAAAAGTATAGTAACAAATGAACCAAACAATAACTGTTTCAATTGTAGGAAGTTAAGAATTCTGCCGACATAGATCAAGCATTTGTCCACTGTATATTGAAACTAAGAATTCCCCAACATGGTTTTAGACAGTGCTAACATTATTAGGTCCCATCTTCACATTATCATAATAGCAGCAGTATTACACTTGTTTGAAATTTACCAAAGATATGAAACTGCAATATCTTACATAGGTGAGTATTGATTTTGTTTACCAATATCATTTCTTAAAGAGGCAGTAGCACGTTTTTAGGGGGAATATAAGGTGATGTCAGGAAAATTAAATTAATTGTTCCAATTGAAAGACAATGTATTTAAACTAAATGACGCAAATATATAACGTAATGTTTAGCCATGCGATTCCCTTTTCCTACACAAAATGAATTACCGGGTAAAGGTGTTCACATAAAATGGCCGCCAATAGATTTTATGTGAATCTTCATACTTTGTCCCCTGACTGTGGATGATTGGCTTGTGTAATGTGACTTTTGACACAATCAAATTAATACAGTTAGCATTAACTTACATTTATCAGTGAAATATTTGAAATGTAAAAAACGTGCTACTGCCCCTTTAAGTGAACAGAAAATGATTAATATCCCATCTAAAAATCCATTCTTTTACAGAGAACCAACTGGCACCTCGTTTATCAAGTATTCTGAACAACCCCCAGAGTTACATGTACAGATATGATGAACAAATCTGCCTCTGTTTGGAGCGGTACAGGTACGCCATGATTATGTTCAAGAAATATCTGTTGCTAATGAATGTACCGTAATTTCTTTATTAATTTGTCTTCTCCAATAATTCGACCACAAAATATTTTTCTGAGGTCATTACTTCAAATCACTTTTAAAATTTCAACCAAGTGCCAAAAGTTGATGCTCCTATGATCCAACCATTGCTTGAATTAATTGTTTCATTTGCTTAAAAAACAAATATAATGTTTTTCTTCAGCTGTAATTCATTTAAAGCATCTTGATCATGATAACACTGCCATTAAAATGTAGTCATCTATAAAAATGATGTAATAATATCACACATGTATATTAATCTAATATTTCGACCATAGAGCCAATTGAGCAACCAAAAGTGAAAAACAGTTCAACCATAGACCTCTTCTGAAAATCTTTGAAAATTCTAGGGTTGAATTAATAGAGAAATTACGGTAATGTAGATTAAGTTATTGATGAAATAATTAAGATCAGAAAAAATACTTAGATATTCACCCTACTCTCCCTAATTCCTGGTGCATCACCAAGCAATCATAGATTCAATCTGCTGTACCACTCTGCTGTGAAATCATTGCTTATTCTGTCCATTGTAATTTTCTCTTTCATCTCAGGTTTTGATGTACATAGCTAATTTATAACTGTCTTCTGTATTGTATATGCTAAGTTACTTACCGGTAATTGGCTATATTTATGTATATAAATACCATACTGTATATTTCATTATCAGTCACCTGAAAAAGGGGCAAGAATTAGCAATGTCGTGAAAAATCAATATGAAATGAGGAACCTTACTCATCCAACATTGTACCATATTAGACCATGTTGTAACAAAATCTAAGGAATCAGTCCATTTCTGTTATTTTTCTACTTTTGTTTCTTGCAACAGGTTTTAATTGAAAGAAACATGCTGTTTTGATCCTAAAATAAGTTTAAAAAAATTATTTTATGATGAGGAAAAAACCTTGCAAGAACTTTTAACATTTAAGATGAATTGGAATTTTGTTATCATGGGAAATTATTTGTTCTAGGGACAAATAATGTATCAATCTAATCTTTGTTAACACTACAGAATTCATAACATTGACATGATGCATATTATTCTCCTAATTCTTTTACAGCCATCAGACAGTGGTTCATCACGGGAAAACAATTCACCTTCAACCCCTGGAAAAAAAATTTGTCCGCTGTTCAATACGAGTGCTCATCTCTCACCTCAAATCTATGTTGTACAAGAAGCTGGCTTTGCCATCAGCATTAAAGGTAGGCCCTTTATAGTTTGAGGCAAATGTTAAAAGAATTGATTGATGAATAAAGTTTGAAAAGGATTGAAAAGACACCTGATTTAAATGTTTGTCATTTCATAGTATTAGTCAAAATTGTAAAGAACGTTTCATTACTAATGGCCATATTGGAAAACCTTAAAAAAACAACATAATTTATATAAACAATTTTGTTTTATCAGAATTAAAGGTTTAGGGCATACGAGACTAAAATGGGATTTCTATTTCATTCTATTGTTTAATAGCAATGTTTAATAGCAAAAGTTCTGGTAGAGATGACAGCATGAGGATCCACTTAAGGAAGCAGAGATGGGACCAACAAAAGTTGGTAGTAATTAAAACAAGAGGGTAGTAATCTCCCTCTTTTTTTTCGTTCTATTGTTGTTCACAAATGTTCAAAGGAATGATGAGAGAAAGTTTGGCCTACCATCAAAGTTATTTGAAATGTCGTTACTTTTTCATATGTTGATGACTTATAGGTGAGATTTGATCTTTTATTCAGCTGGAGGTGTTATGTGGAGAGGAAGAAATGGCAGATGAAATGTCCATGAAACAGATCTATCTTATGTACTGGTGCCGGGTGAGTTTGCATTTTGTTTTAATAAAAAAAAATTATTTATTTTTTTATTTATTTTGTTGCATTTGTTTTAATAATAGCTTCTTAGAAATTTGAAAGGACTTTCTGTAGAACAATACAATCTTGGATAAAATAACAGTTCAACCTTATGGCTATAAGCTTTTGAAATACTGAGATGATGGAGCTTAAGCAAGTGTCAAATTCAGATTAACCCCAAGTTCTGCTTTTTTAATGCTTTTTGATAGAATTAGTTACTTATAACTTCTCAGTTAAAATGTCAACATCTACTAAGAAAAGTGGTAGGGCAAAGATAAACAAATTTGACAGGACCAAGATATTTCTTTGAATTTTGAGAATAATCAGGAAGGACATTTAACTAGACACTACATAAGCCAGCATATTCAAAAGCACATAACTGAAAATTCCTCACCTTATGACCTTATATTCCAGGCGGTTCCGATGACCTTGTTCTACAGAATTCTTCAGGATTCTTTGATGGGAACGTGAAAGCAGAATAATGTCATAAATAGCGTGCAACTTTATGGGCATCACAGAACAAGAAACTGCGGCGCCAATCTGCTATATCAAGATCTTGAATGCCAGTTTATACTTTGAACATAGCGTATTCATGTACAAAGAAAGCACATCCCTCAATCAGATCTTGTGATGAAAAGCTTTAAGTCCTTGAATCAAACTAAAAACAACTGTTATCATCCTTTCCATGATCAATCATTGAAATTATGGTTTATTGGATTATGCTCCTGCCTCACAAAACTCTTAAGTGCTTAAGGTAGGCTTTAGTCCAGTGGATAAAGATGAAATTATGCATTTTCATGTTACAAGCACGATTTTGCAGAAATGATGCTTATACTGTGGAAATAAGATACAGATAGGGAGGTCGGCAAAATTCAAGATTACCACTTCAAATCATCAATCTTGACCAAATGTGAATGGAATTTGGCAGAGGTGTAGCTTATTCCATAGAAATAAGTTACAGATAGAGAGACACTCAAAATATTCATGCAATGTTAAAAAATTGAGAGTTAAGGTCAACTTTAGTAAATGTTGCTTTGTGAAAGAGGTACAGGACCAGAATCACAAGAAAACACAAGACGAGGAAAGTGTGTTGTCACCCGTACAATGTTGTCATCGATTGGATCAATATTGTTGTAAGACAACAAATCAAGCTTATGAAAACGCTACTCTCACTTCTTTTGTCAGTATAAAGGAGGACTCTAGATCTGTGACAGACATTTTTCATCCAGAACTCTTGCTGTTGTTTGGAATATATAAATATGATATAACACGATTGCCAAAATAATCATTCAAACATCTGCATCAAAATATATGTACATTGATTGTCCGTTTGTAGAATTTGTTTTAACTTACAAAAGATCTCCACATTTTTTTCTATGTCAAGAGAGGAAAAACAACAGCTTCTTAAGAAACCAATTTCTGGGACCTTATCTTAGTTAAACATGCAATGGAGTGATAAGTGATAAATTTATGTACGAAAGAGTTGATTTAATGTCAGCTCGCTGCTAATGGATAAAATTTACAAGCCGCGCGAAACAATAACTCACTCACTTGATATGTCGAGAAACATAACTAATTCTTATACTTTATCATCAAATATTTTGTTGTTTCAAGTTCTTTTCTTGGTTATTCAGTGTACATCCTTCTAAGAAATCATGATTCATCCTTGTTATAAACAGTCATGATTCACTTAAGTCAGTCAACAGTTTTGTATTGTTTTGGCACTTCCCAAGCAAGGTATAACTTGTACAAGTCACCATTACTTCCTGTTTCTAGTTTTGCTGCATTACGAGGAATTTTTTGATTTTCGAGCAGTTCCCTGATTGGCCTCTGGTAGTAACCTCTGGATTTAGTATTTTGCAGTCAAGTTCAGGCGCAGATCGCTGTAGAGCTTGCACAGATTTGGGATGCAGCAAGACTTCAAAGAGCACATTATTAAGACTGCCATTGTTCATCCACAGTCATAATTCAAATAATTCAGTAAGTTAACAGTTGTGATTGTTTTGCAAATTTCCTCATAGGGATAACTTTTATAAGTCTCCACTGTAAAATTAAAATTTGCTGCATTATGCAAAAAAAATTTTTTTGAGAACAGTTCCCTAACTAACCATTGAATCTTTCAGTTGTTTTATTTGTATTTTGACGTCAATTGGACTATCAAGTTCAGGTGAAGTATGCCATAGAGCTGGCACAGAGAAATTGATGCAAAATACAGCAAGACTCAATTCAATGATTGAGACTTGTACAAGTTAATTCTTGCAGGGGCAGACGGACTACTTGACGAAACTAGGTGGGCAAAAAGAGAGTGCCTTTGTCGTTCTATACAAATGTGTCAGTGTTGAGGCAGCATTAAGTATTGTGATTGTATTGTTGTTTCTGTTTCCACATTATCTCCCTATAGAGGTATCTCAACTAGCATCCATGTTACTTTAGATGTTCATTTGAACCAAAGAATCCACTAATCAATTATGTCTTCCCCCAAAGGGTCGGGAAACATATTGGTTTAGGTCGAGCGCAGGGATGCAGAAATCGGTCTATTTGCCGGACATGTCCGATTGGGAATTCAGTTTGTCCGATTGAAAAAGTGACCTGTCGGACATTCAAGGAGTCATTTGACCGATTGAAGATAATCAAAGAATTACTAAACAAACAGATAAACAAGCCTGAGTTGACTAACAAGCAATCAATAAAGGCCGATGAAATGCCCCGCTTGTGTCGGTCATAATTGTAATGAAAACACGAACCGGTCATCAATGAAACAACTAATCCATTCAAACGACATAATTACCTTGTTATCTTTAATTATTGGATCATCTCAGTGTCATGCATTGAGTAAAACAAGTCACTAAGGCCAAACTTTTTTTAAAAAGACATCAAACAACTTCACATCGTTATTTTACATGCTGTTACTTTTTCCTCCCTCCACTAACTTCACAAGCTCCATGCATTGACTTTGCAAGCAACACTTCATTAACACAGTGTTGGGAGCTTTCATTACTGCAGGGAGAAGAAAGGAACAGCCGGATTACTGCAGTGATAGGGAAACGAAAACAGGCTGATCTGTTGGCAAGTTTGACAGGTTAAAAAAACTTATGCAGTGTGTGTCAAGTAGTTGATATGCATCATAACTTAATAGAATTATATTTAAAACAGCCAAAGTAATTTTATTTTACTCAATGTAATTATGTATTTTCAGTGTTTTATTTTTGCATTGCATTGCATGCGTTGCTATAAATAGATCTGTACATCGTCTGTTTTCCAGTTAACTTAATATTAGATTCTAAGCACCTGGCATTTGTTTAATGAATAACTGACACTATTGAAACTTGATTATTTAAATTATAAACATATTCATATACCTAGGCCTAAACATCATAGTAATAAGTAAATTACTGAGTAATAATTTTAGACTTAAATTTAGTCTGTGAAATATTTCCACATGTTCAATCGTGTATTTACGTGAGATAAAGCACCAAAATTTATTACAAAATATCATTATTCGTCGACTTATACGTGGAATGTCCGATTGGCAAAAATTTGAATCTGCATCCCTGGTCGAGCGTCTGTCCGTGTCCGTGTTGGCGTTCATTTAGTTTCTGGAGCATAACTCTGAAACTACTTGATCTATCTTCACCAAATGTGGTATACATACTCTTCATGTAGATGTGCCTTTTGGGGTTTTCAACTTTTTATGCCCCCGAATCGGAGATTCCGGGGGTATATTGTTTTTCACCTGTCCGTCTGTCCGTCTGTCCGTTTGTCCACAAAAACTTTAACTTTGGTCATAACTTTTGATTGGTCGGAGCTAGGTCTTTGATACTTGACATATGCATCCGGGGGCATTCGTGTTTCACAAACACATCTTGTTTTTTTTGGGTTTCCATAGCAACAGTTTGGATAACTATAAGACATTTTCAAAAAAAACAAAATTCAGCTGAAATGGTGTATGGGGGAGACATCTGTTTTTACAAGTAAAAACACTTTCTAGTTATAACTGCAATCAATCAGATGGAATATTTGAGTTGAGTTACCTCCGTGGGAGATAAGTGTTTTGTTACAAACATGTATCAAGGGCATTGTTTTTTCCATTTCAGTTCATGTCATGTGTTGTGAACAGAATTGTCTTTCTTATTTTTTGGTATCATGATTTTTGGCTATTGTTACAAGAATATGAGATACTATTAAAGAAATGTTTTTGGGGGTTTGAAATTATGATTTTGGGTATAATGTATCCATTACCCTTAGAAATACATACATTTTGAGCTTGATTTCTGACTCGTACGGTTGCAAGGGTTAAGGGATTTGAAAGCAACATTTTGAAGGCAAGGATGAACAAGATTTTAATGTTAAAGGGGCAGTAGCACATGTTTTTATAATTTTATATTTTAAATTTTCACTGATAATTGTAAATTATGTTAAATGTATTTTTTTGACAGTGTCAAAAATCTCATAACACAAGTCAATCATCCATAGTCAGGGGACAAAGTATGACGATTCACATAAAAGCCATAGGCAGCCGTTTTGTGTGAACACCTTTAATTCATTTTGTGTAAGAAAAAGGAATCACATGGCTAAACTTTACATTGTATATTTGAATTATTACTGCTCCATTTAGATTAAATACATTGTCTTTCAATTGGAACCATTTATTTTAATTTTCCCCCTAAAAGCGTGCTACTGCCCCTTTAACATCAAGGTTCTGGATGCTTTGTTCCTTTGAGAGGACGTAGAACCGAATTGACATTTTATTGTTGTGCCATGCAGAGCCAGAGTAGAGTTTGATCTAATTGCAACTATGTATTTCATTTCTTCTTCCACTTAAAACAGTATTCATAAAGATTCTTTTTAAATTGGCAAATACACTTTTGCAAATTATTTTTCCAGACAACAAAAGAAGGTACCTTCCAATATGTCTGTAAATGTAAATTTTGAATTTTAGTTTGTGCAAGAGCTAATAGTCATATTACACTAACACAAGGGCCATTAAAATCTCAATTGTCAGACTAAGTAAACCTAGCCTCAATATTACCTGTTTCACTCCGATATTGAGTCTAGAAAGGTCTAGTAGAGGGTTGCGTCAGCCGACCTTTCTGCGACCTTTTACCCAACGTTATACGTGTGAAGGCAGACTTGTTGCTTGGTAAGATGAGTTCCGATTGGTCAATTCGATACGTTACCCTCTACTAGACCTTTCTAGACTCAATATTGGGTAATATTGAGGCTAGGTTTACTTATACTGTCTCAATTTATTCATACCCTGTTGATGAACAGTTTGCAGATGTGTTACGTTCTGGTCATTGTTGGAGTATATACATGTACCGTATGTTTTGCTGGACACTCGTGTGTTCATATACTTGTTGTTTTGAGAATTGTTAATAAAAATATTTTTTTATTGGTGCTAGTTATCATTTATTATGTCTCCCCCTGAAGGGTCGGGAGACACATTGGTTTTGGCTGACCGTCCGTGTCGGCGTTGCCGTCCCCATTTGTTTCCAGAGCATAACTCTGAAACTACTTGATCAATATTCATCAAATTTGCTCTTCATACCATGTAGATGTGCGTTTTGGAGGTTTCAAATTCTTTTGAATTGTATATCTTAGAGTTTCCACTGCAACAGTTTGGACTTTGTCATTTTGAAGGGAAAGGTTAGTTTCATAAATAGAACCAAAACTTGCAGTTTGTTTTATAGAAAGAATATGGTCTTTATTTGAGTTTAAAAATCTATAAGGAATTTTCAAGAAACAACATTCAGCTGAAATAGTGAAGTGGGGAGACATCTGTTTTTACGATTAAAAACACTTTCTAGTTTTCAATTGTTGTTTGTATACATCATTATTCACCCGGGGACTAAAAGTCCATTACTCTACACCATACAAACCCAGGAGTTTTCATCAGGAAAATCTACACACTACAAACTACACACTCTTGATCAGAGCAGGCTAATAAAATTGCAAATTGATTGGACCTTATAACTTCTCAAAACATTGAATAATATCAACACTCTTTGGTCTTATGTTGGCCCTTGTGACCCTTATTAGGGGCCACAGGGCCACCAAAGCTACAATTTATAATCCTCACTAGCCAAGGAGTCTGTACACAAAGTTTCAGCTTTCTAGGCCTTATGCTTCTGGAGAAGAAGATGAAAATAGGTTTTAAGGGCGGGGCCCCTGTGACCCTTATTAGGGGCCACAGGGCCACCAAAGCTACAATTTTTAATCCTCACTAGCCAAGGAGTCAGTACACCAAGTTTTAGCTTTCTAGGCCTTATGGTTCTGGAGAAGAAGTCGAAATTCCACAAAGTTTACTGACGGACGGACGGACGCCGGACACCATGCCATGCCATAAGCCCATCGGACCTTACAGGCCAGATGAGCTAAAAATGCAACATAAATATATTCCCTCGACACTGTAACATTAAAATAGGCAACGAAAAATGTAAACCTGAAAAGCGAATGTAGCCACATGCATGCGCACATTGAAGAAGGCTCTACTGCATGTTTGCATTTGCAAGTGCGTACAAAATGCAGTTGCTTTACTTCCTCATATATATATGTTCACTTAATTGTTTTATTTGGCATATTAAATTATCAAGTCTACAATTCTGTCGTTTTTACGACATGAAAAGATATATGTTTAAATCAAAGGGTGAGGCGAATCACAATTTCCCAAAATAGATTTTCTAGGTCAGGTCAATTTACGCATGCTCTCAGGACATTCTCTGACAACAAAACAAGACACAACTTCATTGTAAACAAATATATTTGCATGAAACAAAATTCATTGGTCACATTTCAAGTCACTTCTATTCACTTTGTAAAATAAAGAGTAACAAATGGTTGGTCTAGTCCTAATTGTCAACATGAAGCACATTGGTTCTAACAGCAGACGGCAACTTGCGCAAATCTCTCGCAAAAATGGATCCCTATTCTCTCGTCGGAAGAATCTCAATTCATAAAATCCTGATCTAACCTCTTTTTTTTTTGTTCTCAGGTTTTCAGGCACAAATACTGACTAGAAAAATATAACTTACAAAATTAGCCAATGAAAACACATGTAAAGCTTGCTAATTGCCGTCATGCCTATGACATTTTTCAGTTGTCATATTAGGTAAGGTGATTTGGCATTTAACGCTGCTTTAGAGAATATTTCACTTATATCACGGCTGCTAATTTATTGCAGGGAGAAAGCCTGCTACACTTAAGTGGTGATGTATTGAGGTGAAACCTGCATCGGCTGGAACTAGCGAATCATAGGTTGTACTGGGCTGAAATGCATTGTAGTATTGCGCCCAAACCGTACTGCGCGTAAAACAGTCCCAGTTGTCATGTTAAGTGTAAAGAAGGCTTTAAGACACAAAGTGCACATTTGGATAAGATCTAGAAGCATACAGAAATGACTGTGGCTTTTTAAAATGGTCCCTCTTGAAACAGTGTCGCTGATTGTTAACAAACTTTCATTGTATCCAATCAAGTTTCTCCCTTCTCTTAGGCGAGGTGAGGTGATGTGGGGTTTAAGGCCCCTTTCAAGAGAATTTCATTTATATCGCGGCTGCTATTATTATTGCAGGGAGAAAGCCTGCAACACAATTGTGGCCATGCATTGCGGTGAAACCTGCGAGCTTCGGCTGGAACTAGCGAGTTGTGGGTGGTACTGCACTGAAATTCAGTGTAGCATTGCACCTTAACCTGACTGCGGGTAGAACAGTTTTCTACTGCAGACAAAGTTGCCGAGCGTGATTCGAACCACGGACCTCCTGATCCGAAGCCGAACGCGCTAACCACTGCGCCCTCCCTTCTCTTCTCAGAATTGCTCTCATCATGGTTAGATCAAGATTTTATGACTTTAGTTACCTCTATGGAGATTAATGGCAGATCTTTGTGTAACAATTCCAGTATTTCAGAACATTGAAAATCTAATAAAATGACATAAATTGAAGCTTTGAAAATTATCAAAAAAAGTTTTCAAAGCAGCATTTTTTGGCAACCAATTATGTTGTTCATTGTTTATCATTTATGAATTGAATACAACCTTAAGAAAAAAAAGGCCTTTAACTCTTTCTATCCTACAGGCCAGACAAAACAGACTTAATTTCTTATCATTCTTGTAAATTTTCCAAATTTCCAAACATATCCGTAAAAGTTTTGAGATTTTGATACCTTTATCTTTACAATTACCATGATAATCACATATATATGTATTATCATTATAATACCCTGAAGACAATGTAACATAGCACTTGAGTAATTGTACATTATCCCAAAATATTTCTATATAAATAACTTGATTGCAACCAGAATTATTTCCTTATTGGTTTAATTTAATTTCATTTTAATCAAGAGCATCTTTTTTATACTGTCCAAAATAATCTTCAAACTTGATAGCAGAAGTAACAAATTGACTTGATATCGTTTACATGAAATCATTCATGATCACAAAACATTGCATCTCATACTCTATCTATAACTATCGACATCATTTACAAAAGTATTATTAAATAAAAGTACTGAGGGTACAGAAGCTCACCTTAAAATTAATGATGTGGTAATATGGTTTAATTGTGTAACCATCTTTTATATGATAATTGATTATGGCTGCCATCGTGATTTTTTTATCTTTTAAAATGCTATTCTTCTGTTGGAAACCACTAGAGCTTGAACAAACATTAATACAAGAATGATATAATCATGATTTGTTAACAAGCAGTAGGTTTTTGTATAACTTTTTTGTATATCTATGGCTGAATTGGTGACCATCTTGGACTTTTTAATCTTCAAAATGGTACTTTTATGTGGGCATCTGTATTAATTTCATTATGATATCTTGATTGGTTTAGGAGTATTCATTTCCTCAAACTCTCAACTTCCAATGAACTAAAAAGATGATGCACATAAACATTTGGAATATATTCCTCTGACACAAATCACAAATTCAGCTAGTGATAAGTCCAATTACCAAAGTAAACTGTCCAGGTCAATGTCTCATGTAATTCTAACTGAAGATTTCTGAATATCTTAAATCTTGACATATGTTAGTGCAATCTGATTGGTCAGAATAGGCTAGCAACATGGGGGTTTATGCTAATTACTAGAAATGATGACCTATGATGACCTCTTGCACCTGCATGTAGCTTATGTAACTTATCCTCTTATGTAAGTTACTGTTATTCCATATGGTGAGTGTCCTCCCCTCATTTCAATATGCAATATGCAACAGATACCCTTTAGAGGAGAGTTGCAGGAGAGGGGCTGGAAGGATAGGGGGGGAGGGGGGGATAGAAGGGGTGGGGGTAAAAGAGAGGTTTGCTATGGAAATAATCTGGAGGTCAACTCAGTAATATGTTTATTGAAGTATCTTAACTAACAGAGAGAATTGGTGAGAAAGACTTTGTAAAAAAAGAATTGTTCAGACAGCTGTTCAATGAATGCTGTTTTGAAGATGAATATTATATCTTTTATTAGCATGACAAACAAAATAAAAGATAATTAGTTATTCATTAACCAAAATTTTCAATTTGGAATAAATTAATTGCATGGGAACAAAGGAGTAAAAAACCTTACAGTTAGTGTTGGGAGTGAACAAATTTAATCTTTTTAAATGCTTTTGAAAAGGATTTGTTTGAATTGAATGATCATTATAATTATCTAGATAATCATTGTTCAGACCGTAATCAGATATAGATGATTAAAAAATGTATATTTATCCCTCACTGGCTATGTTATTTGCCATATATGAAGTGTCAGGAGTGATGGAGTGAACAACTTTTATCATTTTATGTTTTATTAAAAAAGATTTATTAAAACAGTCATGCTTCAGGCTGTTCGGAGATAAAGATGATTCATACATTTTTTTGTAACTGTATTTATAGTGTTGATAAATATTACAACAAGCGTATCAATACAAATATAATGACATTGATTTGATTGATCAGGAAATGTACTCTTTTCAATGAATTTCATGAAATCTAATTGAAAATTCAATATAATTGACCATCTTGGATTCTTGATAATAAAATAAATGCGTCTTTGTCAGGAATCAATATATAAAAAAATACTCACTTTTCAGAATGATATCTTAATTGATTTAGTAGGAGTAATACTTGGCCTGAAATCTAATTGAAAAATAATGACTTCTATGATGACATGTTGTTCCCAGAACCCCTTCAGCATGATACAATTATCATTTAGTTTTACAGGTATTTATAAAACACATGGTATTGGAACTGGAACCTGATACAAAATACCTCTATTATTAACTTATCATGTAGATTACTGTACATAAAAGCACATTCTTGACTTGTTAATATTAACTCATCGTGCAGATTGTTGTACACAAAAGCTGATTCTTGACTTGTTTAAATTGTCATTTGTAAAAAGTATTACTATTATTAGAATACAAGTATACTTTTCATAAAGACAACTTATATACTTTCCATAAAGTCCATTATGTTCTATTTATCAATTAGATCAGGATTACTATGCAATATACAAGCAGGCAGGGCTGCTAGCCCCAGATCCTTAAGGAGAGTGTAGCAATTTGTGTATTTGGCTTGTGTAAGTATATTTGGAGAAGCACCCTAGTGTGCTCAGCATGTAAACCTGAACTCTGGCTAAGCCCTTATGTGTGGTATTAAAAGACTTGACGGGAGAGAACATGAATTGTTGTGAAAAATATATATAATTTCACAAAATATAGTTAGCTTATGTCCTAAATTGATTTTGTGTCAAGAATAACTTCTGTTAGATATAGAAATGGTACAAATATGAGTAAAACACAGGAACTGGAACCTGATGCAAAATAACTCTTTCCACATCAACTTATGTAGATTGCTAAACACAAAGCTTATTGTTGACAAATTTTGTGTAAGTTGTTTTTCTTAGAAAGAAC
Organism: Steromphala cineraria; assembly: GCA_916613615.1. Taxonomy (NCBI): domain Eukaryota; kingdom Metazoa; phylum Mollusca; class Gastropoda; order Trochida; family Trochidae; genus Steromphala; species Steromphala cineraria. The sequence continues at coordinate 60,193,895 of OU744731.1, read as the reverse complement.
ATTTCACTGTCATGAGAATACAAGTCTAATTTCCATAACTCTTATTGCATACACATGGCCATATAGCATAATGCTCTACCATATCAATTGGGTCAGGTTGATTATGCAACAGACTAGCAGCTGAGACTGTGATGCAGCCTGTATTGGGATGTGTATTAGAAATGCATAGTGGACTCAGCAGGAATATCTGAACTCTGGTTGACCCCTTTTGTGTGGTATTTAAAGGAATATAAGGGAGATACCATTGTTTAAAATTCAACATGATGTTTAATGTCATTGGGTTTTTGCAGCTAGTTGCCATAAATATTTTAAACAAATTAATTAATTATGTTTGTCTTTCATCTTAATGTTTTAAAAACACTTAAAAATATAGAACAACTTGCATGACAATCTTAAATATTCCATATTCAAGATAATATTATGATTAGTAAGTTCAAATTAGAGAATTTATATGGTGCGAGTGATCACTTGATGAAAGCTTAAAATTTAGTAATAATGATGTGTCATCTGCAGCTGAAAAGTCAATATGGCTGCTATCGCGGCCATCTTGGATTCTCAGAACTGAAACGTCTACCTTTGTGGGAGGAATCACTATAGGTATTACATACTACAATATGAAAATGATATCTAGATTGGTTTAGGAGAAGGAGTCATTTTAATTAAATCTAATTGAAAATTCAATATGGCTGCCATAGCGGCCATCTTGGATTCTCAAAACTGAAACGTCTACCTTTCTGTGAGGAATCACCATGGGTATAACATACTATGATTTCAGAATGATATCTGGATTCGTTTAGGAGGAGTAGTCTTTTTCCTGAAATCTAATTGAAAATTCAATATGGCTGCCATGGTGGCCATCTTGGATTCTCAAAACTGAAACGTTTACCTTTCTGTGAGGAATCACCATGGGTATAACATACTACAATTTCAGAATGATATCTGGATTCGTTTAGGAGGAATAGTCTTTTTCCTGAAATCTAATTGAAAATTCAATATGGCTGCCATGGCGGCCATCTTGGATTCTCAAAACTGAAACGTCTACCTTTCTGTGAGGAATCACCATGGGTATAATATACTACAATTTCAGAATGATATCTGCATTCGTTTAGGAGGAGTAGTCTTTTTCCTGTAATCTAATTGAAAATTCAATATGGCTGCCATGGCGGCCATCTTGGATTCTCAAAACTGAAACGTCTACCTTTCTGTGAGGAATCACCATGGGTATAACATACTACAATTTCAGAATGATATCTGGATTCGTTTAGGAGGAGTAGTCTTTTTCCTGAAAGTTTACGGACGGACGGACGGACGGACGGACGGACAGACGGACGGACGGACGGACAGACAGACGGACGACGGACGAAGCGCCATGACATAAGCTCACATTTACTTTGTAAAGGTGAGCTAAAAAGCAAATATTGTAAATGTTCAAAGATATAAATAGTTCTACTGCAAATATTTGAAACATTTTCAATGAACAATGTTTTGTTTATAATGATGGTTTTGTATCGTATTGTGAAAATTTCAAAACTTCTCCAATCGTTCCAATGACGAGCATAGACAAATAATTATTCAAAGGTTTTGTATTAAAAATGAGAATTTGTCAATGAAATGTGGTATGTTCCCTCATGATGAGTTACATATGTTTAAAACTTCAAATTTGTAAAAAAAAAATCAAAGTTTTCCTAAGTCACAAATGTACTCCATATTTCAAAAAGAAACATATCTTTCTTACTAATTGTACTTCATCAACAAAAGATTTCATTAATGTCATACAAAAATTTCATCAAATTTTAAATCCTTCTGAACAGTCAAAAATGCATTCCATACTTTCTTCATAATGTTTTTTAAATAAACAATAGATTTCATCAATGTCATAAAAAACAATTCATCAAATTATAATCTTTCTTGACAGTCACAATGCATTCCATACTTTCTTCATTGGGTTTCTTCATAAGGTTTCTTCACTAACATTAAAGATTTCATCAAAAGTAATAAAAACAATTCATCAAAATTATCATCTTTCTTGGCAGTCACAAATGCATTCCATTCTTTCTTCATTGGGTTTCTTCATAAGGTTTCTTCACTGACATCAAAGATTTCATCAAAAGTAATAAAAACAATTCATCAAAGAGATAAAACATGACGTCATGATAACATTCATAAACTGAATCACATAACATCGATCTAATTTGCTGAAGTTTCATTGGCCAGTTGATTAGCCAATCACATACATTCATGAGCTTATACAAAGAGCACTGTTCTGTCACAAGATCATATACAACTAATACATGCTTTATACAAAATATACAAAATAACAAAAGAAATATCATACAATCATTCACAGGCGGGAGTGACAAAATAAAACTGTCAAAAGGGGAGGTAAGATTGAAGAAAGATGAGCTTTTAAAATTTGTGTCATGAAGATCGCATGATCTCATAATCATTATGACAAAATAATTTCATTCTGTTTTCATTGATAATCAGATTAAAGACAAATTACAAAATTTTATCAAGGACATTGAGATATGGTGTCAATATTATTCAAGGAATTTTAATAATAACTTTGAAGTACCTTGCAGGTTTTGTAATATCATTACAGTTGACATATCATAAAAGAAATATTCTTACAGTAGCCACTGGCTAGAGCAGATTGACTTGGAAGATTTTGAGACTTGCGGGTAAAATGGTAAGAAATAATTGTTCAAATCAAACAATGCAAAGCAGCTTCTTCAAATTCATCAAGAATCAAGAAATAAAACACTACCTGATATTGTAACAAGAATTTGATACATACTGGCTTTCTGGTATGATCAAACAATTCATTAGTTTGTTTTTCATTAGTTAAACCTGGGCTTAGGACAATTGATTTTTTGATGATTGGAATAATTTTTCTGCCATTTGCCAGTCTTAGTAAACCTAGCCTCAATAAGACCTGCTACTTGACGTGACCTGCTACTGTATCTAGCTAGACTCAATACAGGAGTGTAGCGAGTATTATTGAGGCTAGATTCACTTTGACTGGCATTTTGCAAAAGCTAAACTCTTTGATCGTGTGAAACTATAGACATTGGTTGTAACTAGTCAGTTGTGATATTAGGAGTAAGGCTTTATAACTTTATAAAGGTTGTTAAACACTGGCTCAGAGAGTTCTCAATTCTGGTTAAGTGTATGTAAAGATATGGGTGGCAAAATTGGATGAGGCAAACACAGCACCCACCGCGCTATCATACCCTCAAAGTCAAAGATATTGCCTTTCAATAAGCCTTCTTACTGAACTAAACAAATGCATTCATCGTTAAAATCAACAATGCCAGTTATTTTCTAAAATCTTAACAAGCACATGTACATTTCAATGATTTATAGACTGCCAGTTATTTTCTAAAATCTTAACAAGCACATGTACATTTCAATGATTTATAGTTCACATTATTTTGAAGCGTAACAATTTATAGACTGTAAGTAAATACTGGTTTGGCAAAACAGGAACTCTGTACATTCAAGTTAATTACTAGATTTATACATTCAAATGTATTTTCAGAAGTTTGGAGTGGACATGGCGAGAGTAATTGGTTCGGTTCTCAGAGTAGAGACAATCTGATTGAAAATCACATGATACATGAATGATGATAACAATGTTGATTTCACAATAAATAAATAATATCAACAATGATGAGAACACAACCATCTGATAATGGCAAATTTGTTTGTTTTGATGTCATTTCACTAACTTTTGCAGTCTTTGATTATCAGGGTTTCTTTATTTCATGTCTTTGTTCAAAATGCAAAAATATAACCAAGATTAGAAAAGTTAACATCAACATGTTCTAAAATAATATTTGAAATTTGTTATAATTTTGCTTGTATTCTTAAGTTGTTGCTTAGGACTAAATCTTCTCACAAACAGAAGTTTGAAAACAGATTTTAAGAATGTGTTTGATAGAGATCATCATGTGCAGAGATTTGGAAAGACGTTTTTGGTGATGGGTCTTTTCTTCACTTTTGCGTAATCTTTTCTATTTCAAAGGGGTTATTACCCTTATATCAATAAAATTCAAAAATTTAAAGTGCTATTTTGTCATCCATCGTGCAAGATGGCGCTTGGCCTTTCCCAATCATTGAATGTGATATATGTAATGTAACATATTTTAACAATTTATATTACTTTAGGTTAAAGTTGTGTGATGAAATTGAATTTGAACTGTTTTCAAGTCTACATATTTCTTGATAATTCCAAAAGAAATTATCAAACTAAAAAAAAATTTCCCTGCCAAACACCTTAGTCTTATTTATGTCAAAAACATTAGAAAAAACTTCCTTAACCAAGCCAGAATGTTAAATTTTACTTACAGAAGAACTTGATAAACATCTGTTGCCTAATTTCCTGAATTATGAAAAAATTTGTTATCTAATTTCCTTGATAAACATAGAAGTTCATATACAAATCTCTGATTTCTTCATGAACTTTGATTGACCTAATTTCCTTCTTTAAGTAGTCTGGACAATAATAGATTTGAAAATTTTGACATCATGAATAGAATAAGAATATATTTCTTCACTGACCAACTGACAATATATTCATGATGAAAATTACAATATCCCTTATTCATTTTTATCAGAATCATTACTGGTATAGGTTTTTCTTTTCATCTTCAAGCAAGTTACATGGAAGTCCTTGAACAAAGGGAGACAATTATCAGATCAAGGGAGATAATCTGATGGAAAAGACGATGATTTAGTCAGGAGTGTCACAGTAAAGCTAAGAATGTCTGCTCTGGAAGAAACAGCCCAAGTCTGCTGGACCTGCCAAGATTCTGCGGATGTTGCTGCGGATGATCAAACATCGGGCCGATTCTCCCAGTCACATAGTCATAACTCAGTGATCCTCTGTCGGTAGTGCAGCGTAAGAGGAGTGTCCTGCAATATCAATCAGCGAGTGAGTTTATATAATTTTTTTTACCAAGCAGCCTCAGTAGAAGCAAGATTATGCAATGGTCTATCCTTTTATTGCTGAGCGTCAAGGAAGAAAGCAACATCTCCCAAGGCTTTTAGTATGACGCGGACAGGAACCCAGTGAGATGTAACAATACAGCAGGGTTGCGATATGATACGTATCCCGATACATATTATCTCCTGACATAATGATCATTTCACAAAATATTTTAGTAAGTTAATCTTGCGTAAGAAATTACTTGTAGCTTTATAGATGAAATTGTGATATAACCAAATTCCAAATTTAAGAAGAGGTTCTTGTGTGTATAATGAAGTATCTTTTTAATGTATATCTCAGTTTTGAGCACCTTCATTGAGAATGTATTATTTTATGTATCCCGATACGCATCCTGCAATAGATACGACATATTGTGGCCCATGTATTGCCATAACGTTACACCTCTAGAACTCAGACCTCCTTGAAGAAGAGCAGATGATCTACCAACTGAGCTATTCCCAGGAATTGTCAGCCATCCAAAAGAGGTGAGAGATCGGGAAAAGGATCACGGAACAGACAGAAAGAAAGGTATAGTGAGAGAAAGACAGCAGTCTTAAAGAATTTGGATTGGCATTTACTGTCCGACCTGTTTAATTTAGGGGACCCTACCAGGAGCATGTAAGCTCTCAGGGTTGCTGAAGCACATAAACCAGCACACCATGACATGTTATTGACCTTGGCTTGTAGTATCAACAATTATTACTCATAAGATAGTGTCATAACTGATAATAACCTGAGGAAGTCACTCCAAGTGTGTCATATGAGTGGTAATATACAAACTTGCAGGAATTTTATGAAAGTTGTAAAGCCCACCTTAAAGGGGCAGTAGCACATTTTAGAGGGAACATAAGGTGATGACAGGAAAATGAAATAAATGGTTCAAATTGAAAGACAATGTATTTTAACTAAATGGAGCAGTAATAATTCAAAAATATGATGTCAAGTTTAGCCATGCGATACCTATTTCTTACAAAAAATGAATTAAAGGTGTTCACACAAAATGGCTGCCAATGGATTTTATGTGAATCTTCATTCTTCATCCTCTGACTATGAATGATTGGCTTGTGTAATGAGATTAATGACACTATCAATTAACTTACAATTCTCAGTGAAAATAAAATAAAAGATTATCAAAAAATTTGCTACTGCCCCTTTAAGTGAAGCAATTTCCTTACTACTGTTTTTTAATAGTGAATCATGGGGATATGCCAACCAAAACTTGACAAACTTCTATTGCATAGGTATCTCCACAAAAAAGGGTTTAAATTCACATGAAAGTCATGTGCAATTGATCTCCTATTTCCTACCGCTTTCTGCCTTTTTGAAAAAGCAGTCAGTGTACTTACTTTTGACCTCCATCTCGTAACTGATACAAATTTTAATGTATGGTCCTTTCCTAGGAGTTCTTCATTGCAGAGTATATCAACCTGAAACAATACCAGCGTTCACAAAACCTGCTTTTTAAAAAAATTGCATTTTAATTAAAGAACCTTTAAATTTTTACAAAGAGATATCCACCCTACAAAATTTAAATGAAAATGAGCATAGCTCTAATAATTGACAAATCAACTCAAATGTGTGTGCTTCTCCATCATAGTAACACAAGAAACATCTGAACAGTTTTATAAGCTACATCTCTTTAAACTAGATTAGCGTTTGCGGGATACCGCAAAAGCAGAGCAGCCCCGGAACTTGGGGTTTCGCTTTACCCTGTTCCGCCTTTTACAGGCCTCACCAAATTGGGAATTTTCTCGTGACCTTGACCTTTGACACTCAAGGTCACACAATCAATGAACACATTTCATTGAGTATAACACTATTGTAATGAAATAAAGTGTTAAAAATTAAATTAATCCATTTTCTCCATATATGTTGACCTTGCCATGACCTTGACCTTGACCTTCGACATTTCGTACCCAAAACTTTTTGAAAATGTTGTACGTCAAGAGATAATATATACAAAATCTAAACTTCATAGCACAAAAACTTTTCAAGTTATTGTGTTTACAAGGAATTGCAATAACTCATATCTCATGACCATGACCTTTGACCTTCAAGGTCACAAAAAAATTGAACACTTTTTATTGAGTATAACAATCATGTATTGATTAAAGTGATCATAGTTAAAATTAAGCATTTTCGCTAAACCATGCTTAAGTCATGACCTTGCTGAGACCTTGACCTTTGACGGATTGTAGCCTTTTCAATTTTTTTTACTTTTCCAAGGATGATATATACCAAGTTAGAGCTTCATAGCACAAAAACTTTTCAAGTTATCACGTTTACAAAGAATTTTGCGGTGATTTTATAACCCTTGACCTTGACCTTTGAACTTGAAAGTGAACATGTCATAATGATTCCCTGGAAGTATTAACATTTAGACATGTTCATGAGTTCTGAAAAGCTAAATGGGATTAAGTTATACCCAAATTTAGTGCATTTTGTAATAACTCATATCTCATGACCTTGATCTTTGACCTTCAAGGTCACACAATCATTGAACACTTTTCATTGAGTATAACAATCATGTATTGATTAAAAGTGTTCATAGTTAAAATAAAGCATTTTCGCTAAAACATGCTTACGTCTTGACCTTGCTGTGACCTTGACCTTTGACGGATTGTAGCCAAAACCTTTTCAAAATTTTTTACTTTTCCAAGGATGATATATACCAAGTTAGAGCTTCATAGTACAAAAACTTTTCAAGTTAAAAAAAAAGTTATCGCGTTTACAAGGAATGAGTGAATACATATCTTGTGACCTTGACCTTTGACCTTGAAAGTGAACGTGTCAAAATCGTTCCCCCGAGGTATGAGTAGTAAGGTATGAATAAGAGTTCTGGAAAGCTTAGTGGAAAAAAGTTATAGCTAGTAGTACGAGTGCGGCGGTGGCGGCGGCGATGGAAACTTCACAAAAACTGATAATTATCTACATCAGAACTTGACAAAGCAACTCACATCTTCGTACTTCGGTCATAGTAACACAAGAAAGATTGTAATAGTAATATTAGCATTATATCTTTAAATTAACTGAAATAAAACTTAGTAGGCAACTCACATCGATGTACTTCTGTCATAGATTCACAAGAAACATCGTAACAGTAATATTACCAATATCTCTTTGACAAAGCAACTCACATCTATGTAGTTCTCTGTCATAGTTGCATAGAAACATGGTAACAGTAACATAAACAACATCTCTTCACATTATCTGACAAAGGAACTCACGTCTGTGTACTTCTCGCGCTGATGGTAGACCTTGAGAGCAATGAACTTCTTGAGGTGGGTGATTGTGGCTTGAGATGAGATGCGGATGTATTTCTTACGCAGATTCTTCATGTGGTTACCCTTGCACTCCAGACAGATATGTACCTGTTCGTCGCTACGGTGACAGTCCTGGTCCTCGTCAGGGGGCGGGGCACTCTTCTCTGCCTCAGGTATCTCCTCTGTGTTACCTGCTGTCAGTGGGAGAGGGGCATTAAGGTGAAAAGAGAGAACATCCTGGTTCTTCAACACATACCCTGATATCCATTGGACCAAATGACTTGTTTTGTTGATGGCTTGTTTTTAATACTAATAATGATAATAATATTAATAATAAATGGGTAATATTGTGAGCTATAGTCCTACAAAGCATGCTCAAAGCACTACAAATGAATAAAATGGATAAAATGGATGTCGAGAACATAGAAAAGTCAGTCAAGTCACTTGGGTCTTAATATGTGTTGTGTCCCGGGGCAAGGCACATCATCCACATTGCACTCAGTCCACCCAGCTCTTAAAATGGATACCTGTAAACTGGATGTACTGACCTACATGGTCGTGATTAGCGCTAAGTAGCAGCTGTGACATTCAGTATAATAATGTAGCGCTTTGGGCATGTCTCAGGATGGGGAAAAGGCACAATATAAGTATGCACATTATTATTATTATTATTGATAGGGAAAGCATGCTCATAAGAGTTGTGAGAGTCTGCAGCCCTCTCCTCCACCTCTAGGATCCCAGTTTGTGTTACTTGCTGTGGGTGGTTAAGTAAAGAATTTGGTGAAAACTAAAGGATGTGTGCTACGATGCCTTTAAGAACAAACCTTATAGATGAATCAATATAAAAATATAAAGCTGACCAACTTACCAGGAGCTGAATTTGGAGGTGGGATGCCTTTCTTCTTGTAGTAGTCTTGTTGCCTCTTCATCTCCTCTGTCAAAACAAATTTTATCATTTATTCTATTGACAAAAATTTAGTAATGAATCAATTAAAATGCACGACTTTCGTTCTGAAATTACTTGATGGCTTGATAGTAGGCCATTACTCTATCAGAATATAAACCTAAGAATCTTAAGAAAAACAAATCTGATGTTCAGTACTCACTTTCTTGGAGATTTGGTACAAGTTTGTAAACAATGTCCTGCATTGTTCTGTCGAAGCTGGAAGAAACAAACAGTTATATTATAACAATCGTTACCTTTTCTATGCACTTATCTGAGATAAAACCTAAAATATCTACTCCTAATCTGAATCATCCTGTCTCAGGGTACGAATGTTATGCTAACTCCACTAATCTTTACCCTGGGCTCAGAAGCTTGATTCGCTCGCGCGGCCCGACTTGGGATATAGCCAATCAAATCATTTTCTTCCCACCTTCTCTATAAAATTTCAACGAGAAAATGATTTGATTGGCTATATACCAAGTCGGGCCGCACGAGCGAATCAAGCTTCTGAGCCTACGGTACAGATTAGTGGAGTTAGCGTAACGTTCGTACCTTGAGACAGGATGAATCTGAATTCATCTAAAAGGAACTAAAACTATGATATCTCCCAATTTAAAGTTATAAAAAAAAAAATCATTAACTTGGTATTATCTTAAATACATGAAAGAAGCATTTGTATTTCTTGCCGATTGAATAAAATCTATAATAGTATATTCACACTTAGTAGTGCAAAAACTTTACATTTTACACTTTATCATTATGGTAACAGTTCTCAATAGTCTGCATGATTGAGATATATTTTTTGCAAGTTTGATACAGAATCATTGGCTCGTTCAATAGAAAATCATTATACAGAGGTCTGTTTTTACCTATGGTACAGAAACTTACCTGATAAAATTTAGAGGATAACTTTGATGAATCTGTATATGACAGTACGGACATGTGTTGTTTTCCTCTAGAAACCGCACTAGGCAGCTCTTGCAAACTGGAAATAAAACACAAAGGTCTTTAATGTATTTTTTATTGAAATTATCCATCATACAAAATAACTTTAATTATAACACAATTATAAACAGTTACTGAAATTATTCAATTTCAAAGCTTAATTCAGTGAACTAATATCTGAATCTGTACATAAGATATATTCTTTTTAGCATTCTCATTTATGTAGATGAAGACAAAATGGTAATTGATTGCATTGTCATCTGTTAACTCTGAGAATAACGGACACATATTTCGGCAGAACTTGAGTTCATCACTATTTTAGAGGCCCTTAAAAATGGTCAAACAAACCATACAAAAGAATGTATAGATGGAAAGTTTTACAAATTCATCTTACTGAATTCCAGTGTACATTTAATAGTAATAACACTTTATTATCCTCAGTACAAGTACATGTTGGAAATTTGTTTCGTGCCAAGGCACCCGGCAGCCACTGTGCAGCGCCAGTTAAATGGTTGTTCTGCCTTTACAATGCTGAGTGTCAAGCTAGACACTCCCACCTTTTAATGTCTTTTGGTATGACGCGACCAGGAGTCGAACCCAGGTCTTCCGGGTGACGAGCGGACACTCTACCACTGAGCTACGTCACCTCATAACAAATGTTACATGGTAAACTTACATGTGTGGAGACATTCTGTGATTGTTGTGGCGTCAATCAGGTATCCCTTGCAGAGGCCACAGGTAATATGTTCGTTGACTGTCTTCAGTCGGATTTTACGTTCCATCATCTCGATAACCATGCTATTGGATAAAAAGAAGTAAACATCAAAATTCTATTTGAGCGAGTGAGGGATCACCCTGGTTCAAAGTATGAAAGGGAGAAATATCTTCCCGAGGCCTCATATAATTGGATTTTCAGAGAAAGCAATGGGATGTTTGAGAAGAAAAATAATAGTTTTGATGTTTACGATGAGACTTTCTCTCTTCATTAGTATTTATAATGGGATATATATATATTGATACATCAATGGGTAAATATCCCAAACTCCTTGTCAAATATTTCAGCCACTAGAATTCTGTCATAGAATTGAGAAAATTTCATTCATTGTAAAAGTTCAACAGATATCAATAGCTGGGTTACTGCAATCATATTTTTTTTTAAACTGTGCTTACATGATTGTTAACAGATAGATTAAATGAAGTTGAGATCTTCATTTCTCTAAATAGTTTCTGATTTAAACTAAAAAAAATCATTAAAAATGATCTTGTTATCCCTAATATTCCACTAGTCCTTCGGTTTCAGTCTACCAGTTGATACTTTGCACTAGCCCAGCAGGTTTTCTACAGGCCGTCGGCTACCAGATAAGTGCTAATTTCTAACTCTGAATATATTTACTGAAAATCATATAACAAGCATACATAGATACATACAACGTGCTTAATTTTTAAATTCTTCATTGCAAATAATCTGACTACATTGACATTACTTGTTGGAGTAGGGTCATAAATAGTAAAGTATGCACCAGTAGGCAAATCTGTCTTAGCCTGAGAGAATTTTTAATCATTTTAAAAAATCAGGAGTATCCAATTATTAATCAGTGTGATGCAGTGGATAGAATGAGGATAATGAAATCAACTGAATGATCAGGAAGTAAAGACCTTTCACCAGGAAATAAAATGATAATTCCAAAGATCAAATATTGTCATCAATTCAGTGGAAATATTTAGTATAATTTCCTGTTGAATACAACCCCCTGTATTTTTACTGTTGTGATATATGATAAACATACCACACCTTGCAGAGATTAGATCCCGTTATAAGTCACAGATTCTAGAGTGTAGGATAAAATTTAGAAATAAGTTTTGGACAGCCATCTCAATTTTGAAATGACAGTAGAATGCCAGACAGTCTACTGTAGGTCTTTAAAACTTCCAAAGATATATTAAAAAAGGATTATAAATAGTAACACATGCCATAAAATATATTTTGAAAAATCACTTAAGACGCGTTAAAAAAAATAAAGATTCCCTTAGATATAATCCCATAAATCACAGAGCTGTCACGAAAATAGGTGACAGCCGACGGGAGAGATTCGTATGAAATCGTAAGAAACAATGGACTGTTAGACTTCGATGTTAAATTTCTCGGGCGATATAGGTCCTTGAGCCTAGCAGTAAACTAAATATAATAGGTCTGAAGATAACTTACAAGATACAGTAGGTTAAAGAGATCTTCAGTTGGCAGACATTTTGTGAACGACACAGATGTCAAGCAATATTCTACCCACTTCGTCCATTTTCAGTGCAAGTGAAGGCAGTGGCGAGAAACGCGCAATTTCATTGGTCGAGATCCAATACCACAAGCCAATGACATGCTGTTTTACATTCATTGAAGCAGGTGCTTCTCTTTACGATTTTATATCGATTTTTCCCTGTGCTTAATTTTGTTTAAAGTTTGTCATTTAGTTTATAGGAAATTATGTTTTGAGAACTTAAGAGAGGTTATGGAGTAAATTTTTTAGACTTAGCGGAAATTCGTGTCATGGTATAACAAATAAACACTATATATCAATAGAACAATAAAAAAAATCATGTTCTTCCATTATTTTAAATCTAAAGTTAAGCCTCATGCACAAATTAAATAATTAGTAATTTGTAAATCAAAATAGATTAAATTAAGAAACACAGCAGGCCTACGTCACATAAACTCATTTTGTTGTTTCATATTTTTTAAACAGAAATTTTATCTCAGAGAGACGAGCGTTTATCAAATGACAAAAAAGTTCTCGAATTGTTTATCGTTATTTTGGACTAGAAATTGCAGATAGTAAAATATTCATTATGTTTGCAATTGAAATGTCAGCTATTCACTCAACCGTTTCCTGTTATGTGATTTAAAAGCGATCAATCAATCAGCATCCCGCCGGCTAAATTCATTAAAATAACAGGGGAGCCTGAAAGATCACCATTAAGTTTCCGATTATGCTCCGACTTTGTGAGACTAAGAAGAGAGCGATCAGGACAGAGCAGAAGATAATTTTATTTCTCTTAATTCACATAAGTGACTTTGAGAACAATTCAAATATATTTTATTTAAAATGACATCTTTAAATTACCATGTATAGATGATCAAATAATATAACATATACCAGGGATTGGGAAAGGCAGATGCCATGGGCCATTTTGCACATTGGATGAATGTTACAAAAAAGCCTGAAAATGTCCTATTGTCAAAGCTGTCGTTCCCAATCACTGATATACATACACATATATTAAGGGTTTGTTTTGTTTAAAAGCAACACATACTTTTGTATGAAGTTTGATTATTTTAGTAATAGAAACTTAGAGTTGGCTTCCATGAGCGATATATTTTATTCAACTGAAAGATGTTTCAAGTATGGTGGTAGGTATTTATTTCTCAATTGTGATGGAAATTGGTACACTAAAAAGAAATGGAATTCGTCACCGATATAAATAAATTAAATAGTTTACTAATTTTTTTTTCACTTAAATTACTCTATCCATCTATCAATCTATTGAAATAAAAAGTGAGATATGCCTTTATACGAATAAATGTCGTACCAAGAAACATAAATTGTTTAATTATTATTTGTACGAATGAGTGTTCAATTAAATCAATTTTCGAATTGTATTTTATTAAACGCTTAATATCTACAAAATCTAAATAGATTTAGATCAACAGATTTTTCATACTGTGTTTACAAAGATTGAACTGTCGATCTCCATGGATTCAGATCGAATATTTATACGAACGTCAATCGAGTAACTCCATCGTTTTACTTTGTTTCACTTAATATATGTTAATGGAAATGGAAATATTGATTCGATCGTGTTTTAATGATACATACATACAAATAGCTTAAAAAATCATATATACATGAAAGACGAGACGAAACACGAAAAATGTATCACAGGAATCCGCGGAACGAGGGAGTTACCAATTCTACCATATATTGTACAAATAAGTGCATTTTAGATCTTCTTACAGCTATTGATCATGTAATTAAAACATTTGGAAAGCTATCGATCTGATTATTTCAAAGGATGAAACAAAAAGTAGGATTGATGACGTCGCTTTTTGAATATTTTTAGCGGCTGTCAAATGCGTTTCGAAGAGTTATGCCCCTTTGAATTTCGTCTGCTATGAACGTTGAACCCGAAAAAACGTTTCGATGCCTTCCAATGTTCATTTTAACACAATAGGTAAGCTATATACGAGTATGGCTTTTATACAAGTTATTTATTTGAGTAATATTTAAAGCATGAGAATTTCAAATTTTACAAATGGGCAATATGTCATTTTGTTTTCAAGAATTGTCAATACCGTATCGCCGTTTCCATCGCAAAACCGGACTCAACTGAAATCAAAGACAAAATAAGATAAAATAAGATAAACTTTATCATCCCTGCGGGGAAATTTCTTTTACATTCAAAGAGCTTTAATTGATAAAAACTCACAATCAAATCACAATAAAATAGATATATAAAATATATGTACAACAAATACATTTGCTCTACAAGCAATAATCTTAAACATTGTAAACAAGGGTGTTACATTGAACAATACATTTATAATTACAGTGCGACGGTTAGTTAGGCTTACAAATTCGTATGTAAATTTTAAACCGAAAAACAAGAACAGTGGAATGAAACAATGATATAATTCATTTGGATTCATAGGGACGTACGTGTATCGCCGAAAAAGTTATAATGATAATTATTATATTTATACAGAAGAGATAACCATTTTCAATTTTAATATTATTATTATTTTCCGCGATACACGTCCCTGTGTTTGGATTTGTAAATAAATTTAATAATTGTGTAATAAAATGTTTAATCTTGTGAAAACTAGCTGTAATTTTGTGAAATGGTAAAACTATAAACCTATATATGTAAGCCTGTCAACTAAACAATGGTAACGTATTATTTGTCTACTTCTTCTGCCTGAAATCATGGCAAATATCAAATTGAATTTGAAAAAAAGATGAGTAAATAATTTATAAGCATGTTCGATGCAAACATGGGTAAGTATTTAGAAAAATAAAAGAATACAGATCTCGAATGTAGGCCTATGAATGAATAAACAATTATCAAACAAAGAAACAAAATTGAACTATCAATTGAAAAAATGATTTATTGTTTATGGAAGAAGGCTAAAAATGTCGACGGATTAAAAAAATAAATGAGTGAATTCAAAAGGAATATGAAAATAAATAAATATGCTTGGATAGATTTGTTTATACGTAATTTAAACAAAATGATTTAACAATTAAAATTAAGCATGCATGCATACATTGAAAGGTGTGTAAAAAGTACCAACGTGTAAATGATAAACATTACTCAAATTACTGCAGTTTAATTAAAACTTTCCCGGGCCCATTCCCGTTGCAAGGAATAAAAATTTTTATTGCATAGGCCAGGATTCGAACTCGTTCCTGACGTGTGGAGACGGGTCGATTATAATACTCCGGAGCTTTCGGAGTGCCATATTCCAATACTCTATTGACAGTGTGACATTTTGACACTCGATATGTTTGACCTAATCATATTTTTTTGTTTCGCCATGAATACGCGAGATGTTTTGAATCTATATCATATAAAATGGCTTTTCGTATCAAAATGAAACGTATTGTCCTCTTTTTTTCAGACTGATTGCAACTAATCGTATAATCTTATAATTCTCTCTCCTATATCTCACGATATCTTCATATCTTCTCTAGAATCTATAAATTAAGTTCTCATTTACATATTATGGATCGATTTGCGTGTACAATGTTCTTTTTTTTCATCACTTTATCCAATAGGAATAAAAGTTATTTCTGTGAAATAAAATAACACTTAGAACCAAAAATGTAAAAACTCAGCAGAATTATTTGATGACTGCGTATTTTAGTTAATATGCTGTTTTTTATTTTTCATATGTTATCATTCATGCTCTTCTCACACTTTCTATTTTATTCTTTCATCAAATCATTTCATTAATCTTCTTTTTCTAACAACATATGCCTTTGTGCTTTAGTCATGTATCTTGTGTAAGGATATCGCACCTTAATTATCACAATCATCATAAACATCATACACATAATAATAATCATCATCATCATCATCATCATCGTCGTCGTCGTCATTATCAGCATCATCATCATCATCACGATCATTTAATGATGATCATCATCATCATCTTCAATATCATTACCATCATCACCACCACCATCATTATCATCATCGTCATCATCATCACCACCACCACCATCATCACCATCATCATCATCATCATCACCACCACCACCACCACCACCATCATTATCATCATCGTCATCATCATCATCATCACCACCAACAACACCACCACCACCATCATCATCATCATCATCATCACCACCACCACCACCACCACCACCATCATCATCATCACCACCACCAACAACACCACCACCACCATCATCATCATCATCATCACCACCACCACCACCACCACCATCATCATCATCATCATCACCACCACCACCACCACCACCACCATCATCATCATCATCATCATCATCATCATCACCACCACCACCACCACCACCACCATCATCATCATCACCACCACCAACAACACCACCACCACCATCATCATCATCATCATCATCATAATCACCACCACCACCACCACCATCATCATCATCACCACCACCACCAACAACACCACCACCACCACCATCATCATCATCATCATCATCACCACCACCACCACCACCATCATCATCATCATCACCACCACCACCACCACCACCACCACCATCATCATCATCATCATCATCACCACCACCACCACCACCATCATCATCATCATCATCATCACCACCACCACCACCACCATCATCATCATCACCACCATCACCACCACCATCATCATCATCACCACCACCAACAACACCACCACCACCATCATCATCATCATCATCATCATAATCACCACCACCACCACCACCATCATCATCATCACCACCACCACCAACAACACCACCACCACCACCATCATCATCATCATCATCATCACCACCACCACCACCACCATCATCATCATCACCACCACCACAACCACCACCATCATCACCACCACCACAACCACCATCATCATCATCATCACCACCATCACCACCACCATCATCATCATCATCACCACCACCACAACCACCACCATCATCATCATCACCACCATCACCACCACCATCATCATCACCACTACTAACATCATCTTCTTCATCTTTTTGCTTCATTACTACTTTTGCATTTGACAGAAGAAGAAGCATCTTCAGGTATGTCGACGCCGGATCCATTGACAGATACGTTCCGACAGATGAGTACGACACTCATCCAGAACACAGAGGTTCTTAAATCTAGCATAGAGACCATCAGGAACCTGACTGGAGATCCAACCAAGACAGCGTCTCAAGAAATCAGCAGACAAGATGTGGTCCGTAAAATACATTTCATAGGCATAATTTTGAGATATAGATCAACTTGATCGTACTGTGGTTTTATTTTGGACAGAGATGTTATCAGATCGCTTAGTGAAATGTTAATAAGATTATTTTGAATCTGATTCTTCTGTGGTGTCAAGTAACCGTAACCTTTGGATATAGTTGGACGCAATTTGGAATCAATAACTTAATAATCAATAACATATCAAAAACATTTAATCAAATTCCGAAAACAGTGAATTTAACTGTACTGTACACGCTAATTGAACATTTATGTAAAGGATAAACCTGGCTTGAATAAGAAATTGTTTTGCCAAACTATATAGTTCTAACTCAACACATCCACATCTTTTCACACATGTCAATCACTTGTAAATGATTGACAGGTGACAGTTGAGGTGAAGTGCACCTTCCTGAAGATCGTGGACATCGACACCGTGAGTCAGGAGTACCAGGCTGACGTCTTCCTGCAGGCCAAGTGGGAGGAGCCAGCCTTTGCAGGCGTCAAAGTAAACATTCCTGATATTTATCCACCCTTTTTAACCCACCGGTATCTTTTACCTGGGCTTATGGACATTGTCCTGTGCGCCCGTCCGTAACCATTTTGATTCCGGAGCAGAACTAGAAAACTATAAGATTTAGCTCGAGGAAATTTGGTATGTGTATTTGTCATCATATTAAGATTTGCCTTTTGACTTTTGAGGCTTTCAACTTCTTTATCTATTTTTGCAGTTTTATTTAATATCATAGTCATTGGGGATAGGTGGGAGTATGTCTTCTTTCTGTGACTCTTATCATGCATCATGACCTGTATTGTGGAACGTTTCAAAGTGATCCACCGAAATGTAATTATTGAACAAACTTGTAACTTAAAGGGACGTAAAATGAGTCTCCTAACATGCTTTTGACATCTTTGGAAAGAAACGTTGCCCTTATACCTATATCAAATGGTCATGTTGCCTATTCTACTCATGAATTAAAAAGATGAGTATAAGTATCACCTTTGAATTCTTACCCGATGTTTACTTTTAGACATATTTTCGCCACACAAGATACGACATATATTCCTCAACATTGTCTGGTCTAAATTCCATTCTAGACCCTGCCAAAGTTCAACCCAAAGAACCACTGGGACCCGAAGCTGATCATCCTGAACAGCGAGACGAAAACTGTAGACCGGAAGTCCTACATGATCCGACTCGACAAGGGGTACACTCACCCCGTTGTTCATTTACTGTGGAGGTTCAAAGGAACTTTCAGGGAGAATATGGAACTCGAATATTTCCCTTTCGACGTGCAGGTATCATCTTCCTACGCAAAGCCTAAAACGCCAGTTTCCGAACTGACAATTTATGCCTTGCTGCCTACCCTTGAGTTTTCTGTGCTTGCTCTGAAGGTCACTATGAGAGAAGCAATAGTCCAATCAGAAGAACGTAACTGGAGGTTGCTAATAATCGCCTGCAGGGGCACTGATCTCAGCACAGAAAACTCAAGAGTCTGCAGCAAGGCATGAAACTGAAAGTTCGGAAACTAGCGTTTTAGGGTTCGCTTAGGAAGATGTGCAGTTATAAGCTCTTTGTGTTTCAGGATTAAGATTTTCGAAGCTCTCTAAATGCTAAGTTAGTCATAAGTACCATACATTTACATTGACTTAACACTATGGGAGTTTCGAAAATGTAGACCTTGGTCTTTTCTATTCATTGAAATGAGAGCAAATTCTTTAAAAGCACACATCTATATATTGCGCTACCTCATTGGTTGAATTTTGAAAAATAAGGTAACAGCGTCTTTGAACTCTTTCCTTTTTGAGTTTCTCATTGCTTGAAATTTATGAAAACGCAAGAAAGAAGGAGTTCGATAGAATTTTTCATTTTGAATGCTTATATAATTTGCAGACGATGTAAATAGCAGCAAACCATCCAGAAGATATGTAGCAACTGACTTTAATAATTGATAAATATAATACGAACCATTAACGATAGTACTATAACCATAGCACTTTCTCTTAAAACTAAAGATTCATTTTTAACTTCTTCATAATTGTATTTGTCTTTGGAATGCTAAATTTTGTCTACAGATACATTAACCCATAGGTATTAAAAATATCAAAAATGTTGGTGGCCCCTGACAGTACAACTATACGCATCATTACAACTTGGATAAATGGAGATTATTACCCGAGGAAGTGTCACCGTGTGTGTCATATACCTTTTATGAAACGAGTGTGAAATTTTTGTATTACCCTAGCGAGAGCGAAGGTTATACACAACGAGTTTCATAAAAGTCATATGACACACTTTCGAGGGTTATAATTTTTTTATTACCGATTCTATTCCATTTTACCATGAACCGAACAAAGGTGTTATGACGTCACAGGCGAAAAAAATACGGGAACTCGCGCTTCAACAATCGTTGCTAGGCAAAAGTGATGCACTAGTGCTCATATTGAAAATATGTCACGACTTATTTTCAACCATATGAGTAATAATGTAATTTACGTAGTTACAAATTTACTTTTACGACATTTCCAGGATTTGACCGTCCAGGTGGCCAGTGAACGTCCATACGGGACAGTGGACCTGATAGAGGACCAGCACGTGCTCAGCACGGTCAACACTCGGACATTCCTGGACGCCCAAGAGTGGAATATCTTCAACCACGTGGAGACTTTCAGGAGTAAAACAACCATGGAGTTCGCCAGTGTGTCCACCCACCCTATACTCTTCGTCGTCTGCAGAGTGAAGAGGCGCGTGGGGTACTTCATGTGGAACATCGTCTTCATCATGGTAATCCGTCAAACCATAGGCTGTCACTATAAATGTCTGTCTGTCACCCAGACCCCAGAGCAAAAATATTCAAGTGATGACCAACCCAGTCTACAGAAGTATAGCAAGTCTAGCTCACACAGCTTCATCTTCTGGGCTCCATTTTGTTGAATTGTTAAAAAAATATCGTCAACATTGAAAAATAATACTTCTGAGACTAAATGTTATTCTACGTCAAACCAAACTCACTTCTGGAGCTGTCCTCCAAATGACCTTAAAGATCCTGGGCCTGTCTGTTTATGTTCAATTAGTGACAGTGTGAATGTATCTTCAATAAATGTTTTGCTAGCAAACGGTCATACAAGAGAAGACTTGTATCTAGAGCTAGAACGTCCTTTATCAAAAATAGACAACTTACGTCGTTCATTCTTTCATTATTTTTCAGTAATGGAACGTTGTATTGTACATCAAGTTTTCACTTGAATTTAATTTATTTTAATGTATTTTAAGTTAGGTTTTTGAAAAGGCATTAAGTTGCGTGTAACTGCTTGTAACTCTCCATTCCTCGGCTCCATTATTTTTTAGGAATGAAGAGTTACTCTGACAACCTATACATTTCAACATTGCAGTTGCTGATCACATTACTGACATTCACCGCTATGGCTATGGAACCAAGTAATGGAGAGCGGATCAGTGTCTCTATCACTCTCTTCCTTACTGCTGTCGCCTTCAAACTGGTCGTCAAACAGAGTCTACCTACCATCTCGTATCTCACCTATCTGGTAAGGTTTTACTTCATCCGTATTATTAATGCTTGTTTGCAAGGGCAAACCTTTCAGAAGCTCCCTATATAAGCCTGTTTTTTTTCGAATATTATCAATTTAAATTCCTTAATTCTGTCGCCTTCAAATTGGTCGTCAAACAGAGTTAACCCACACTTGATAACCCAGCGTATTCGTTCCAATAAATCTACTCCACAAGCCCTGGAAAGCTTAACGCTTGCTTTCTAACAACCAATGAGATCCTTTCTGAAACCAATTTTCTATCTCTCACTATGCCTTTCTTTCCGTCTTTTTCCTCATCCTTACGATCTCTATCACCTTGATCTGTCAACTCTTTTTTTGGATGGAAATAACCACGTGTTAAAATAGCTGAAAAAAATTGCTGACAACACGTTAATCCCAACTCACTCACTCACTCACTTGATGTCACGAAAGGTCGAGTTATTTACGCACTTGGTGCCTGCGTTTCGTTTCTGATTGGATACCTAGCGCTTGATTATTGAGGATGGAGTTATAACCTTCCACCTCGTATCTCCCTTAACATGCATACACAGGAAATTGAGAATAATAAAATATAATGTTATAATAATCAATAAAAAATGTCAAAATACGATGCAGATAAAATATACTCCCCCATATACAATAGGCTGCCTATTGTATATAGGGGAGTATATTTTATCTGCATCGTATTTTGACTTTTTTTATTGATTGTTATAACATTATATTTTATTATTCTCAATTTCCTGTGCATGCATATTCATTCGCTGAATTTTTAAGTATATATATTAATTTAAAATCCACAAAATTACATTTATGAGGTCAATATTTCAGCAAGGTTTTAATAACACTTGTCTTCGTTGCTTTGATTAATACCAGAATGTATTAACTATTTAACCACAAATTTCTAAAATCGTCTTTTGTAATGACGAGATTAAACTTTGTGTAGCTTTTGTCGTATATAGATGTCATGTCAGAGAAGGGTTATTATTTTCGACAGGCATACTGTGTTGATTTTAATTGCTTAGTACCCCATTGACACTTTGCCTGATTGTTTCTTATGGATTACCTCCCCTTGCAGGACGTGTACATCCTGTCTCTGTTGATCTTCCTGTCGCTCCAGTCAGCAGAGGACGCAGTCATGTGTGCTCTGGGTCGCAGGATGAAAGAGGATGCTCTCTTTAGATTGGACGAGTTGGCCCAGGGAGGACTGTTTTTACTGCTCATCTTCTTTCATGTCTTCTTCTGGCTCCATATACAATGCACTGTAAGTCTTTAGTATGGTTACATCATAGTTTAGCAGGGATTGGGAAAGACAAAGGGCCATTTTCAGGGTTTTTGGTAATTTTCAGAATTTCAAATGGGCCATTGCCCATTGAATCAATAGTAACTTCATAATTTTAATGGGCCATTTTTTCATCCACTGTGCAAAATGGCCCATTGCCTTTCCCGATCACTGGTTTAGGACTTTTGTACTTTCACTGGGTATGGACTAGTTGACCCAGGGAGGACTGGTGTAACTGCTCATCTTCTTTCATGTTTTCTTCTGGCTTCATATACAATTTACTGTAAGTCTTTAGTATGGTTTAATCATAGTTTAGGGATCTGTACCGTCACTGGGTACGGACGGGTTGGCCAAGGGAGCTGCTCATCTTATTTCATATCTTCTGATTGAATATATATTTCACCGTAGGAGGTGTTGTTCCGAGAGGGGGTCCTTTGTAAATTTGCCAACCCTTTTGACTCTTTATCCCTTAAAATCTTGTGAAGTAGGTCACTTCTACCATTCCAAAAGGTCCAATATTCTCAGAATTGACTAAATGACCCCCTAGGCTGATCACTAGGAACAACACTGCGTAAGTCTGGTATGGTTAAGTCTCAGTTAAGGCAGTCCTCCTAAGAGACATCCATACAAAGAAAATTTAATGTTGAGATTTTTTCATATATGCTAAGAGTATAAAAGGAAAGTAAATGGCAGGGAACTTACATTCAGTATATTTAACTTTGGACACATATTCTGTAATCATTTCAATAGATGTACTTGTTACACCAGCCTAACGGAAATCCTGTATCAGCCTATGCGTGTATTCTCCATCTGTCTTCTCCACTTCCGGCTTTAACTGAAGTCCTTCAATAGGATTTGTATAGATTTATATTTTATCGGGAGTCCTGGCCAATTGTTGCTTCATCCTGCCTCAGGGTACGAACGTTACGCTAACTTCACTAATCTGTACCCTGGGCTCAGAAGCTAGATTTGTTCGCGCGACCCGACTTGGGATGTAGCCAATCAAACCATTTTCTCGTTTAAATTTTATCGAGAAGGTGGCGAGAAAATGATTTGATTGGCTTCTGAGCCCAGGGTACAGATTAGTGGAGTTAGCGTAACGTTCGTACCCTGAGACAGGATGTTGTTGCTCTTTCTCCATCTCTTCTTCTGGTTTCGTTAAAACGTAATGCCTACCTACAAACCTAAACTAAGTGTTTGGTCAACTTTCGGTCGGTTGATGAATTTAATGACCTCACTGATATTGTTTTCATTCATTCAAAAAATCTTTAAAGGGACAGTGAAACGTTTTAGGGGAAATATAAGTTAATGTCAGGCAAATGAAATTAAATGGTTGCAATTGAAGGACAATGTATTTAAACTGAATGAAGCAGTAATAGATCAAAAATATAATGTCGGCAAGTTCAGCCATGAGATTCCTTTTTTTTACACAAAATGAATAAAAAGTGTTAACACAAAAACGGCCGTCAATGGACTTTATGTGGATCTTTATAATTTTTTCTCTGACTATGGGCGATTAGTTTGTGTATTGATAATTTTGACACTATCAGTGAAAACTTAAAATAATAAATTTTAAAAAAACCGTGCTACTGCCCCTTTAAGTAGATACATTTATTAATGTACCATTATGCATTGTACATACTGTTTACAGATTAGGCTATAATCATTTTTGGATATGGTATGATAATTTGTTGACAACAAATGCAACGGTTTTTATAATCATGGTTAACCAAATTCGAATGTCTGTATAATCTTGTATATCGAATGTTTTTATATTGACATGAACGTATCTTTATGCTTCAGGCTTTGAGGAAAAGAAGAATTATGCGCGACAAGGATAGGTTGTACCAGGTAAACTTGATTTAAGATAAAAATAATGTTTGTACCAACGGTATTCCTTTGGAAATATATATCTAAAGAGTCCACGATGAATTTATCAACTTCTTTAAACTTAATCTAAATGATAAATATATTTTTCGCAAACTTTGGTTATTGCTGACAAAAGCTATTATTATTATTAGTATTAGTAGTATTATTATTATTAAAAACGGTATTCTTTTGGAAATATATATGTAAAGAGTCCACGATGAATTGATCAACTTCTTTAAACTTAATCTAAATGATAAATATATTTTTCGCAACCTTTGGTTATTGCTGACAAAAGCCTATTTTATAAAGAATTTTTTTAAACCTTAGTGTTACAATGAAGGTAAGGGGGTAAGTCACACTTTGTCATTTTCATGAATCGCTATTGGACTTTGTATCGTTAAATTTTTTTCCATTTCGCTCATTGACATTCTGCTTTATAAACAGTCAAGTATGGCAATTTATAAATGGTTTGCTTATTTTACAGAAAAAGAAATGCTATTTGGAGAAGTTTGGCAAGATGCTTTACAACCCAGGCTACAGAAGATCTAGTTTATGTCTTGAAGAGGGATAGATATCTTGTAATGGAAAGTTGAATGTGGTTCTAGTGGATGTAGCTACAGCTGCGTTCCTGAAGTTTGTTCACCTACCTGACAGCTTTGCCAATGAAGGGCCTTTAGTAATGATATGTGGTTAACAATAAGGACAAGTCTTATGGATGAACAACTTCTTTATTCTGTGTTAGCAACGTTTCGACATAGATTCTAATGTCGTTGTCAAGCAAGTGATACATGTTCAAAAGACGGAGGAAATATATACATGATTGGTAATGAGTTGTTCATACAATACTTTATGAATCTATGTCGAAACGTCGCTAACACAGAATAAAGAAGTTGTTACTCGCCGATACTCACAGATCATCTTGTCCTTATTGTTCATCACACCAACTTCTAGAATGCCAATCAAAGAAATGATATGTGATTGACAACATCAAACTAACAAACGTAATTCTCGTGTGTCATGATAGTTTGTTACTTGCAAGTAATGCTAATACTTCAATCAGATAGGTTGCTTAGCTAAAATCCATCGTTTCTTTCACCGATTCATCCAAGTACTGATTTATTATAATGTAGATAATACTTTACAATGCCAAGTGAAAATATTGGGCTTTTTAATTAGCAAATGTTGTTAATTTACTTTCATATACAATTGATGTCTATACCACTTACTGAATCTGTGATAAGAGTGTTTTACATCAGTGAGTTGTTGAGCAACCGTGGCATGAAAGGATCCCTTTACCATCGTTTCACTCCGTTATTGAGTCTAGCTAGATGCAATAGCGGGTCGCGTCAGCCGACCTTACGCCGACCTATGACCCTCCAAAGACTATTGCGGCTTGGTAAGACGATTCCTGATCGGTCAATTCGATAGATCGGATGACGCGACCCGCTACTATATCTCGCTAGACTCAATATCGGAGTGAAACGTGTATTATTGAAGCTAGGTTTTGTCTGGTTTTGGCCGGGTTTATTTTGAATCGAATAATGGATATGGCCATGTTTATTGACCACTGTTTTACTGATACAGATTGGCATTGTTTTAAATGATATTTACATTAAACTATTTGATATTTGGCTTTGCGTTTTTTGTCATTCTGAACACCACGAAGAAGAACACTTGAAATTTAAAAATTGACGAGTCTGGGGGTCTTTTCGCTGCTACCAGACATTGTTTTAGAGGCTCACGGGGTTTTGAATTTGGCTATATTTGGTGCTATAACGCATAAATGTCTTCTATTTTACAGCCTGAATTTTGGTGACAATCTGGCTTCTCAATATGAAGATATTGACAATGTTCCTACACCTAAAAAACAAAATGAGCTCCTCTCTCGCGTGGCAAATAGTTCACTTCCGGACATGAAATATTCCCTGCCTTTCACCGCTCCTACGGGGTGATGTTACAATTTGCATTTGATGGCATTGAAGAGCAATTCTATGCTAGGGCCACGTTTGCCAAACTAAATCATTGGAATCATTTGATCACGAAGTACTGACTGAAACTGAAACTTATATATTAGCGTATCAAAGTTAACTGGATTGACAACCGGACAGTAACGCGCTTCATTCAGCCAAACTTTATTTTGTAAACTTTTCGAAAACAACCAGACGAACAGTTAAAAGTTGCTAGTGATAGTGTTTGGTGGGTTATGAAACTAGTATAAGTATCCTCGTTTATCTTGATCGTTACATGAATTACGAAATTTGGCACATGTGTGATATAATATCCTAGCGGTTATTAAATTGGTCGGCTATGAAACCACGTGACATGGAATGTGGAACTTTCCTACTAGATCTAGTTACTAAGTTCAACTTCGGCATGGCAGAGGGATACTGGATAGAACACAAAAAGCGTGCAGCAAAGTTGTATGTGCATGAATCAGCGCAATCGTGTTGATTCATCTGCCTGACTTTTACACAACAACCTGGCTTTGAATAAAATCTAGAAAATTTGTGTCTATGGGACACGGATGCCCCCGCTAATAACAAAAGCCCTCGATGTGTTCAACCATAGCATTTAAAACAAAATAAGAGATGCACATCTTTAGCTTCATTTAAGTTCAAACAACCATTAAAATGTAGAAAATTAAAAATACCCAAAACATAATATAAGGTGCACACCTTTAGGATACCCATAAAGCATGTTTGGAAGAATAGCGCAGTCTATCCTGTACTTTTTGAGGAGAAGTAGATAAATACCTCCCTTATCATACCAATATGAGCTTTCTTTTGCCCAAAAATTCACCTAAGTTCAACATGACAGAAATTTGAAAAAAAAAAAAAAAATTGAAAAAAAAAAAATGATATGCACACCCTTAGGATGCCTAAAGGCCATGGCAATTCAATTTGTTGAATGGTTTTTGAGGAGAAGTGGATAAACAATACCCTGTATAGAGTGGTTACGTACGTAAGTACGGACTGACGAGAATATCGAGAATGCCCACAGAGGTAATCAAGCCATAAAATGTAGTTTCAACCTCTTTTCGAGTTATCCTTGGTTTTAGGCGGTTCACTACGAATCCTTTGAACAATTCAACAAATGAGAAAACTTATCGCATGGAAAGGATGGTTCGTATCCCAAGGCCTTACCATTGTTTCATGAGCAAAATGACTTAAGAATTGTGTCGCTTACTGCACAACAAACTCTCATTGCATCCAATCAGGGTTCTCCTTATCTAGACCACAAATTCATGTTATGACTTAAACTATAAATGGAACATTTAGTGAATATCGTGGAAACTCTGCAAAGGATTTTCCAAACGTTTTAATAAACCAACATGAATCAAAAGAATCCATTCGTAGTGAGCTAACGGGCGGCCTTTCTATCAGATAAAGTAAATAAAAGTATATAATTTCAAATATTTATTTCAAAATCCACAGTCATTTCAAGTTTCAATTCAAAGTTAAAAAACATCGTTGATCAACTCAGCTAAGTGATATATCTTGAAATTTTGGTTGGTTTGATCCTCTGTAGGATCAGGAAGCACCGTATACCCCTGTTTGCCTTCACACTTCATTTTCCATTGATTAATTTGATCCTCTGTAGGATCAGGGAGCACCACACGCCCCCTCTTTGCCTTCACACTTCATTTTCCATTGATTAATTTGATCCTCTGTAGGATCAGGGAGCACCACACGCCCCCTGTTTGCCTTCATACTTCATTGTCCAATGATTGATTTGATCCTCTGTAGGATCAGGGAGCACCGCATGCCCCCTGTTTGCCTTCACACTTCATTCTTCATTGATTGGTTTGATCCTCTGTAGGATCAGGGAGCACCACACGCCCCCTGTTTGCCTTCACACTTCATTGTTCATTGATTGGTTGGATCCTCTGTAGGATCAGGGAGCACCACACGCCCCCCTGTTAGCCTTCACACTTCATTGTTCATTGATTGGTTTGATCCTCTGTAGGACCAGGGAGCACCACACGCCCCCTGTTTGCCTTCACACTTCATTGTTCATAGATTGGTTTGATCCTCTGTAGGATCAGGGAGCACCGCATACCCCTTGCTAGCCTTCTCACGTCATTGTTCACTAATTGGTTTGATCCTCTGTAGGATCAGGGAGCATCCCATGCCCCCTGTTTGCCTTCTCACTTCATTGTTCATTGATTGGTTTGATCCTTTGAAGGATCATTGAGCACCGCATGCCCCCTGTTTGCCTTCACACTTCATTGTTCATAGATTGGTTTGATCCTTTAAAGGATCAGGGAGCACCGCATGCCCCCTGTTTGCCTTCACACTTCATTGTTCATTGATTGATTTGTTCCTCTGTAGGATCAGAGAGCACCGCATGCCCCATGTTTGCCTTCTCACGTCATTGTTCACTAATTGGTTTGATCCTCTGTAGGATCAGGGAGCACTGCACGCCCCCTGTTTGCCTTCTCACGTCATTGTTCACTAATTGGTTTGATCCTCTGTAGGATCAGGGAGCACCGCATGCCCCCTGTTTGCCTTCATACTTCATTGTTCATAGATTGGTTTGATCCTTTGAAGGATCAGGGAGCACCGCATGCCCCCTGTTTGCCTTCTCACGTCATTGTTCACTAATTGGTTTGATCCTTTGAAGGATCATTGAGCACCGCATGCCCCCTGTTTGCCTTCACACTTCATTGTTCATAGATTGGTTTGATCCTTTGAAGGATCAGGGAGCACCGCATGTCCCCTGTTTGCCTTCACACTTCATTGTTCATAGATCGGTTTGATCCTCTGTAGGATCAGAGAGCACCGCATGCCCCCTGTTTGCCTTCACACTTCATTGTTCATTGATTGATTTGATCCTCTGTAGGATCAGAGAGCACCGCATGCCCCCTGTTTGCCTTCACACTTCATTGTTCATTGATTGATTTGATCCTCTGTAGGATCAGAGAGCACCGCATGCCCCCTGTTTGCCTTCACACTTCATTGTTCATTGATTGATTTGATCCTCTATAGGATCAGAGAGCACCGCATGTCCCCTGTTTGCCTTCACACTTCATTGTTCATTGATTGGTTTGATCCTTTGAAGGATCATTGAGCACCGCATGCCCCCCTGTTTGCCTTCACACTTCATTGTTCATTGATTGGTTTGATCCTTTGAATTTGATCCTTTGAAGGATCATTGAGCACCGCATGCCCCCTGTTTGCCTTCACACTTCATTGTTCATTGATTGGTTTGATCCTTTGTAGGATCAGGGAGCACCACATGCCCCCTGTTTGCCTTCACACTTCATTGTTCATAGATTGGTTTGATCCTTTGTAGGATCAGGGAGCACCGCATGCCCCCTGTTAGCCTTCACACTTCATTGTCCATTGATTGGTTTGATCCTTTGAAGGATCAGGGAGCACCGCATGCCCCCTGTTAGCCTTCCCACTTCATTGTCCATTGATTTGTTTGATCCTCTGTAGGATCAGGGAGCACTGCATGCCCCCTGTTTGCCTTCTTACGTCATTGTTCACTAATTGGTTTGATCCTCTGTAGGATCAAGGAGCACTGCACGCCCCCTGTTTGCCTTCACATTTCATTGTTCACTAATTGGTTTGATCCTCTGTAGGATCAGGGAGCATCCCATGCCCCGTGTTTGCCTTCTCACTTCATTGTCAATTGAGTGATTTGATCCTCTGTAGGATCAGGGAGCATCGCATGCCCCCTGTATGCCTTCATACTTCATTGTCCATTGAGTGCTTTGATCCTCTGTAGGATCAGGGAGCACTACATGCCCTCTGTTTGCCTTCTCACTTCATTGTCCATTGATTGATTTGATCCCTTTTAGGATCAGGGAGCATCGCATGCCCCCTGTTTCCCTTCACACTTCATTGTCCATTGAGTGCTTTGATCCTCTGTAGGATCAGGGAGCACTACATGCCCTCTGTTTGCCTTCTCACTTCATTGTCCATTGATTTGTTTTATTCTCTGTAGGATCAGAGAGCACTGCATGTCCTCTGTTTGCTTCCTTACTTCATTGTTCACTAATTGATTTGATCCTCTGTAGGATCAGGGAGCACTGCATGCTCCCTGTTTGCCTTCACACTTCATTGTTCACTAATTGGTTTGATCCTCTGTAGGATCAGGGAGCACTGCACGCCCCCTGTTTCCCTTCACACTTCATTGTTCATTGATTAATTTGATCCTCTGTAGGATCAGAGAGCATCGCATGTCCCCTGTTTGCCTTCACACTTCATTGTCCATTGATTGGTTTGATCCTCTGTAGGATCAGGGAGCACCACACGCCCCCTGTTTGCCTTCACACTTCATTGTTCATTGATTGGTTGGATCCTCTGTAGGATCAGGGAGCACCACACGCCCCCCTGTTAGCCTTCACACTTCATTGTTCATTGATTGGTTTGATCCTCTGTAGGACCAGGGAGCACCACACGCCCCCTGTTTGCCTTCACACTTCATTGTTCATAGATTGGTTTGATCCTCTGTAGGATCAGGGAGCACCGCATGCCCCCTGTTTGCCTTCTCACTTCATTGTTCATTGATTGGTATGATCCTTTGTAGGATCATTGAGCACCGCATGTCCCCTGTTTGCCTTCACACTTCATTGTTCATAGATTGGTTTGATCCTTTGAAGGATCATTTAGCACCGCATGTCCCCTGTTTGCCTTCACACTTCATTGTTCATAGATTGGTTTGATCCTTTGTAGGATCATTTAGCACCGCATGCCCCCTGTTTGCCTTCACACTTCATTGTTCATAGATTGGTTTGATCCTTTGAAGGATCATTGAGCACCGCATGTCCCCTGTTTGCCTTCACACTTCATTGTTCATAGATTGGTTTGATCCTTTGAAGGATCATTTAGCACCGCATGTCCCCTGTTTGCCTTCACACTTCATTGTTCATTGATTGGTATGATCCTTTGTAGGATCATTGAGCACCGCATGTCCCCTGTTTGCCTTCACACTTCATTGTTCATAGATTGGTTTGATCCTTTGAAGGATCATTTAGCACCGCATGCCCCCTGTTTGCCTTCATACTTCTTGTCCATTGATTGATTTGGTCCCTTGTAGGATCAGGGAGCATCGCATGTCCCCTGTTTGCCTTCACACTTCATTGTCCATTGATTGGTTTGATCCTCTGTAGGATCAGGGAGCACCACATGCCCCCTGTTTGCCTTCTCACTTCATTGTGCATTGATTGGTTTGATCCTCTGTAGGATCAGGGAGCACCGCATGCCCCCTGTTTGCCTTCTCACTTCATTGTTCATTGATTGGTATGATCCTTTGTAGGATCATTGAGCATTGCATGCCCCCTGTTTGCCTTCATACTTCATTGTCCATTGATTGGTTTGATCCTTTGAAGGATCATTGAGCACCGCATGTCCCCTGTTTGCCTTCACACTTCATTGTTCATAGATTATTTTGATCCTTTGAAGGATCATTTAGCACCGCATGTCCCCTGTTTGCCTTCACACTTCATTGTTCATAGATTGGTTTGATCCTTTGTAGGATCATTGAGCATTGCATGCCCCCTGTTTGCCTTCATACTTCATTGTCCATTGATTGATTTGATCCTCTAGGATCAGGGAGCATCGCATGCCTCCTGTTTGCCTTCTCACTTCATTGTTCAATGATTGGTTTGTTCCTCTGTTGGATCAGGAAGCACCGCATGCCCCATGTTTGCCTTCTCACTTCATTGTTCATTGATTGGTATGATCATCTGTAGGATCAGGGAACACCGCATGCCCCCTGTTTGCCTTCACACTTCATTGTTCATTGATTGGTTTGATCCTCTGTAGGATCAGGGAGCACCGCATGCCCCCTGTTTGCCTTCACACTTCATTGTTCATTGATTGGTTTGATCCTCTGTAGGATCAGGAAGCACCGCATGCCGCCTGTTTGCCTTCACACTTCATTGTTCATTGATTAGTTTGATCCTCTGTAGGATCAGAGAGCACCGCATGCCCCCTGTTTGCCTTCACACTTCATTGTTCATTGATTGGCTTGATTCTCTGTAGGATCAGGGAGCACCGCATGCCCCATGTTTGCCTTCACACTTCATTGTTCATTGATTGGTTTGATCCTCTGTAGGATCAGGGAGCACCGCATGGCCCCTGTTTGCCTTCACATTTCATTGTTCATTGATTAGTTTGATCCGCTGTAGGATCATTGAGCATCCCATGCCCCTGTTTGCCTTCACACTTCATTGTTCATTGATTAGTTTGATCCGCTGTAGGATCATTGAGCATCCCATGCCGCCTGTTTGCCTTCACACTTCATTGTTCATTGATTAGTTTGATCCTCTGTAGGATCAGAGAGTATCACATGTCCCCTGTTTGCCTTCACACTTCATTGTTCATTGATTGGCTTGATTCTCTGTAGGATCAGGGAGCACCGCATGCCCCATGTTTGCCTTCACACTTCATTGTTCATTGATTAGTTTGTTCCTCTGTAGGATCAGGGAGCATCTCACACCCCCTGTTTGCCTTCAGACTTCATTGTTCATTGATTGGTTTGATCCTCTGTAGGATCAGGGAGCACCGCATGCCCCCTGTTTGCCTTCTCACTTCATTGTTCATTGATTGGTATGATCCTTTGAAGGATCATTGAGCACCGCATGTCCCCTGTTTGCCTTCACACTTCATTGTTCATAGATTGGTTTGATCCTTTGAAGGATCATTTAGCACCGCATGTCCCCTGTTTGCCTTCACACTTCATTGTTCATAGATTGGTTTGATCCTTTGTAGGATCATTGAGCATTGCATGCCCCCTGTTTGCCTTCATACTTCATTGTCCATTGATTGATTTGATCCTCTAGGATCAGGGAGCATCGCATGCCTCCTGTTTGCCTTCTCACTTCATTGTTCAATGATTGGTTTGTTCCTCTGTAGGATCAGGGAGCACCGCATGCCCCATGTTTGCCTTCTCACTTCATTGTTCATTGATTGGTATGATTCTCTGTAGGATCAGGGAGCACCGCATGCCCCATGTTTGCCTTCACACTTCATTGTTCATTGATTGGTTTGATCCTCTGTAGGATCAGGGAGCACCGCATGGCCCCTGTTTGCCTTCACATTTCATTGTTCATTGATTAGTTTGATCCGCTGTAGGATCATTGAGCATCCCATGCCCCTGTTTGCCTTCACACTTCATTGTTCATTGATTAGTTTGATCCGCTGTAGGATCATTGAGCATCCCATGCCGCCTGTTTGCCTTCACACTTCATTGTTCATTGATTAGTTTGATCCTCTGTAGGATCAGAGAGTATCACATGTCCCCTGTTTGCCTTCACACTTCATTGTTCATTGATTGGCTTGATTCTCTGTACGATCAGGGAGCACCGCATGCCCCATGTTTGCCTTCACACTTCATTGTTCATTGATTAGTTTGTTCCTCTGTAGGATCAAGGAGCATCTCACACCCCCTGTTTGCCTTCACACTTCATTGTTCATTGATTGGTTTGATCCTCTGTAGGATCAGGGAGGACCGCAAGCCCCCTGTTTGCCTTCACACTTCATTTTCATGCGGAGCACCGCGTGGCCCCTGTTGGCCTTTACACTTCATTGTTCATTGATTAGTTTGATCCTCTGTAGGATCAGGTACCACCGCATGCCCCATGTTTGCCTTCACACTTCATTGTTCATTGATTGGTTTGATCCTCTGTAGGATCAGGGAGCATCGCATGCCCCCCCTTTCCCTTCACACTTCATTGTTCATTGATTGGTTTGATCCTCTGTAGGATCAGGGGACACCACATGCCCCCTGTTTGCCTTTTCTCTTCATTGTTAATTGATTGGTTTGATCCTCTGTAGGATCAGGGAGCATCTCACACCCCCTGTTTGCCTTTGCAAGGAGTTCATTGGTTGGAGCTGGATTTATAGAAAACATTCAGGTGACTGTTGTAATCTCATTTACTCCTGGAATCCCAGTAGGTACATTGGTGACACTTTTGTATGGTTTAATCCACAGAAGGATCCTGGTCCAATGAATACCCTCAGATGACTGTATTGTACTGGGATGCCTTGTAGTGATTATGATCTTCATTGCCTTGACTCCTTCGACCCTCTGTCGGACCCGTGTGAAATGTGTGCAAAAACACTCAGGTAAATGTTCTTATCACTTCCTAAGTGGATGGTTGGATCCTCAGTAGGATCAGGGTACATGGAATACCCTCTGGTGACTGTTATCATCACTGCCTAAGTGGATGGTTGGATCCTCAGTAGGATCTGGGTACATGGAATACCCTCTGGTGAATGTTATCATCACTGCCTTAGTGGATGGTTGGATCCTCAGTAGGATCATGGTACATGGAATACCCTCTGGTGACTGTTATCATCACTGCCTAAGTGGATGGTTGGATCCTCAGTAGGATCTGGGTACATGGAATACCCTCTGGTGAATGTTATCATCACTGCCTTAGTGGGTGGTTGGATCCTCAGTAGGATCTGGGTACATGGAATACCCTCTGGTGAATGTTCTTGTCACTACCTTAGTGGATGGTTTGATCCTCAGTGGGATCTGGGTACATGGAATACCCTCTGGTGAATGTTCTTATCACTTCCTTAGTGGATGGTTAAATCCTCAGTAGGATCTGGGTACATGGAATACCCTCTGGTGAATGTTCTTGTCACTACCTTAGTGGATGGTTTGATCCTCAGTGGGATCTGGGTACATGGAATGCCCTCTGGTGAATGTTATCATCACTGCCTTAGTGGATGGTTGGATCCTCAGTAGGATCTGGGTACATGGAATACCCTCTGGTGAATGTTATCATCACTGCCTTAGTGGATGGTTGGATCCTCAGTAGGATCTGGGTACATGGAATACCCTCTGGTGAATGTTATCATCACTGCCTTAGTGGATGGTTGGATCCTCAGTAGGATCTGGGTACATGGAATACCCTCTGGTGACTGTTATCATCACTGCCTAAGTGGATGGTTGGATCCTCAGTAGGATCTGGGTACATGGAATACCCTCTGGTGAATGTTATCATCACTGCCTTAGTGGATGGTTGGATCCTCAGTAGGATCTGGGTACATGGAATACCCTCTGGTGAATGTTATCATCACTGCCTAAGTGGATGGTTGGATCCTCAGTAGGATCTGGGTACATGGAATACCCTCTGGTGAATGTTATCATCACTGCCTTAGTGGATGGTTGGATCCTCAGTAGGATCTGGGTACATGGAATACCCTCTGGTGAATGTTCTTGTCACTACCTTAGTGGATGGTTAAATCCTCAGTAGGATCTGGGTACATGGAATACCCTCTGGTGACTGTTATCATCACTGCCTTAGTGGATGGTTATATCCTCAGTAGGATCTGGGTACATGGAATACCCTCTGGTGAATGCTCTTATCACTGCCTTAGTGGATGGTTAAATCCTCAGTTGGATCTGGGTACATGGAATACCCTCTGGTGAATGTTCTTGTCACTACCTTAGTGGATGGTTTGATCCTCAGTAGGATCTGGGTACATGGAATACCCTCTGGTGAATGTTATCATCACTGCCTTAGTGGATGGTTAAATCCTCAGTGGGATCTGGGTACATGGAATACCCTCTGGTGAATGCTCTTATCACTGCCTTAGTGGATGGTTAAATCCTCAGTGGGATCTGGGTACATGGAATACCCTCTGGTGAATGTTCTTGTCACTACCTTAGCGGATGGTTTGATCCTCAGTAGGATCTGGGTACATGGAATACCCTCTGGTGAATGTTATCATCACTGCCTTAGTGGATGGTTAAATCCTCAGTGGGATCTTGGTACATGGAATACCCTCTGGTGAATGCTCTTATCACTGCCTTAGTGGATGGTTAAATCCTCAGTGGGATCTGGGTACATGGAATACCCTCTGGTGAATGTTCTTGTCACTACCTTAGTGGATGGTTTGATCCTCAGTAGGATCTGGGTACATGGAATACCCTCTGGTGAATGTTATCATCACTGCCTTAGTGGATGGTTAAATCCTCAGTGGGATCTGGGTACATGGAATACCCTCTGGTGAATGCTCTTATCACTGCCTGAGTGGATGGTTAAATCCTCAGTGGGATCTGGGTACATGGAATACCCTCTGGTGAATGTTCTTGTCACTACCTTAGTGGATGGTTGGATCCTCAGTAGGATCTGGGTACATGGAATACCCTCTGGTGAATGCTCTTATCACTGCCTTAGTGGATGGTTGGATTCGCATTTGGACCAAAGAACGATCCTGTACATGAAGATCCCAGTGGATGGTTGGTTTGATCCTCATTTAGATCTGGACGGAAGATATCGTCCTTCTTGTTGTTCCGATGGAACATTGACATGACATTATACTTCTTTTCGATACAACACATATACATTACCAATACAAAATATATATCACTACAACACATCATTATCATAATTTAACCCTACTTCTCAATTTAAATAAAAACTAATTGAATTAATTGATAATCTAGTCTTAATCTTAAGAATCACATAAGACAGTTCCACACGAAAGTTTGTGTTTCTCTGTAAAGGGCTCGGGTCTTCATTTTGACTTGGGTCGGTCCGGCTCTTGTTGTCTACTGGCTGTCAGTCCTGGACTTGGCTAATGGCGGGACAGCTTCAAGCAGACTTTGCATCTCTCAGTGTGCGCTGTTCAAGATCACGATCACGCTGATGTTGTTAGGATGTTCATGACAACAGGTGATGATTGCCTGCATGCTGTTGATGTTGCAGGCCAATGGCATCACCTCTGATCACCCTGCAGGTGTTGATAACCCTCTGACGTTCCCGCAGGCGAAGCTTACCACCTCAGATGCTGGATCAGGTGGCTGTTGACATGACATCTTTAGGCTTCTGAGAGATCTTCCAAGACCGACCCTTGACCCGATGACCCTTGACCTCTAGGGTTTGGACTCGAAGACCCCAAACCCGTCTTTGAGGTCTCGCTGGCGTCTCTGCTCAGTGATAGAAATCTTGCAGGCTGGCAGGACGAGGTCAGCTTTGCTGACGTAGATGGAATCCTCATCGATGACTGGCAGAGGATTTTCTGTTACAGCTGTCAGCAGCGATGCTGTTCCTCGGAGGAACTCCCTCTTTCGGACTTCCTCGGGTGTTTCCGTGCACCTTCGGATATCACCTGGAGCGGATACGATCTTGCGCAGTCGCAGGTTGGTAGTGACTAAAATAAGAATGATTTGGTTAGATCTGTTGTTGTTTTTCAGAAACGATGCCTGATTATTGTTAAAGAAACAACCTTAAGAATTTGATATTTGAGAATGTTGAACATTTGATAAAAAGTTCTGAGCATTAGTTACATTTAGAAACTTGAATAATTCAAATTAACAAAAGACACGTACAGATATCCTCCTCGTTGGCCTCCTCGACCTGAATGATGACGTTGTCCCGGGAGCATTGTATGAAGCTGGTCAGATCCACGTCATCATCGTCACTGTCGGAGGATACCTGTAGAGGATGGTGACTAGTTAGGATGTGTTATTAAAGAAACCGGCTATAATAATTAGAGCAAATGTCATATAATAAGGTGTCCGGGACTGGGAGGATTGTATGAAGCTGGTCAGATTCACGTCATCATCGTCACTGTCGGAGGATACCTGTAGAGGAGTGATGACTAGTGAGGGTGTGATATTAAAGAAACCGGCTATAATAATTAGAGCAAATGTCATATAATAAGGCGTCCGGGACTGGGAGGATTGTATGAAGCTGGTCAGATCCACGTCATCATCGTCACTGTCGGAGGATACCTGTAGAGGAGTGATGACTAGTGAGGGTGTGATATTAAAGAAACCGGCTATAATAATTAGAGCAAATGTCATATAATAAGGTGTCCGGGACTGGGAGGATTGTATGAAGCTGGTCAGATCCACGTCATCATCGTCACTGTCGGAGGATACCTGTAGAGGAGTGATGACTAGTGAGGGTGTGATATTAAAGAAACCGGCTATAATAATTAGAGCAAATGTCATATAATAAGGTGTCCGGGACTGGGAGGATTGTATGAAGCTGGTCAGATCCACGTCATCATCGTCACTGTCGGAGGATACCTGTAGAGGATGGTGACTAGTTAGGATGTGTTATTAAAGAAACCGGCTATAACAATTAGAGCAAATGTCATATAATAAGGTGTCCGGGACTGGGAGGATTGTATGAAGCTGGTCAGATCCACGTCATCATCGTCACTGTCGGAGGATACCTGTAGAGGAGTGATGACTAGTTATGATGTGATATTAAAGAAACTGGCTATAATAATTAGAGCAAATGTCATATAATAAGGTGTCCGGGACTGGGAGGATTGTATGAAGCTGGTCAGATCCACGTCATCATCGTCACTGTCGGAGGATACCTGTAGAGGATGGTGACTAGTTAGGATGTGTTATTAAAGAAACCGGCTATAATAATTAGAGCAAATGTCATATAATAAGGTGTCCGGGACTGGGAGGATTGTATGAAGCTGGTCAGATCCACGTCATCATCGTCACTGTCGGAGGATACCTGTAGAGGAGTGATGACTAGTGAGGGTGTGATATTAAAGAAACCGGCTATAACAATTAGAGCAAATGTCATATAATAAGGTGTCCGGGACTGGGAGGATTGTATGAAGCTGGTCAGATCCACGTCATCATCGTCACTGTCGGAGGATACCTGTAGAGGAGTGTTGACTAGTGAGGGTGTGATATTAAAGAAACCGGCTATAATAATTAGAGCAAATGTCATATAATAAGGTGTCCGGGACTGGGAGGATTGTATGAAGCTGGTCAGATCCACGTCATCATCGTCACTGTCGGAGGATACCTGTAGAGGATGGTGACTAGTTAGGATGTGTTATTAAAGAAACCGGCTATAATAATTAGAGCAAATGTCATATAATAAGGTGTCCGGGACTGGGAGGATTGTATGAAGCTGGTCAGATCCACGTCATCATCGTCACTGTCGGAGGATACCTGTAGAGGATGGTGACTAGTTAGGATGTGTTATTAAAGAAACCGGCTATAATAATTAGAGCAAATGTCATATAATAAGGTGTCCGGGACTGGGAGGATTGTATGAAGCTGGTCAGATCCACGTCATCATCGTCACTGTCGGAGGATACCTGTAGAGGAGTGTTGACTAGTGAGGGTGTGATATTAAAGAAACCGGCTATAATAATTAGAGCAAATGTCATATAATAAGGTGTCCGGGACTGGGAGGATTGTATGAAGCTGGTCAGATCCACGTCATCATCGTCACTGTCGGAGGATACCTGTAGAGGATGGTGACTAGTTAGGATGTGTTATTAAAGAAACCGGCTATAATAATTAGAGCAAATGTCATATAATAAGGTGTCCGGGACTGGGAGGATTGTATGAAGCTGGTCAGATCCACGTCATCATCGTCACTGTCGGAGGATACCTGTAGAGGATGGTGACTAGTTAGGATGTGTTATTAAAGAAACCGGCTATAATAATTAGAGCAAATGTCATATAATAAGGTGTCCGGGACTGGGAGGATTGTATGAAGCTGGTCAGATCCACGTCATCATCGTCACTGTCGGAGGATACCTATAGAGGATGGTGACTAGTTAGGATGTGTTATTAAAGAAACCGGCTATAATAATTAGAGCAAATGTCATATAATAAGGTGTCCGGGACTGGGAGGATTGTATGAAGCTGGTCAGATCCACGTCATCATCGTCACTGTCGGAGGATACCTGTAGAGGAGTGATGACTAGTTAGGGTGTGATATTAAAGAAACCGGCTATAATAATTAGAGCAAATGTCATATAATAAGGTGTCCGGGACTGGGAGGATTGTATGAAGCTGGTCAGATCCACGTCATCATCGTCACTGTCGGAGGATACCTGTAGAGGAGTGATGACTAGTGAGGGTGTGATATTAAAGAAACCGGCTATAACAATTAGAGCAAATGTCATATAATAAGGTGTCCGGGACTGGGAGGATTGTATGAAGCTGGTCAGATCCACGTCATCATCGTCACTGTCGGAGGATACCTGTAGAGGAGTGATGACTAGTTATGATGTGATATTAAAGAAACCGGCTATAATAATTAGAGCAAATGTCATATAATAAGGTGTCCGGGACTGGGAGGATTGTATGAAGCTGGTCAGATCCACGTCATCATCGTCACTGTCGGGGGATACCTGTAGAGGAGTGATGACTAGTGAGGGTGTGATATTAAAGAAACCGGCTATAATAATTAGAGCAAATGTCATATAATAAGGTGTCCGGGACTGGGAGGATTGTATGAAGCTGGTCAGATCCACGTCATCATCGTCACTGTCGGAGGATACCTGTAGAGGAGTGATGACTAGTGAGGGTGTGATATTAAAGAAACCGGCTATAATAATTAGAGCAAATGTCATATAATAAGGCGTCCGGGACTGGGAGGATTGTATGAAGCTGGTCAGATCCACGTCATCATCGTCACTGTCGGAGGATACCTGTAGAGGAGTGTTGACTAGTGAGGGTGTGATATTAAAGAAACCGGCTATAATAATTAGAGCAAATGTCATATAATAAGGTGTCCGGGACTGGGAGGATTGTATGAAGCTGGTCAGATCCACGTCATCATCGTCACTGTCGGAGGATACCTGTAGAGGAGTGATGACTAGTGAGGGTGTGATATTAAAGAAACCGGCTATAATAATTAGAGCAAATGTCATATAATAAGGTGTCCGGGACTGGGAGGATTGTATGAAGCTGGTCAGATCCACGTCATCATCGTCACTGTCGGAGGATACCTGTAGAGGAGTGATGACTAGTGAGGGTGTGATATTAAAGAAACCGGCTATAATAATTAGAGCAAATGTCATATAATAAGGTGTCCGGGACTGGGAGGATTGTATGAAGCTGGTCAGATCCACGTCATCATCGTCACTGTCGGAGGATACCTGTAGAGGAGTGATGACTAGTGAGGGTGTGATATTAATGAAACCGGCTATAATAATTAGAGCAAATGTCAAAAAATAAGGTGTCCGGGACTGGGAGGATTGTATGAAGCTGGTCAGATCCACGTCATCATCGTCACTGTCGGAGGATACCTGTAGAGGAGTGATGACTAGTGAGGGTGTGATATTAAAGAAACCGGCTATAACAATTAGAGCAAATGTCATATAATAAGGTGTCCGGGACTGGGAGGATTGTATGAAGCTGGTCAGATCCACGTCATCATCGTCACTGTCGGAGGATACCTGTAGAGGAGTGATGACTAGTGAGGGTGTGTTATTAAAGAAACCGGCTATAATAATTAGAGCAAATGTCATATAATAAGGCGTCCGGGACTGGGAGGATTGTATGAAGCTGGTCAGATCCACGTCATCATCGTTACTGTCGGGGGATACCTGTAGAGGAGTGATGACTAGTTATGATGTGATATTAAAGAAACCGGCTATAATAATTAGAGCAAATGTCATATAATAAGGTGTCCGGGACTGGGAGCATTGTATGAAGCTGGTCAGATCCACGTCATCATCGTCACTGTCGGAGGATACCTGT
The DNA here is from genome assembly GCA_916613615.1 of Steromphala cineraria. Lineage (NCBI taxonomy): Eukaryota > Metazoa > Mollusca > Gastropoda > Trochida > Trochidae > Steromphala > Steromphala cineraria. The sequence continues at coordinate 60,152,109 of OU744731.1, read as the reverse complement.
AGAGGAGTGATGACTAGTGAGGGTGTGTTATTAAAGAAACCGGCTATAATAATTAGAGCAAATGTCATATAATAAGGCGTCCGGGACTGGGAGGATTGTATGAAGCTGGTCAGATCCACGTCATCATCGTCACTGTCGGAGGATACCTGTAGAGGAGTGATGACTAGTGAGGGTGTGTTATTAAAGAAACCGGCTATAATAATTAGAGCAAATGTCATATAATAAGGCGTCCGGGACTGGGAGGATTGTATGAAGCTGGTCAGATCCACGTCATCATCGTCACTGTCGGAGGATACCTGTAGAGGAGTGATGACTAGTGAGGGTGTGTTATTAAAGAAACCGGCTATAATAATTAGAGCAAATGTCATATAATAAGGCGTCCGGGACTGGGAGGATTGTATGAAGCTGGTCAGATCCACGTCATCATCGTCACTGTCGGGGGATACCTGTAGAGGAGTGATGACTAGTGAGGGTGTGATATTAAAGAAACCGGCTATAACAATTAGAGCAAATGTCATATAATAAGGTGTCCGGGACTGGGAGCATTGTATGAAGCTGGTCAGATCCACGTCATCATCGTCACTGTCGGGGGATACCTGTAGAGGAGTGATGACTAGTGAGGGTGTGATATTAAAGAAACCGGCTATAATAATTAGAGCAAATGTCATATAATAAGGTGTCCGGGACTGGGAGGATTGTATGAAGCTGGTCAGATCCACGTCATCATCGTCACTGTCGGAGGATACCTGTAGAGGAGTGATGACTAGTGAGGGTGTGATATTAAAGAAACCGGCTATAATAATTAGAGCAAATGTCATATAATAAGGTGTCCGGGACTGGGAGGATTGTATGAAGCTGGTCAGATCCACGTCATCATCGTCACTGTCGGAGGATACCTGTAGAGGAGTGATGACTAGTGAGGGTGTGATATTAAAGAAACCGGCTATAATAATTAGAGCAAATGTCATATAATAAGGTGTCCGGGACTGGGAGGATTGTATGAAGCTGGTCAGATCCACGTCATCATCGTCACTGTCGGAGGATACCTGTAGAGGAGTGATGACTAGTGAGGGTGTGATATTAAAGAAACCGGCTATAATAATTAGAGCAAATGTCATATAATAAGGTGTCCGGGACTGGGAGGATTGTATGAAGCTGGTCAGATCCACGTCATCATCGTCACTGTCGGAGGATACCTGTAGAGGAGTGATGACTAGTGAGGGTGTGATATTAAAGAAACCGGCTATAATAATTAGAGCAAATGTCATATAATAAGGTGTCCGGGACTGGGAGGATTGTATGAAGCTGGTCAGATCCACGTCATCATCGTCACTGTCGGAGGATACCTGTAGAGGAGTGATGACTAGTGAGGGTGTGATATTAAAGAAACCGGCTATAATAATTAGAGCAAATGTCATATAATAAGGTGTCCGGGACTGGGAGGATTGTATGAAGCTGGTCAGATCCACGTCATCATCGTCACTGTCGGAGGATACCTGTAGAGGAGTGATGACTAGTGAGGGTGTGATATTAAAGAAACCGGCTATAATAATTAGAGCAAATGTCATATAATAAGGTGTCCGGGACTGGGAGGATTGTATGAAGCTGGTCAGATCCACGTCATCATCGTCACTGTCGGAGGATACCTGTAGAGGAGTGATGACTAGTGAGGGTGTGATATTAAAGAAACCGGCTATAATAATTAGAGCAAATGTCATATAATAAGGTGTCCGGGACTGGGAGGATTGTATGAAGCTGGTCAGATCCACGTCATCATCGTCACTGTCGGAGGATACCTGTAGAGGAGTGATGACTAGTGAGGGTGTGATATTAAAGAAACCGGCTATAATAATTAGAGCAAATGTCATATAATAAGGTGTCCGGGACTGGGAGGATTGTATGAAGCTGGTCAGATCCACGTCATCATCGTCACTGTCGGAGGATACCTGTAGAGGAGTGATGACTAGTTAGGATGTGTTATTAAAGAAACCGGCTATAATAATTAGAGCAAATGTCATATAATAAGGTGTCCGGGACTGGGAGGATTGTATGAAGCTGGTCAGATTCACGTCATCATCGTCACTGTCGGAGGATACCTGTAGAGGAGTGATGACTAGTGAGGGTGTGATATTAAAGAAACCGGCTATAATAATTAGAGCAAATGTCATATAATAAGGCGTCCGGGACTGGGAGGATTGTATGAAGCTGGTCAGATCCACGTCATCATCGTCACTGTCGGAGGATACCTGTAGAGGAGTGATGACTAGTGAGGGTGTGATATTAAAGAAACCGGCTATAATAATTAGAGCAAATGTCATATAATAAGGTGTCCGGGACTGGGAGGATTGTATGAAGCTGGTCAGATCCACGTCATCATCGTCACTGTCGGAGGATACCTGTAGAGGAGTGATGACTAGTTAGGGTGTGATATTAAAGAAACAGGCTATAATAATTAGAGCAAATGTCATATAATAAGGTGTCCGGGACTGGGAGGATTGTATGAAGCTGGTCAGATCCACGTCATCATCGTCACTGTCGGAGGATACCTGTAGAGGATGGTGACTAGTTAGGATGTGTTATTAAAGAAACCGGCTATAACAATTAGAGCAAATGTCATATAATAAGGTGTCCGGGACTGGGAGGATTGTATGAAGCTGGTCAGATCCACGTCATCATCGTCACTGTCGGAGGATACCTGTAGAGGAGTGATGACTAGTTATGATGTGATATTAAAGAAACTGGCTATAATAATTAGAGCAAATGTCATATAATAAGGTGTCCGGGACTGGGAGGATTGTATGAAGCTGGTCAGATCCACGTCATCATCGTCACTGTCGGAGGATACCTGTAGAGGATGGTGACTAGTTAGGATGTGTTATTAAAGAAACCGGCTATAATAATTAGAGCAAATGTCATATAATAAGGTGTCCGGGACTGGGAGGATTGTATGAAGCTGGTCAGATCCACGTCATCATCGTCACTGTCGGAGGATACCTGTAGAGGAGTGATGACTAGTGAGGGTGTGATATTAAAGAAACCGGCTATAACAATTAGAGCAAATGTCATATAATAAGGTGTCCGGGACTGGGAGGATTGTATGAAGCTGGTCAGATCCACGTCATCATCGTCACTGTCGGAGGATACCTGTAGAGGAGTGTTGACTAGTGAGGGTGTGATATTAAAGAAACCGGCTATAATAATTAGAGCAAATGTCATATAATAAGGTGTCCGGGACTGGGAGGATTGTATGAAGCTGGTCAGATCCACGTCATCATCGTCACTGTCGGAGGATACCTGTAGAGGATGGTGACTAGTTAGGATGTGTTATTAAAGAAACCGGCTATAATAATTAGAGCAAATGTCATATAATAAGGTGTCCGGGACTGGGAGGATTGTATGAAGCTGGTCAGATCCACGTCATCATCGTCACTGTCGGAGGATACCTGTAGAGGATGGTGACTAGTTAGGATGTGTTATTAAAGAAACCGGCTATAATAATTAGAGCAAATGTCATATAATAAGGTGTCCGGGACTGGGAGGATTGTATGAAGCTGGTCAGATCCACGTCATCATCGTCACTGTCGGAGGATACCTGTAGAGGAGTGTTGACTAGTGAGGGTGTGATATTAAAGAAACCGGCTATAATAATTAGAGCAAATGTCATATAATAAGGTGTCCGGGACTGGGAGGATTGTATGAAGCTGGTCAGATCCACGTCATCATCGTCACTGTCGGAGGATACCTGTAGAGGATGGTGACTAGTTAGGATGTGTTATTAAAGAAACCGGCTATAATAATTAGAGCAAATGTCATATAATAAGGTGTCCGGGACTGGGAGGATTGTATGAAGCTGGTCAGATCCACGTCATCATCGTCACTGTCGGAGGATACCTGTAGAGGATGGTGACTAGTTAGGATGTGTTATTAAAGAAACCGGCTATAATAATTAGAGCAAATGTCATATAATAAGGTGTCCGGGACTGGGAGGATTGTATGAAGCTGGTCAGATCCACGTCATCATCGTCACTGTCGGAGGATACCTATAGAGGATGGTGACTAGTTAGGATGTGTTATTAAAGAAACCGGCTATAATAATTAGAGCAAATGTCATATAATAAGGTGTCCGGGACTGGGAGGATTGTATGAAGCTGGTCAGATCCACGTCATCATCGTCACTGTCGGAGGATACCTGTAGAGGAGTGATGACTAGTTAGGGTGTGATATTAAAGAAACCGGCTATAATAATTAGAGCAAATGTCATATAATAAGGTGTCCGGGACTGGGAGGATTGTATGAAGCTGGTCAGATCCACGTCATCATCGTCACTGTCGGAGGATACCTGTAGAGGAGTGATGACTAGTGAGGGTGTGATATTAAAGAAACCGGCTATAACAATTAGAGCAAATGTCATATAATAAGGTGTCCGGGACTGGGAGGATTGTATGAAGCTGGTCAGATCCACGTCATCATCGTCACTGTCGGAGGATACCTGTAGAGGAGTGATGACTAGTTATGATGTGATATTAAAGAAACCGGCTATAATAATTAGAGCAAATGTCATATAATAAGGTGTCCGGGACTGGGAGGATTGTATGAAGCTGGTCAGATCCACGTCATCATCGTCACTGTCGGGGGATACCTGTAGAGGAGTGATGACTAGTGAGGGTGTGATATTAAAGAAACCGGCTATAATAATTAGAGCAAATGTCATATAATAAGGTGTCCGGGACTGGGAGGATTGTATGAAGCTGGTCAGATCCACGTCATCATCGTCACTGTCGGAGGATACCTGTAGAGGAGTGATGACTAGTGAGGGTGTGATATTAAAGAAACCGGCTATAATAATTAGAGCAAATGTCATATAATAAGGCGTCCGGGACTGGGAGGATTGTATGAAGCTGGTCAGATCCACGTCATCATCGTCACTGTCGGAGGATACCTGTAGAGGAGTGTTGACTAGTGAGGGTGTGATATTAAAGAAACCGGCTATAATAATTAGAGCAAATGTCATATAATAAGGTGTCCGGGACTGGGAGGATTGTATGAAGCTGGTCAGATCCACGTCATCATCGTCACTGTCGGAGGATACCTGTAGAGGAGTGATGACTAGTGAGGGTGTGATATTAAAGAAACCGGCTATAATAATTAGAGCAAATGTCATATAATAAGGTGTCCGGGACTGGGAGGATTGTATGAAGCTGGTCAGATCCACGTCATCATCGTCACTGTCGGAGGATACCTGTAGAGGAGTGATGACTAGTGAGGGTGTGATATTAAAGAAACCGGCTATAATAATTAGAGCAAATGTCATATAATAAGGTGTCCGGGACTGGGAGGATTGTATGAAGCTGGTCAGATCCACGTCATCATCGTCACTGTCGGAGGATACCTGTAGAGGAGTGATGACTAGTGAGGGTGTGATATTAATGAAACCGGCTATAATAATTAGAGCAAATGTCAAAAAATAAGGTGTCCGGGACTGGGAGGATTGTATGAAGCTGGTCAGATCCACGTCATCATCGTCACTGTCGGAGGATACCTGTAGAGGAGTGATGACTAGTGAGGGTGTGATATTAAAGAAACCGGCTATAACAATTAGAGCAAATGTCATATAATAAGGTGTCCGGGACTGGGAGGATTGTATGAAGCTGGTCAGATCCACGTCATCATCGTCACTGTCGGAGGATACCTGTAGAGGAGTGATGACTAGTGAGGGTGTGTTATTAAAGAAACCGGCTATAATAATTAGAGCAAATGTCATATAATAAGGCGTCCGGGACTGGGAGGATTGTATGAAGCTGGTCAGATCCACGTCATCATCGTTACTGTCGGGGGATACCTGTAGAGGAGTGATGACTAGTTATGATGTGATATTAAAGAAACCGGCTATAATAATTAGAGCAAATGTCATATAATAAGGTGTCCGGGACTGGGAGCATTGTATGAAGCTGGTCAGATCCACGTCATCATCGTCACTGTCGGAGGATACCTGTAGAGGAGTGATGACTAGTGAGGGTGTGTTATTAAAGAAACCGGCTATAATAATTAGAGCAAATGTCATATAATAAGGCGTCCGGGACTGGGAGGATTGTATGAAGCTGGTCAGATCCACGTCATCATCGTCACTGTCGGAGGATACCTGTAGAGGAGTGATGACTAGTGAGGGTGTGTTATTAAAGAAACCGGCTATAATAATTAGAGCAAATGTCATATAATAAGGCGTCCGGGACTGGGAGGATTGTATGAAGCTGGTCAGATCCACGTCATCATCGTCACTGTCGGAGGATACCTGTAGAGGAGTGATGACTAGTGAGGGTGTGTTATTAAAGAAACCGGCTATAATAATTAGAGCAAATGTCATATAATAAGGCGTCCGGGACTGGGAGGATTGTATGAAGCTGGTCAGATCCACGTCATCATCGTCACTGTCGGGGGATACCTGTAGAGGAGTGATGACTAGTGAGGGTGTGATATTAAAGAAACCGGCTATAACAATTAGAGCAAATGTCATATAATAAGGTGTCCGGGACTGGGAGCATTGTATGAAGCTGGTCAGATCCACGTCATCATCGTCACTGTCGGGGGATACCTGTAGAGGAGTGATGACTAGTGAGGGTGTGATATTAAAGAAACCGGCTATAATAATTAGAGCAAATGTCATATAATAAGGTGTCCGGGACTGGGAGGATTGTATGAAGCTGGTCAGATCCACGTCATCATCGTCACTGTCGGAGGATACCTGTAGAGGAGTGATGACTAGTGAGGGTGTGATATTAAAGAAACCGGCTATAATAATTAGAGCAAATGTCATATAATAAGGTGTCCGGGACTGGGAGGATTGTATGAAGCTGGTCAGATCCACGTCATCATCGTCACTGTCGGAGGATACCTGTAGAGGAGTGATGACTAGTGAGGGTGTGATATTAAAGAAACCGGCTATAATAATTAGAGCAAATGTCATATAATAAGGTGTCCGGGACTGGGAGGATTGTATGAAGCTGGTCAGATCCACGTCATCATCGTCACTGTCGGAGGATACCTGTAGAGGAGTGATGACTAGTGAGGGTGTGATATTAAAGAAACCGGCTATAATAATTAGAGCAAATGTCATATAATAAGGTGTCCGGGACTGGGAGGATTGTATGAAGCTGGTCAGATCCACGTCATCATCGTCACTGTCGGAGGATACCTGTAGAGGAGTGATGACTAGTGAGGGTGTGATATTAAAGAAACCGGCTATAATAATTAGAGCAAATGTCATATAATAAGGTGTCCGGGACTGGGAGGATTGTATGAAGCTGGTCAGATCCACGTCATCATCGTCACTGTCGGAGGATACCTGTAGAGGAGTGATGACTAGTGAGGGTGTGATATTAAAGAAACCGGCTATAATAATTAGAGCAAATGTCATATAATAAGGTGTCCGGGACTGGGAGGATTGTATGAAGCTGGTCAGATCCACGTCATCATCGTCACTGTCGGAGGATACCTGTAGAGGAGTGATGACTAGTGAGGGTGTGATATTAAAGAAACCGGCTATAATAATTAGAGCAAATGTCATATAATAAGGTGTCCGGGACTGGGAGGATTGTATGAAGCTGGTCAGATCCACGTCATCATCGTCACTGTCGGAGGATACCTGTAGAGGAGTGATGACTAGTGAGGGTGTGATATTAAAGAAACCGGCTATAATAATTAGAGCAAATGTCATATAATAAGGTGTCCGGGACTGGGAGGATTGTATGAAGCTGGTCAGATCCACGTCATCATCGTCACTGTCGGAGGATACCTGTAGAGGAGTGATGACTAGTGAGGGTGTGATATTAAAGAAACCGGCTATAATAATTAGAGCAAATGTCATATAATAAGGTGTCCGGGACTGGGAGGATTGTATGAAGCTGGTCAGATCCACGTCATCATCGTCACTGTCGGAGGATACCTGTAGAGGAGTGATGACTAGTTAGGATGTGTTATTAAAGAAACCGGCTATAATAATTAGAGCAAATGTCATATAATAAGGTGTCCGGGACTGGGAGGATTGTATGAAGCTGGTCAGATCCACGTCATCATCGTCACTGTCGGAGGATACCTGTAGAGGAGTGATGACTAGTGAGGGTGTGATATTAAAGAAACCGGCTATAATAATTAGAGCACATGTCATATAATAAGGTGTCCGGGACTGGGAGGATTGTATGAAGCTGGTCAGATCCACGTCATCATCGTCACTGTCGGAGGATACCTGTAGAGGAGTGATGACTAGTGAGGGTGTGATATTAAAGAAACCGGCTATAATAATTAGAGCAAATGTCATATAATAAGGTGTCCGGGACTGGGAGGATTGTATGAAGCTGGTCAGATCCACGTCATCATCGTCACTGTCGGAGGATACCTGTAGAGGAGTGATGACTAGTGAGGGTGTGATATTAAAGAAACCGGCTATAATAATTAGAGCAAATGTCATATAATAAGGTGTCCGGGACTGGGAGGATTGTATGAAGCTGGTCAGATCCACGTCATCATCGTCACTGTCGGAGGATACCTGTAGAGGAGTGATGACTAGTTAGGATGTGTTATTAAAGAAACCGGCTATAATAATTAGAGCAAATGTCATATAATAAGGTGTCCGGGACTGGGAGGATTGTATGAAGCTGGTCAGATCCACGTCATCATCGTCACTGTCGGAGGATACCTGTAGAGGAGTGATGACTAGTGAGGGTGTGATATTAAAGAAACCGGCTATAATAATTAGAGCAAATGTCATATAATAAGGTGTCCGGGACTGGGAGGATTGTATGAAGCTGGTCAGATCCACGTCATCATCGTCACTGTCGGAGGATACCTGTAGAGGAGTGATGACTAGTGAGGGTGTGATATTAAAGAAACCGGCTATAATAATTAGAGCAAATGTCATATAATAAGGTGTCCGGGACTGGGAGGATTGTATGAAGCTGGTCAGATCCACGTCATCATCGTCACTGTCGGAGGATACCTGTAGAGGAGTGATGACTAGTTATGATGTGATATTAAAGAAACCGGCTATAATAATTAGAGCAAATGTCATATAATAAGGTGTCCGGGACTGGGAGGATTGTATGAAGCTGGTCAGATCCACGTCATCATCGTCACTGTCGGGGGATACCTGTAGAGGAGTGATGACTAGTTATGATGTGATATTAAAGAAACCGGCTATAATAATTAGAGCAAATGTCATATAATAAGGTGTCCGGGACTGGGAGGATTGTATGAAGCTGGTCAGATCCACGTCATCATCGTCACTGTCGGAGGATACCTGTAGAGGAGTGATGACTAGTTATGATGTGATATTAAAGAAACCGGCTATAATAATTAGAGCAAATGTCATATAATAAGGTGTCCGGGACTGGGAGGATTGTATGAAGCTGGTCAGATCCACGTCATCATCGTCACTGTCGGAGGATACCTGTAGAGGAGTGATGACTAGTTATGATGTGATATTAAAGAAACCGGCTATAATAATTAGAGCAAATGTCATATAATAAGGTGTCCGGGACTGGGAGGATTGTATGAAGCTGGTCAGATCCACGTCATCATCGTCACTGTCGGAGGATACCTGTAGAGGAGTGATGACTAGTTATGATGTGATATTAAAGAAACCGGCTATAATAATTAGAGCAAATGTCATATAATAAGGTGTCCGGGACTGGGAGGATTGTATGAAGCTGGTCAGATCCACGTCATCATCGTCACTGTCGGAGGATACCTGTAGAGGAGTGATGACTAGTTATGATGTGATATTACAGAAACCGGCTATAATAATTAGAGCAAATGTCATATAATAAGGTGTCCGGGACTGGGAGGATTGTATGAAGCTGGTCAGATCCACGTCATCATCGTCACTGTCGGAGGATACCTGTAGAGGAGTGATGACTAGTTATGATGTGATATTAAAGAAACCGGCTATAATAATTAGAGCAAATGTCATATAATAAGGTGTCCGGGACTGGGAGGATTGTATGAAGCTGGTCAGATCCACGTCATCATCGTCACTGTCGGAGGATACCTGTAGAGGAGTGATGACTAGTTATGATGTGATATTAAAGAAACCGGCTATAATAATTAGAGCAAATGTCATATAATAAGGTGTCCGGGACTGGGAGGATTGTATGAAGCTGGTCAGATCCACGTCATCATCGTCACTGTCGGAGGATACCTGTAGAGGAGTGATGACTAGTTATGATGTGATATTAAAGAAACCGGCTATAATAATTAGAGCAAATGTCATATAATAAGGTGTCCGGGACTGGGAGGATTGTATGAAGCTGGTCAGATCCACGTCATCATCGTCACTGTCGGAGGATACCTGTAGAGGAGTGATGACTAGTTATGATGTGATATTAAAGAAACCGGCTATAATAATTAGAGCAAATGTCATATAATAAGGTGTCCGGGACTGGGAGGATTGTATGAAGCTGGTCAGATCCACGTCATCATCGTCACTGTCGGAGGATACCTGTAGAGGAGTGATGACTAGTTATGATGTGATATTAAAGAAACCGGCTATAATAATTAGAGCAAATGTCATATAATAAGGTGTCCGGGACTGGGAGGATTGTATGAAGCTGGTCAGATCCACGTCATCATCGTCACTGTCGGAGGATACCTGTAGAGGAGTGATGACTAGTTATGATGTGATATTAAAGAAACCGGCTATAATAATTAGAGCAAATGTCATATAATAAGGTGTCCGGGACTGGGAGGATTGTATGAAGCTGGTCAGATCCACGTCATCATCGTCACTGTCGGAGGATACCTGTAGAGGAGTGATGACTAGTTATGATGTGATATTAAAGAAACCGGCTATAATAATTAGAGCAAATGTCATATAATAAGGTGTCCGGGACTGGGAGGATTGTATGAAGCTGGTCAGATCCACGTCATCATCGTCACTGTCGGAGGATACCTGTAGAGGAGTGATGACTAGTTATGATGTGATATTAAAGAAACCGGCTATAATAATTAGAGCAAATGTCATATAATAAGGTGTCCGGGACTGGGAGGATTGTATGAAGCTGGTCAGATCCACGTCATCATCGTCACTGTCGGAGGATACCTGTAGAGGAGTGATGACTAGTTATGATGTGATATTAAAGAAACCGGCTATAATAATTAGAGCAAATGTCATATAATAAGGTGTCCGGGACTGGGAGGATTGTATGAAGCTGGTCAGATCCACGTCATCATCGTCACTGTCGGAGGATACCTGTAGAGGAGTGATGACTAGTTATGATGTGATATTAAAGAAACCGGCTATAATAATTAGAGCAAATGTCATATAATAAGGTGTCCGGGACTGGGAGGATTGTATGAAGCTGGTCAGATCCACGTCATCATCGTCACTGTCGGGGGATACCTGTAGAGGAGTGATGACTAGTTATGATGTGATATTAAAGAAACCGGCTATAATAATTAGAGCAAATGTCATATAATAAGGTGTCCGGGACTGGGAGGATTGTATGAAGCTGGTCAGATCCACGTCATCATCGTCACTGTCGGAGGATACCTGTAGAGGAGTGATGACTAGTTATGATGTGATATTAAAGAAACCGGCTATAATAATTAGAGCAAATGTCATATAATAAGGTGTCCGGGACTGGGAGGATTGTATGAAGCTGGTCAGATCCACGTCATCATCGTCACTGTCGGAGGATACCTGTAGAGGAGTGATGACTAGTTATGATGTGATATTAAAGAAACCGGCTATAATAATTAGAGCAAATGTCATATAATAAGGTGTCCGGGACTGGGAGGATTGTATGAAGCTGGTCAGATCCACGTCATCATCGTCACTGTCGGAGGATACCTGTAGAGGAGTGATGACTAGTTATGATGTGATATTAAAGAAACCGGCTATAATAATTAGAGCAAATGTCATATAATAAGGTGTCCGGGACTGGGAGGATTGTATGAAGCTGGTCAGATCCACGTCATCATCGTCACTGTCGGAGGATACCTGTAGAGGAGTGATGACTAGTTATGATGTGATATTAAAGAAACCGGCTATAATAATTAGAGCAAATGTCATATAATAAGGTGTCCGGGACTGGGAGGATTGTATGAAGCTGGTCAGATCCACGTCATCATCGTCACTGTCGGAGGATACCTGTAGAGGAGTGATGACTAGTTATGATGTGATATTAAAGAAACCGGCTATAATAATTAGAGCAAATGTCATATAATAAGGTGTCCGGGACTGGGAGGATTGTATGAAGCTGGTCAGATCCACGTCATCATCGTCACTGTCGGAGGATACCTGTAGAGGAGTGATGACTAGTTATGATGTGATATTAAAGAAACCGTCTTTCTAAATTTTGAAAACTCTCAAAGTTAGAAGAGATATCATGAACAAAAGCACGAAAAATTAGTGCAAAACTGCAAATAGAAAAATATGGGGTCAGATCCACGTCATCATCATCACCGTCGGGGGATACCTGCAGAGGATGATGACAAGTAGGGATGTGTGATGACATTCGGCATTGAGGAGGTTTCCGTGCATTTTGTGGAAGGAACAACGGGTAAAACTAATGGATGGGATATTCAAATACTACAGGAAAGTTTGAAGGAAAACAAGAGGGATACGGACAGGGTTGAAAAAGATTTCTTATTTTGACTGTCATTTCTACAGCGAATGTTGAGTTGCATTTATTTACGGAAAACCCATTTATAAGATGTAAAAAGTGTCAAAAACACATTTTGGTTTAACATAATTGAAAACATTCAATATTATAGATCAACAGGATTCAAGATGCAACAATTCAAGAAAAATAACTTAAAATTTACAATATCACGATACAACATCCACTCTTGATGAAATTTGTCCTTAACAAAGTCCACACAATTGTACACGTAATTATTAATTGAAAGACCATAAGGATATGCAGACAGACAGACAGACAGAACAGTTTAGTTACTGCACACGCCGACAGAGGCAACATGCAGAATGCAACTCAATGCAATACTGAAAATAGACATTTGCACAGACATTTAAGAGTTAAACCTAAGGGAGATGATAACAAATAATTTTAATGACAAATTTCAAATCATTTAAAAATCTTTTGAAGTTAATAAATCAGTTAGGTATGCATATGAGTATTAACAAAACTTCAAACAATTATTTTTTATTTTGAGCAAACATGTTACATGTAAATTTGTCGCAAATTATAAATACATTCCTTAACTTGATATATGTAAATTCAACATTTGCTCTGAAATTGCTTAAAATGCTCAAGAATGATTGTCATCCTTAATTCAAATTTTTAATCTATAGCCATAAAATCATACCATCATCCGCTCTCTACAACACGTTTGACATCCTTTCTCTTAAAGGGGCAGTAGTACGTTTTTTGATAATTTTATATTTTAAAATTTTCACTGATAATTGTTAGTTGATGCAAAATGTATTATTTTGACAGTGTCAAAAATCTCATTAGACAAGCCAATCATCCATATTCAGAGAACAAAGGATGAAGATTCGCATTAAATCCATTGGCGGCCATTTTGTGTGAAAACCTTTAATTCATTCTGTGTAAGAAAAAACAATCGCATGGCTAAACTTTATGTTATATATTTGAATCATTATTGCTCCATTTAGTTTAAATACATTGTTTATCAATTGAAACCTGACATCACCTTATATTGCCCCTAAAACGTGCTACTGCCCCTTAAGGCTTTAAATATCTTGCTTTCATATTCATTATATTATAACTTTGCATGAGGCGATTTCGCTTTCGTCCTTTTGGAAAAAAATAATTAAGAGTATTTGTCAAGCAAGCTCTGACGTATTTGTTCTGACACAAACCACAGCTTCATGAATCAGCTATAATGGTCCTAGCTAAGAAAACAATTGCTTATTATTACTAGTTCAAACTATGAAAACCAGTGGCTCAAAAGTGTTCACACACAAAATGGACGCCATCAGTTATTCGATTATTTTTTCTACGACTGCAAATAATTCAGTTGTAAGGTTTTTAACATTTGAAAGTGATACATTTGACATAAAGTAATATTCGGGAAATTTTCAGAAATTGTAAATAAACACTTGCTTTCTTTTAGACCAAAAGAGCCAGTGAAGAGACGATTTTTAAAATATCATGGTTATATATATTTTTTTATTTACATATGTCAATTTTAGGAGGACAAAAAGAATACGACTTGTTCTTCTTGAAAAAAAACCATCCAAGTTTATCCATTGAATCAGTGACAAAATGTTATTCGCGATTATTTTATCTTATTTTACTTCGAGTTTTTATTAACAGCTGCAGTTTGAATTCTTCAATTTCGTGACACTAAAAGATTCCAGTACAACTATCAGATTGCTGCTAACGATAATAACGACATGCAATCAAAAACATTTATTACTCCGTTTAAAGGTGTTCCAAATAATATTAACGATACTTTTTCACATTTTGATGCATGTTTTATACACCTAAAGTAAAGTAAAGCCCACCTGTCATCGTAATGTCTCGATATACAGCTAAATCAAAGTAAAGCGCAACCATATCCCGGTAATCTTAATATCTTAATATCACGAACACGCTTCTTTGCCAAGAGTAATTAAAAACCAGTCATCTATTTGTTTTCCTAATAAATGAAAAAAAAAGAACAAAAATACCTTCTTGCAAAAGTTTCCTCCCTCGCTGAGCGGAATAGGACTGCCGCCGCTTTTGTCGCTGCTGCCGTTCCCCTGACTTCCGCCGCCGCTGATTTTGTCGCTGTTTCCGCTGATGTCAACAACATTTCCCTTGCTGCGGCTGCTGTGGTTACTGCGGCTACTGTTGTTACTGCGGCTACTGCGGCTACTATCAACATCTTGGCTGCGGCTGATGTTGCTGCGGCTGTTGCTGTCGCTGGTTTTGACCGGCGAAGTAACGTCAGCAGAACGAGCTGAATTTTCGGCGACATCATTGGCCGAGCCGACTTCACGCTTGAGTCGTTCCAGTTCTTTTTGTCTTTTCTTCTCTCTTCTTTTCTCCATCTTTCCCCTCAGGTAATCTCTCATTCTTATATAGGCCTCGCATTTCGAGAGGCCGATACAAAAACACCCCATGGTGAAACAAAAGATGCTGCGCGCTCAAAGTAGAACTTATCTCGCTGTCGTACAATAGACGAATGACGTGTTCACAATCACTGTCTATGACGTCATAGTCTAGGGTCATTAGGGGTTATTTGATCCTTATATGGAAACATTGCAAAAAATCAAGTTTGGAGATTTTCAGAGTTGTTTCATCGTTTTATAAAATGAAGTATTTTTATGACCTTAAATGAGAACTTTACAAAGAACTTTCACGCTATTGACGAAACAAAAATGAATTGCAACAATTTTAAAATTAAGGCCTACGTAGTCTAAGTATCGATATCATAATTTTAGGAAGAACAATGTATCTATATAACAAGTAGTTACCAAAACCTTTGGTTGTGAACAAATGCAAAACAAAAAGGACATTAAGTTAAGCATTTCTATTGAAGCTTTCAACTAATCAAATGTTGTTTCTGATTTTTTTGGTTATGGATTTTTTACCAAAATGCGCGTAAACTCCGGAACATTGTCCGGTTTTCGATAATGTATCTCTACTTTAAAGAGACACAGAGTATGTTGATAGGATCACATATATGAAATTTTGATATCGATGTTATTACATCGGGAACCACTAACTGTTACTGAAAATAACAAGTTAAAGGTCAATCAGTATATTAGAGCGAAAGTACGGCCATTCAAAGTCGGGATTTTGATCGAAAACCGGACAATGTTGCTCGAGTGGCGCGCAAATTCGCCAAATGTAATTTTAAAACCTTGTCATAAGCTGACAGGAAGATATATTCGATTCGATAGTGTTTATTAGGTATTGTAACTAATAAGTAGATTAACTGGATGCATAATTTCGACTATTAAACGTATTTAAGATGTTTTCTTGATTGTTCCATAAAATCAAGCATTTTATGCGATAGTATGCATAAATGGATATATTTGCAAATCCAGTGATGAGATGGGAACTTTAATAAGAATATTAGATATTTGGTAACTTATCAAAACCAAATATAATTTCAAGAAAGATACTCTGTGTCACTTTAATCTTTGAATCGCAATTATACTGAACCGATATGACATTAATTTCATATTCAGCAACATTCAGTATAGGGGATGTCGGGGGTAAAGTCATTCTCTCCCCACAGAGGCACTCGGGTATGACTGAGCTGCCTTTGTGGGGAGAGCATGGGGTAGAGTCGGTCCCATTTTGTTTCGTTTGTAAATTGTGTCACATTGATTGTGTCTATACTTTATCAAAATGTGTACGAATGTAACTTTCAATTGCCTAAATCACTTCTTTGAATAAGAGCTCAAAATTTTTAAAAATTATTCCTGTTTATAATTTAGAAAATTTTGGCCCACCTTTGGAGCAGAGCGTTTACGATTTTCCTTAAGTAAAAAATAAATATTATTAATAAAATATCTAATGATCAATGTACAGTACTGAGTAGAGAACGGAACTATAGAAAAACTGATACCCCACAATAGCCTCTTTCTCACACTTTCCCCCGACTAATACCGATATTACATAGATAAGCTGCCTTCTCGTCGTTAAAAGAAAAACTTTACGAAAGAATTTAAGACGAATGTGAATTTTTGTTGAAGCAATTCATTGTCACTGTCTAATTGTGATCTCATATGTTGTTTAACATTAAAACTCTCCAAAACACTTTAAGGGAAAAAAATCAAATCTGAAAAAAACCTAATTAAATACAATGCAAAATGCAGTCACAAAAATCATGAAAACCTCTGTGATGAGAGAATAAACAGAGTTTACTAATTAAACTACCTCTTTATCAAGAGAATGCTCAGTAGGGTTATATTCCATTTCACTACCTTTGCAAATTTAAACGTTTTTACTTTCCCCCTTTTCTACTGTTTCTTTATAATTTTTATCTCAAGTGAAATCATTTCCCCTAAACCAATAACCATTGCTATATTTCGTTCGCCCTAGTATAAAAACTAGACTTACATATATCTACAAATCTGGATATTTCGGATCTGTAAGCAACTTCCGATTTTGTTAGGCCTGCCACTGTACCGTCATCACAAATTTAACGGTAAACATGAAACAGAATTTTGAATACACGATTAACAAAACATGTACTGTCTGTTAACTAGAAAAGAGGTATTTATTGAATGATATCTGAGTTAACAATCTAAGGACTTTATCAATTAACATATTTGGTTGAATGGTATTAAAGAGGCAGTAGCACGTTTTTTAAAATATATTTTCATTTTTTCATTTATAATTGTACGTTAATGCTAATTGGATAATGTTGATGTGTCATAAATCTCATTACACAAACCAATCATCCATAGTCAGAGAACAAATCCTAAAGATTAAAATTTAGTCCAGTGGAGGCCAATTTAGGGTGAACACCTTTTATTCATTTTGTGTAAGAAAAGGAATCACTTGACCGAACTTTACATAATATATTTGATTTTTTACTGCTTTATCTAGTTTCAATACATTGTATTTCTATCTGAACCATATATTTTCATTTTCCTGACGTCACCTTATATTCCCCCTAAAAACGTGCTACTTCCCCTTTAAGGACAAATGAAACTCCAGAAACGGTGTTCGGATATGCAATCTCAATGAATTTGATTCAACAGGTCTTAATATTAAGTCATACTGTTCTAACAATCAGTGTGGAACTGTCGATCTAAATTTATTTAGATTGTCTGATATTAAGAACTACAACTTTTCAAACGATTCTTTCAGATGCTCTTACTGTAAAATAAAACTAAGGGACGGAATATTGTAACAACCCTGGTAGACATTTGAACAATCTCTTTATTTTGTACATTATTGTGCAGTATTTAGTTGCCGTATAAAATTAGACCAATCTCTTTCAAATCAGATCGAAACTTTCACTCCTCGCTAAGATTTTAATGAGATTGGAAATTAGACATATTGCATCAATGGAAATAGTACAGCAAATATAATTTTGTAACATTGTGCCAGCATATAAAATATACAACAAAAAATTTCGGTTTTTTTAATTAATTTTTAATTAAAACGGACAGTCCTATCGGAGTATTTTTTGTGGAAACGGATATATATATGTGTGCTCTTCTTCATCAAGTTGTCAAGTATAAATCAACAAAAACATTACCCCAGTTACATGTTTCAACTTGGTTGTGTCATGATTCTGTATTAATTGCATTATTACGCGTTAACTAAAATGTCTTCTTGAATTTTGTTTCCACAATAAAAACCCGATAGGACTGTCCCTTTAAGGTCCACGTTTTATTTGGAAAGAGTCTTCAAAATGATTTTAAGAAAATCAATGAATTCGCAAATATTGTGATTAAGAATTTATCAAAATAGTATTGTTGTATAACAAGTATGTTTCATTTCTAATGATTACACTTATGTATAATTCCAGTATACCAAATTAATTTTCGATAGTCATCATCCATGGCATATCTATGCGTACGTAAAAGGCTTTCAAATGACAGGACATCAAACTGGTTTTAAGTCAGGGAGTATGTGCGACAGCATTGAACGCAGAGTCGGAACCAAGTTTAGTACAGCGTATCATGTGACCAAAACAAAATGGCGAATATGAAAAAAACGATGGACGACAGATTAATGTTTTGGACTTGATTCATCGTTTGCAATAAAGAGATGTCATCAAAAGGACATTTCTCGAATATGCTTATGTGCCCATCGACGGAAAATCTATCCTCCGTGCCAGGATTTTCGCTGAATCTGTAAAGCCAAAGAGGTGAGAAACTAGACTAGCTAAATGATTGATGAAAAAAACCCATCACATTGGAGTTCGAGAATCGAGGAAGGAAACAGAGTGAGTCTCTGAAATAAACTTTCCGCCAAATATTTAACAAAATATGAATTAAGCAGCTGAGTTCTCTTCTAAAATCAAGCTCCCTAGATTTGTAGAGGCATCTTTAATTAATTAATCAGTGTCTGGTAAGCAGTTTTTGATTAATTGGACTGCTACACTCACCAGGCGCTTCATAACGAAGATCAACTGAATTGAATTAGCAAACCTAAGGTCCTTGTGAAAACTTGGAAAGATTGTAGATCTATAAAGATCAAGTTTTTTAAAATATAGTGAGTAAGTTTCTTATAACCTTTGATTCATTTATTTGATTATCTCAATTAGTGACAATTACCTTTAGGCTAAACAAGGCAATAATCGGAGCAACTATAGAATTGGTTCATCACCCAAATACTTACCCTAAAACTAACCCTTAGGCTTACCCTTACCCTAACCCTTACCCTAACACATACTCTAACCTAACCCTAAACCTAACAGAAAACTAACCCTAACCTAAAGAACAGTTTAGTAAAAGGGTGAATAAATTTCAATGGATCTTAATACATCTTATATATTGTTCACAATATATATGTATATTTGTTATTAGTAAAAAAGGGCCTTATTTACTAACAAATTTCATCGAAACCCTTATGAAAAAGGGTGGCGAACCAAATTCCATAGTTATACCCAATAATCCTATGGATAATGAACTATCTTTTCTAAATATGACACCAATTATAGACACTCTTGTCAAGGAGATGCCTTCAAACAAATTTATCAGTAAAGGATTGTCACCGGGTTGATAACAATTAAAAAGTTATATTGTACAGTCTGTTCTAAGGTTCACCCTTGTTCTTTCAAAGATTAATACTTTTTGAGATAGTGGTACACATAAAAGACGTGAATATATACACCTTTGTGATGGGAGTATGTTTGGGCATATTGTTTTATCACACACAAGAGATTCTTGAAGAAGATTGGTTTCATAAGTAAGTGATCTATCATCTTTGGCTAAATATATAAGAATGATTAATATAGATGACTTTCTATTACCTGTTACTTATTTTGGATTGAATTTGTTGAATTGGTAACAGAGTATGAAAACATATTGTTACTCTTATTTGGCCCCTCTGATATCTCAGTGATATATTTAGATTATCTTCATTAAAAACCACTTCATAGATTATTTTTAAGGAAGAGTTGTTTTATTCATCAAACTTTATACAATAGTTGTTAACTCCTGCTTTTTGACTTTCTGAAAGAGTTTATCATATATATTTTGAAAAAATGAATGCTAAGCAAGCATAATCTAATGAAAAAACATCTCATAAGTATGAATCAATTATAAATTGTATTTGTCTTTAGCAACACAACATTAATTAGTCGTTTTGCAAATGTTTGGGGAAAATGTTATTAAAGAAGGGGAGAATTTATTAAATTTGAGAATAATCATCAAAATTTAAGTATCTCAAAAAGATCAGTAATATTGTTTGGCCCCTATTGATTGATCACTCGTATATTTCACATAAGCGTGTCACATGCTAGTTATGTATATAAACATGATAAGTGTGTGATAAGATGGATAGTGTGACACACATGTGACTTAATTCAGCATTATCACATCGTCTTATCGGCTATGTAACCGACCAGCCTGCTTTTCTCTGATAACCTTGTTAATTTCATTTTCTTCCTATTTTATCTTTGATGAGAGAGGAGATAGGCTTTTGTCGTGATAACTGTTATGAATAAAGTTGTTTTTTCTTGTTTTACAATTCTTACCTATTTTCAAGAAATATTAGGAAAGATTCTATGTATATTAATCAAAGAATAAATCTTTTGAGATTAGAATATTTTGTCATAAGGTTATAAATGTTAGTTTATAACTTTTAAGGAAATTCTTTTAAGCAAGTGGATGAATTTATAATGTGTCTTCAGCTTGTCAAAATGTCACATATGAGTTATGGATTACGCTTTCATGTTTTATATTTCTGATGAAGTATAAGATTTTATGAATATACAACTTCTTTATTCCAAAAATAGTAACGTTTTGTTACACAAACTTTAGAATGAAACTCAAAAACTTGATATTTGGGATGCTTTTGCTAAGATTGGATCTGTCATTTTAAGTTGCTATTAGCTTAGTTTCCATCCCTCTATGATTTAGGGTATAATTTCAGAGTGATGGTGTAAGATAATTTATTTTGTTCAAAACTGCCAAAAAATACAATATGGAATTGTAGGAATTATAGGCCCCTTTGTGCATGAGGTTTAAAGTAAATTTGAATAACTCAAGTTTGTGACTTGCTTTTGTTAAAAAAATCTTGTAAAAATGTATGCTACAATATTGTTCAATATTTTTCTTAATATCATAAATTTTGTTAACTTTCATTCTCTGAAATTGTTTCCCAAATCTTTATGATATTTAATAATTATCATCTATGTTTCTCCCATTATGTTGACAGCAAAATTAATGTCCTCTTGAAATTTTTGAGTTGAGTTCACCTGCTACTGGGTTTATGCAATCCTGGAATTTTGGTAATTTGACAGACAAAGTCTTAAAGGGGCAGTAGCACGTCTTTTGAACATTTTATATTTTCAATGTTGCACTGATAATTGTACATTAATGCTAAATGTACTATTTTGTTAGTTTAAAAAATCTCATTACACAAACCAATCATCCATAGTCAGAGAGAAAATTATGTGGTTTCACATAAAGTCCATTGGCTGCCATTTTTATGTTAACACATTTAAATCATTTTGTGTAAGAAAAAGGAATCGCATGGCTGAACGTTACAATATTATGAATATATATTTGAGTTATTACTGTTTCATTAAGTTTAAATACATTGTCTGTCTTTCAATTTAAACCATTTATTTTCATGTTCCTGACATCACCTTATATTCCCCCTAAAAACATGCTACTGCCACTTTAAAGATCCATATTCAAATTAGTGAATTGCAATATTTTTACAATATTTTTACTATATTCGTTGTATTTTTAGCGATGTAAATCCTACACACATAATGATAATGTCACCGAAAGCGGGTTCGTTAAATGCTATGGCACTTTTGCAGAGGGTAGTGTACTTTGGATGTCGAATTAAGTATTTTATTGTTAATTAAAACATAGATATCATATCAAACTTTTGACGAAAGATTTTTCTCTCAAAAGTCAAATTTCATCACAAACTGCATACAACTTTGACGATGGGGCTTTAAGAACATATTTTAACCTTTAAGAATACCGGTAACTAAAAAGCTTTGAAAACGTCTAAAATTCTCTGCCAACAGTAAAATAGATAATACCAAATATTTTAGTATATCAGCATCAACATTTTTTTAACAATTTGGACTCTAAAATTATTTCATTGCCCATAAGCATTTACAATGCTACCCCTATATATCATGTAGATGTGCCTTTTGAGGTTTCCATAACATTTTAAATTATTTTTTCTTCTGTTTCCATGGCAACATTGGGAGACATCTGTCTTTATGAGTGAAAACACTCTGTAGCTTGGTTGGATGTTAATATATTTAGCAAAGGGAGTAGAAAAACAATCTGTGACGTCAAAAGCAAAATTATTTCAATGAAACAGTTTCATTTCTGGATTGCCTCTGTGTCTATAAATTGAATCTGAATAATATATGAATGTTAGAAAAATAAGAATTTATTGCCAATAATAATAATACTGTATTGTAATGCAAATGAAATATGCATAATATGTGTAATAACCTTAACTGAAATGTTTTCCTTCAAAATTAATGGTATGTTATTGGTTTTCAAATATTGTTCATAGAAAGCAAATTATGCTAAATCCATATTTTAATGTAGAATAATAGCTAGGGCACAGTACAATAACTGGGACACGGAAGATTTACCTGTCTATTTTAATAAGAATTAATTATGTTTAAACAATTTTTGAAAGAAGTCATTTTGAATTAAGGTTTATCATAAGTGCAGAAGGCGTAGCATGATTTTGATAAGAGAACAGGCGGGATAAATGTGAGTTTGTTTTGTTTGTTTACATTTTTAGCTCATCTGGCCTGTAAGGCCCGATGGGCTTATGGCATGGCATGGTGTCCGGCGTCCGTCCGTCCATCCGTCCGTCCATCCGTCCATCCGTCCGTCCGTAAACTTTGTGGAATTTGGACTTCTTCTCCAGAACCATAAGGCCTAGAAAGCTGAAACTTTGTGTACAGACTCCTTGGCTAGTGAGGTTTATAAATTGTAGCTTTGGTGGTCCTGTGACCCCTAATAAGGGCCACAGGGGCCACACCCTAAAAACCTATTTTCATCTTCTTCTCCAGAACCATGAGGCCTAGAAAGCTGAAACTTTGTGTACAGACTCCTTGACTAGTGAGGATTATAAATTGTAGCTTTGATGGTCCTGTGACCCCTAATAAGGGCCACAGGGGCCACACCCTAAAAACCTATTTTCATCTTCTTCTCCAGAACCATGAGGCCTAGAAAGCTGAAACTTTGTCTACAGACTCCTTGACTAGTGAGGATTATAAATTGTAGCTTTGGTGGCCCTGTGACCCCTAATAAGGGCCACAGGGGCCATGTCCTAAAAACCTATTTCATCTTCTTCTCCAGAAGCATAAGGCCTAGAAAGCTTAAACTTTGTGTACAGACTCCTTGGCTAGTGAGGATTATAAATTGTAGCTTTGGTGGCCCTGTGACCCCTAATAAGGGCCACAGGGGCCACGCCCTAAAAAACTTATTTTCATCTTCTTCTCCAGAAGCATAAGGCCTAGAAAGCTGAAACTTTGTCTACAGACTCTTTGACTAGTGAGGATTATAAATTGTAGCTTTGGTGGCCCTGTGACCCCTAATAAGGGCCACAGGGGCCACGTCCTAAAAACCTATTTTCATCTTCTTCTCCAGAACCATGAGGCCTAGAAAGCTGAAACTTTGTGTACAGACTCCTTGACTAGTGAGGATTATAAATTGTAGCTTTGGTGGCCATGTGACCCCTAATAAGGGCCACAGGGGCCACACCCTAAAAACCTATTTTCGTCTTCTTCTCCAGAACCATGAGGCCTAGAAAGCTGAAACTTTGTCTACAGACTCCTTGACTAGTGAGGATTATAAATTGTAGCTTTGGTGGCCCTGTGACCCCTAATAAGGGCCACAGGGGCCACGCCCTAAAAACCTATTTTCATCTTCTTCTCCAGAAGCATAAGGCCTAGAAAGCTTAAACTTTGTGTACAGACTCCTTGGCTAGTGAGGATTATAAATTGTAGCTTTGGTGGCCCTGTGACCCCTAATAAGGGCCACAGGGGCCACGCCCTAAAAAACTATTTTCATCTTCTTCTCCAGAACCATAAGGCCTAGAAAGCTGAAACTTTGTGTACAGACTCCTTGGCTAGTGAGGATTATAAATTGTAGCTTTGGTGGTCCTGTGACCCCTAATAAGGGCCACAGGGGCCACGCCCTAAAAACCTATTTTCATCTTCTTCTCCAGAACCATGAGGCCTAGAAAGCTGAAACTTTGTGTACAGACTCCTTGACTAGTGAGGATTATAAATTGTAGCTTTGGTGGCCATGTGACCCCTAATAAGGGCCACAGGGGCCACACCCTAAAAACCTATTTTCGTCTTCTTCTCCAGAACCATGAGGCCTAGAAAGCTGAAACTTTGTCTACAGACTCCTTGACTAGTGAGGATTATAAATTGTAGCTTTAGTGGCCATGTGACCCCTAATAAGGGCCACAGGGGCCACGCCCTAAAAACCTATTTTCATCTTCTTCTCCAGAAGCATAAGGCCTAGAAAGCTTAAACTTTGTGTACAGACTCCTTGGCTAGTGAGGATTATAAATTGTAGCTTTGGTGGCCCTGTGACCCCTAATAAGGGCCACAGGGGCCACGCCCTAAAAAACTATTTTCATCTTCTTCTCCAGAAGCATAAGGCCTAGAAAGCTGAAACTTTGTCTACAGACTCTTTGACTAGTGAGGATTATAAATTGTAGCTTTGGTGGCCCTGTGACCCCTAATAAGGGCCACAGGGGCCACGTCCTAAAACCCTATTTTCATCTTCTTCTCCAGAACCATAAGGCCTAGAAAGCTGAAACTTTGTGTACAGACTCCTTGGCTAGTGAGGATTATAAATTGTAGCTTTGGTGGCCCTGTGACCCCTAATAAGGGCCACAGGGGCCACGTCCTAAAACCCTATTTTCATCTTCTTCTCCAGAACCATAAGGCCTAGAAAGCTGAAACTTTGTGTACAGACTCCTTGGCTAGTGAGGATTATAAATTGTAGCTTTGGTGGCCCTGTGACCCCTAATAAGGGCCACAGGGGCCACGCCCTAAAAACCTATTTTCATCTTCTTCTCCAGAACCATAAGGCCTAGAAAGCTGAAACTTTGTGTACAGACTCCTTGATTATTGAGGATTATGAATTGTAGGTTTGGTGACCCTGTTGCTCCAATGAAGTATAAGGCCAGCCTTGAAAACTGTAACTTGTCGCCTTTTATACTTAATTTTATGATTGGTGACCCTTTGGCCTCTACAAAGGGGGAATCACATTTGCCACACTCAACAGCATATATTGTAATTGACGATGAAGCCTGATGAGCTACAGAGCCAATGGCTCTATTTTTCTTAATTTTGTAATCACTCTCTCTTTGCGACTTCTTTTATTAAATTTCATAAACTGTTTTGCTGCTCTGCGAATCATGATTGAAGTCAGTGTTCGAAATAGTGTATTCCACCTATGTTAAACACTGAATTGAAGTCAGTAGAAAGTCAACTGAAAGTAGTGTTTTCCGATTTCTTTAGCATTTTAAATAAAAACATTATACTTGATTGCTCAATGGAAGATTTTTATCTATTTGAAAATAACTCACAAACACAGTCGGTAAACTGAAAATGGTCTGTGTCTGGTTTCCGGACATGCCAGTTGCAAACCCACAAATCATATTTTCAGATGTTGACAAGGGAAAATGAAAGGAACTTTATTCCATCAGCAAAAAACATTGAAACATGGAATCTAAAATGCAAGTCCTTTTTGTTCATGTAGGCCTTCAAAGATGCTTTTCCGCAGTGATAAAGTGCAACTAGGGTATACATTCTAATTTGTTTTTTTTTGTTTTTGTGTTAAAGTTGTTTTTTTTAATTTAAAATTCTTTAACACTGCAGTTTCTAGGTATTTGCACCTGTATATGTGCTCATTTCGTCTGACCATAAACTTTAAAGCAATGTTTGCCTTAGTACAATATCTAAGGAAATTAAAGAAGTCTTCTTTCTCATTGCAACGTCTTGCCTGATCATAAGTCATGTTGTCATTTGCAAAAATTAGTAAATTACCAACATAAAGTCTGATTATTCTGAATAATGTTACACTAGCCATGTTTATTTTTGCTCTTTCTATGAACATACCACTGTGGGCAAGGACAGATCTGACCCCTTGACCGACCACTGACCCGACTGACCATGATATATACATAGAGTCAGTGTCTGTTGATGTTTGTTGTCTTAGCTGCTCATCTTTTTTGTTGACGATTTGCAGTATGGATTATTCTATGTTTTAGTAAATGTTTGCTGTACGTCAGATATTTGTATCAATGCGTTATCATCTTTGTTGACTTGATGCGGTATGGATTATTTGTTTTTTTAGTTCAGTATTATATATGCTGAACGTTAGGAATTTGCATCAATGTTTTATCATCTTTGTTGACTTGATGCAGTATGGATTATTCTATATATTAGTAAGTTAAATGTTTGCTGGATGTCAGAAATTCGTATCAATGCTTTATCGTCTTTGTTGACTTGATGCGGTATGGATTATTTAAAAAAAATTCAGTAACATATTTGCTGAACGTCAGGAATTTGTATCAGTGCTTTATCATTTTGACTTTCTGCAGTATTGATTATTTGTTTTTTTTAGTTCAGTAACATATTTGCTGAACGTCAGGAATTTGTATCGATGCTTTATCATTTTGACTTTCTGCCTGTTGAATTATTCAACAAATTTGTTCTGTAAGGTTCTTGCTGAATGTCAGAAATTTGTATCAATGTTTTGTTGACTTTCTGCTTGCTGAATTATTCAGTGGTTTTATTGTTGAAGGTACTTGCCAACACTGCACATTCTTAATTGATTTCATTTGGAATATTCAGTGATTCAGATATTTTCATATATCCAGATATTTTCATACATCCAGATATCCAGATATTTTTCATATATCCAGATATCCAGATATTTTTCATATAAATAATGCCTTATCATCTAACTTATCATATTGCCTGATGAATTGCGCTACGCATTTGTTTGTAAGAATGTTATATGTTGTTACATATTTGTACGTGATGCCCAAACCGGATTTGTATTGTTTTCATTCATATATTTCTGACATACGAAAAGAATGGTTTGCAAAATGGAAATAATATTTAAAACCTTATTTGTTTTCTAGCATCGTTTCCAAAACCGCGCTGACTTCGGCCTCGTGCTTTAACTATGATAGTTCAGGGCAAAACTATACTTTATTGTAAAACACATGATGTTAAGAGCTACTCTATTTTTTAAATAAAACATATTTCAAAAGAGAATATGAATTTCTCATGAAGGAAAGCAGTTATTAATTATCTGTGGTTATAAATAAGTTTCACAAAGTCCAAATATTTCTTGTAGGATATTATGTAGATCATGACAAAATAAAGGCTACATACAGTAGAACTCGGATATAACGAACTCCAAGGGACCAAAGAATTTAGTTCGCTTTATCCGGTGTTCGCTATATGCATATATACTTTTAATGATATCATATAGGGACGGGACTTGAAAATGTGTTCGCTATATCCGAGTGTTAGCTATATCCGTGTTCGCTATATCCGTGTTCTACTGTAGTTATTGAATCCAAGCCAATCTGTAATATCTCCCATTTGTGCTGCACGCATGACCTATTCCCATGAAATGTTAATGGTTTAATTAAGAAATACAGATGTTGTTTTACGAGACTAATTGACCCGACGGAATGTCAACATAATATTCTGCTTGTCATTCTTCCATTTTCACTTTCAGGGTAAATTCTAATATCGGTGAGTTATGTAATTTGGATCTTCTTGTTTGGTTTTTATCCCTTTATTAACTATTCATTCATTGATGAATAGCTAATCAAATTGGCTTCTGGATGGGTTTATGAGCAGATTAATTTGCTACAGTAGAATTTGATACGCAATTGTTGTTTTTGATGTCATTACCACTTGCTGAAAGTATCTAGTGTCCTATGAGCACATGACATGTGCACATATCATGTGCACATATCACTTTTGCCAAGCAACAATTGATGTAGCCTGAGTTTCCATATTACTGTGAAGAAATGATGTCACTTTTGCCAGATATTTCTAAAAATGCTAAAATGGAATAGAATCAGTAATAAAGAAATTATTACCTGGGAAGTGTGTCACATGACTTTATTAAACTCGTGCAAATTTGTGTATGCCATCGCTCAATGCAAAAATTCACACTCATGAAAGTCGTATGACACACTTCCGAGGGTGATATTCTCTAGATATAATAATGGCGGATCCCGACTGGGGGTACAAATTATTAGACGCTCATCCCACTCAAGAGACTTCCAAATTATGGAAATATTGAAGGTCCAGTGATCAATCTACAGATATAACCCTCTGAGTCAACGGACTAGCTACAAAAAGTCTTGTGAGTCCAAGCTGATTTAAATGAATCCTTTAATAAGTAAGCATATAGTATCACAAAAATAAATATGCATCCCAAAACTCACAGCTAAAATTTCTATGAGTCCTTTCTAAATTTTATCAGTATTTGAAGCAGGACTCGCAGGTAAATTTATCCCTAAAGTCATGTACATGATAAAAACTTCAAAATAAATCTCCTTTTGACTTTTATTTCGAGGCATTGAGCTAACTGTCAAGTTGCCATATTTTGATCCAAAATTGTAAATTTAATAGTTTGTACAACTATGTGACATCTATAGGGTGCATCCCAGCCAAACAAAAATCCTGTATCTCATATATCATCATATTAATTTAAGTCTCTTCTAAATCTGATTTACATGTTTTACATTGTGAGAAGAAATCAGAAAATCTCTTAGTCTTAAAAATTCTTGTTTTGAATTAAATTAAAAATCATTATGATTTTGATGATTAAATAATTTACACGACTCTCTTGCAAAGAATTCTGTTTGAGTTCTTGACTTAAAAAGTGAAAAGATATTTTGACCTGTTCTGTTGACCATTTGAAGACTGTATTTATCATGTACGTTTAAGTATTGTGAACAGCTATACCAGTTGTATTATTGTGACAGTATTGAATTATTATAATCGAGAACAGTTCCAATAAGCACACAGATATTGACTTTGTATTGCCTTTATATTATGTTTACTTATCATTGTGTTGTTATGCAAGAACCTGTCTTGATATAATTGAATATTTTCGTGACCTTTAATCATAGTTGTAGGTATCCCCCAACATGTGTCGCAGTGCTCCGAGAAATTCATCTTTGAACTAGGTCAATAGAGTTATCTCCCCTATATGAGTGTTATCTCCCCTTTATGAGAGTTATCTCCCCTTTATGAGAGTTATCTCCCCTTTATGAGAGTTATCTACCCTTTATGAGAGTTATCTCCCCCCCCCCTATGTTTCAGGATGGCACTGTTCCCAGTAGAAATGTTTTTCTTTAACAAGATTTATCTCCCCATAAAGATTTATATCCTCTTGTTTTAGAATGCGTGGTAGTGCTGTTTCCATTGGAGAGTTTTGTCTTCCAAGCAAGAGTTATCTCCCCTTTACGAGAGTTATCTCCTCTATATTTTAGGAAAGTGCCGTTCCCATTTGAAAGTTTTTTCTTCCAAACAAGAGTTATGTCCCCTTTATGAAAGTTATCTCCCCTGATTCAGGATAGTGCCGTTTCCAATGGAGATTTTTGTCTTCCAAACAAGAGTTATCTCCCCTTTATGAGACTTATCTCCCCTATGTTTCAGGATGGCACTGTTCCCAGTAGAGAGTTCTGTGACCCAGCTGCGACCAGAGACAATCGCCCAGCTGGTAGGCGAGGCGGAGGAGCGCCAATGGACACAGCTCGGGGTGCCGGAGGAGAGAGACGAGGAGGGGTGCTCCTCGCCCATCAACGGCTCTACGGAACTCGGACAAGCACTGCTCAGGTAGTGAATTTACTGTTTGATTGATGTGGGGAACATTTTTCAGGCTCTTATCATTGCTTTTTTATGGAGATTTTATGTTCCTCAGAGGTGATTCTATGAGTCTGTAGTGGAGGCAAAAGAGGTCCTAAATCCTACTTGATACTTCTTCCTCTGAAATCAAAGGTCTTAATTACTGAAATATTTTGTATACATGCCTACAAAAATGCAAAGTATTGATTGTAAACTTTGTGGCTGTCAAATCTCTGATAGAGATCACAAGGGAAAATAATTATCATTGTCTAAATTGTAGGTCTTCAACCTTTGAGATAGTAGCTATTTCAAAACCCTGATGAGCTGCATTAGCTTGAAAAGCTGTTCAGCTTCAGGAGTCTTATTTTAACTCCCGCTTATTAATTTTATGTCCTCCAAAATTATTTTTTCATGTGATGAATGATTTTTTTATAACTTGCAGACATGGAACATGTGTCAGGAGAATACAGAGTTATTTCAGTCACATGGAGTGAGTATAATGCTGAATATTTTTTTATTCATCTATCATTTCAATGGTCTGGTTGAAACAAAGTTGTTATGATTATGTTACTGTAGAGAAACAAACTCTTTCCATCGGAGGTTTTCTCCCCGCTAGGTCTGACTGCAGTTGGAATGTTCTGATGTAAGCTTACATAACCGATCAGGCCTCCTATAAAAGCCTTTGGTGTCAGTGGCTAGGAGTAGGCAAAAAACGTTTAAATGCGGGAACTTAAAATGAAACTTGCTTCAGTTCAAGAGTGCCATGCCATGCCCTTAAAAACTATTTTCATCTTCTTCTCCAGAAGCATTACGCCTAGAAAGCTGAAACATGGTGTACAGACTCCTAGGCTAGTGAGGATTATAAGTTGTAGCTTCGGTGGCCCAGTGGCCCTGTGACCCCTAATAAGGGCCACAAAAATAAATTGTAAAGCCCGATGAACTACAGAGTCAATGGCTCTATTTTTGCCTCAATATAAAGAACAGAAACATTTGGGTTTTTTGGGCCTTAGCAGTGTGATGTGGTACGTGTGGTTCTGCATACAATTAGGTTTCTCCTGCACTAGACTGGTAACAGAACATATGACCTACAGGGCTGTGCTCAGACCCTGTGGAGGAGGATTATACAAGTTGAACAAATTCATTATCTGCTAAACTGTTTTTTATCACTCTTCCATAATTTATTGTCTTGTTGAAATATATTATCTTTAATTAAAGATTTAAAAGTCTTAATCTCAATTTCAAATGATTATTCTTAAAAAGGAGAACATCTTTTTGATAATTGTTTGTTTGTTTTTCAGATCCAGAAAATGTTGCTTGGCCCTTGCTGGGAGAAAATCCATCTTCAGCAATGTTAGAGTGGTATGTTTGTAAATTTCTAAATAATCGATTTTTCACTGTTTACTGAGGGGGCAGGATAGCACAGAGGTTAGCTCGTTCGGCTTCAGATCGAGAGGTCTGTGGTTTGAATCCCACCAGGGGCTCTGAAACTTTGTCTGCTGTAGAGAACTGTTCTACCCACAGAAAGGTTTGGGTGCAATGCTACACTGAATTTCCACCCATGGTTTGCTAGTTCCAGCCGATGCTTGCAGGTTTTACCGCAATACATAACCATTGGAGTGATGCTGGCTTTCTTCCTGCAATAATACTAACAGCTGCGATATAAGTGAAATACTCTTGAAAGCGGCATTAAACCCGACATCACCTCACCTCACCTCACCTCACTGTTTACCAGAAGATAAAATTTTTGTTTTTACAATATAAACTGGATATAGAAACAATATATTCTAGATTTCATTGTACAAAAACTATTTGAAATAAGGATTAAAGTTTATATTTTACAAAATATGAATAATAATGAAAAATTATTATTGTCACTATTTGTTTTGCAGGTGCGAAATGATGGAAAAGATAATGGCCTAGAGGAAGGTTGGTATTTTGAGTATATATTTTTAAAAATTCCATTTATTATCGGTGTTTTTGCCAAACTATTTTAGAATAATTATAATTTGTTTATTTCAATTTTTTTTAATTAGCTATAATAATAAGCTGGTAAAAGGTCAAGGGGTGTTGCAAAGCGCAAGTTTTAGAATTTTTTTATCTATATTTAACTCCGCACTCTGGAAGCTGCAATGTATTCCTAACAATGATATTGCTTCAGAAGCTTAGAATTGATCATGAGTATGATACTATTACATCTTCTGATTTTATTACTAGTTTATTTTTGTGCAGGTGCAATGAAAAGAACAGTAATCACACTGACAAAAGATGTCCAACAACTTGACAATAAGGTATGCTTCTTGCTATATCAAAAATGATAAAAATTACTTTGATTTCTTTTGTCAGAAATGATTAAACACATGTAGCTATAGAAACTCTTACTTTATAATCAAGCATGCATGAACAATGATAAACAGGAAGAACCAAATACAAGATTTTATATTTATGTATTCTAAATTTCCTTTTTTTATAGAGAAGACACAGGAATTATTTGAACATGCAGTTTTGCGATTAAAATTATTTTTTTCAAATTCAAGCAAAATTGAAACAAAGTTCAAACCTTTATTTCATTCAGATATCTCATTCTTGAAATTCCAAGCTTTCAAGCACTCCAACCTTCAAACCAAATTAAAAAAAGGATTTAATTTAAATTTCCCGTTCCAGGAATTTCGAGCCTTCAAGCACTCGTACCTGTGTGCTGCATTTCCTGTTCTTGGGGCTCCTGACCCCCCCTCCCCAGTCTCCCCCTCTTCTCCCGAAGAACCGACCCCCACAACTCTCACCTTCGCCCCGGCTCGTACCGGCCGTCGACCTTCGACCCCGCTCTCCCTCCATGACAGCGGGGTGGAAGAAACAGACGAAGGAGCGATGATTCCCACCGAGACTCTCTGTGAACTTTTACGAAGAGGATTTAGACTTTCTACAGAGAGGTTCCATCAGTACGAGAGTATCATCGTGAAATCTTATCAGAAGAAATCGCCACCTAAGGTGAGAATAGTATGAACTGTGATGGATTTACTTCATTATTCATACTTCATATACCATCGTACCTCTGTTACAACCTTATATGGCACTTTTCCATGATCTAATCAAGCTCAAAGCACACTTAAAGAGATACAGAGTATGTTGATAGGATCACATATATGTCAAATTTTTAAATCGATGTTATTACATCGCGAACCACTAACTGTTAATGAATATAACAAGTTAAAGGTCACTCAGTACATTAGAGAAAATACGGCCAATCAAAGTCAGGATTTTGATCGAAAACCGGACTGTGTGGCTCGAGTGGCGCACACAAACATAATTTTGAAACCTTGTCATAAGCTGACAGGAAGATATTTTCGATTTGATAATGTTTATTAGGTATTGTAATTAATAGGTAGATTTAGATGCATAATTTCGAATATTAAATGTATTTGAGATGTTTTCTTTATTTTTCCATAAAAACAAGCATTTTAGAGATATTATGCATAAATGGATATATTTGCAAGTCCAGTGATTAGAAATGAACTTCAATCAGAATATTAGATATTTTGTAGCTTATCAAAACCAAATAAAATTTTAAGAAAGACTTTATGTGTAAGTTTAAGTTTTTCTCTCACCTTTGGATATTGTCATCATCCTGTTCTGTTGCAACATGTCTTGATTATCTTTATTGAACTTGAAAAACTGTAAGACTAACATCAGTAGAACTTGATATTTGGATCAATCAACATGTGCAGATGTGCTCTTTGAGGCGTTCAACTTCTTCTCTGTTTGCATTTGTTTTTAAAGGCACCACTCGATCGTGTTTCGTCCACCATTTTTGAAATTTTAGCATTGCGAGAAAACCAATGTGCTGTATTATGCTAATTTATCAACAAAGTAAAGAAATAAATACTTGATTGACAGGAGAGGAGAGGAGCATATTTACAAATAATTCATAATAAAGGTTATCAGTTACGACAGCATTTTGTCGTAGTAATGCATTCCACAATCGTAGCTGAGATGATTGGCTTTATTTTACTATGTTTGTATTTTTTGAGCGATACACTTTATTTTTTTGCAAATTGTTTAATCTTGAACAACTGAAATGCTAACCTCACAAAAATATTTGAAAGTTAGTGTGAAATTATCATGTAAAAATCGTTTATGATTGTAAACAGGAAAGTCTTCCTGAATTTCGTTTCCACAAAAAATACCCTGCTAGAATGGTCCCTTTAACATTTGATTTTGGGGACCGGTTTGAGAATATATCGTTGTGGTTGCAGCTGCTAGCAGAAGAGTTGGGAAGTCAGCTCATGACTCTGGAGAACGACAGCAACTCCTTCTACCATCCCAGTGCTTTCTGTGTGAGTTATCTCCCTTGCTTTGTCCACCATTATACACTTTTCAAATCTAAGTAAACCTAGCCTCAATATTATCCGTTTCACTTCTATATTGAGTCTAACAAGGCCTAGTAGAGGGTCGCAACAGCCGACCTTTCTGCGACCTATGACCCTCCAACGTTATACGTGCGAAGGCAGACTATTGTGGCTTGGTAAGATGAGTTCTGATTGGTCAATTCGATACGTGGGCCGATGCGACCCTCTACTAGGCCCATAATGGTATTACTATGTGCCAATTTAGATATGCCCATCAGGTTGCCCATCATGATGGTTTGATCATGATGGAAATAGACCCATCATTGGACCAACTGTAAAAAGAAAAACTTTTGTATTAATTAGATAATATTGTGCGAATATTATCAATCCAACCAACCAAGCATGTTGATTCAGAAAACCTTTATTTAGGTGAAACTTTGTGGGATTTTATTATTATTACAAAGTTCAATAATTATTGGGAAAAAAAAGACCCAAACTTTTAGAATATACCTATATTTTAAGGTCATATTTCCAAATTCCTTATGTATTTAGTCGCAGACCGGTTACGAGATCTGGAAGGGGAGAGAGATGCCGCACATCTTTGACCTGCTCAACAAGTTCTGGAGCATGAACCTTCCCTTCCCTAGCGAGAGTCAACAACACGCCAAGGATCTGGCTACTGTACACGAGGACTACGAGATTCTCCTCTCTAAACTTCTCCAGTAAGTATCCACCCTATCAATATCATTGAATTCTTTGCAAACACTGTGACAATATCCTCTCCAAACTTCTCCAGTAGTAAGTATCCACCCTATCAATATCATTGAATTCTTTGCAAACACTGTGAAGATATCCTCTCCAAACTTCTCCAGTAAGTATCCACCCTATTAATATCATTGAATTCTTTGCAAACACTGTGACAATATCCTCTCCAAACTTCTCCAGTAAGTATCCACCCTATCAATATCATTGAATTCTTTGCAAACACTGTGAAGATATCCTCTCCAAACTTCTCCAGTAAGTATCCACCCTATCAATATCATTGAATTCTTTGCAAACACTGT
Source organism: Steromphala cineraria (assembly GCA_916613615.1). Lineage (NCBI taxonomy): Eukaryota > Metazoa > Mollusca > Gastropoda > Trochida > Trochidae > Steromphala > Steromphala cineraria. Next base: position 60,116,702 of record OU744731.1, on the reverse strand, counting down.
GAAGATATCCTCTACAAACTTCTCCAGTAAGTATCCACCCTATCAATATCATTGAATTCTTTGCAAACACTGTGAAGATATCCTCTCCAAACTTCTCCAGTAAGTATCCACCCTATCAATATCATTGAATTCTTTGCAAACACTGTGAAGATATCCTCTCCAAACTTCTCCAGTAAGTATCCACCCTATCAATATCATTGAATTCTTTGCAAACACTGTGAAGATATCCTCTCCAAACTTCTCCAGTAAGTATCCACCCTATCAATATCATTGAATTCTTTGCAAACACTGTGAAGATATCCTCTCCAAACTTCTCCAGTAGTAAGTATCCACACTATCAATATCATTGAATTCTTTGCAAACACTGTGACAATATCCTCTCCAAACTTCTCCAGTAGTAAGTATCCACCCTATCAATATCATTGAATTCTTTGCAAACACTGTGAAGATATCCTCTCCAAACTTCTCCAGTAAGTATCCACCCTATCAATATCATTGAATTCTTTGCAAACACTGTGAAGATATCCTCTCCAAACTTCTCCAGTAGTAAGTATCCACCCTATCAATATCATTGAATTCTTTGCAAACACTGTGACAATATCCTCTCCAAACTTCTCCAGTAGTAAGTATCCACCCTATCAATATCATTGAATTCTTTGCAAACACTGTGAAGATATCCTCTCCAAACTTCTCCAGTAAGTATCCACCCTATCAATATCATTGAATTCTTTGCAAACACTGTGAAGATATCCTCTCCAAACTTCTCCAGTAAGTATCCACCCTATCAATATCATTGAATTCTTTGCAAACACTGTGAAGATATCCTCTACAAACTTCTCCAGTAAGTATCCACCCTATTAATTCTTTGCAAACACTGTGACAATATCCTCTCCAAACTTCTCCAGTAGTAAGTATCCACCCTATCAATATCATTGAATTCTTTGCACACACTGTGAAGATATCCTCTCCAAACTTCTCCAGTAAGTATCCACCCTATCAATATCATTGAATTCTTTGCAAACACTGTGAAGATATCCTCTCCAAACTTCTCCAGTAAGTATCCACCCTATCAATATCATTGAATTCTTTGCAAACACTGTGAAGATGTCCTCTCCAAACTTCTCCAGTAAGTATCCACCCTATCAATATCATTGAATTCTTTGCACACACTGTGAAGATATCCTCTCCAAACTTCTCCAGTAGTAAGTATCCACCTTATCAATATCATTGAATTCTTTGCACACACTGTGACAATATCCTCTCCAAACTTCTCCAGTAAGTATCCACCCTATCAATATCATTGAATTCTTTGCACACACTGTGACAATATCCTCTCCAAACTTCTCCAGTAAGTATCCACCCTATCAATATCATTGAATTCTTTGCAAACACTGTGAAGATATCCTCTCCAAACTTCTCCAGTAGTAAGTATCCACCCTATCAATATCATTGAATTCTTTGCAAACACTGTGAAGATATCCTCTCCAAACTTCTCCAGTAAGTATCCACCCTATCAATATCATTGAATTCTTTGCAAACACTGTGACAATATCCTCTCCAAACTTCTCCAGTAGTAAGTATCCACCCTATCAATATCATTGAATTCTTTGCAAACACTGTGAAGATATCCTCTCCAAACTTCTCCAGTAAGTATCCACCCTATCAATATCATTGAATTCTTTGCAAACACTGTGAAGATATCCTCTCCAAACTTCTCCAGTAAGTATCCACCCTATCAATATCATTGAATTCTTTGCAAACACTGTGAAGATATCCTCTACAAACTTCTCCAGTAAGTATCCACCCTATTAATTCTTTGCAAACACTGTGACAATATCCTCTCCAAACTTCTCCAGTAGTAAGTATCCACCCTATCAATATCATTGAATTCTTTGCACACACTGTGAAGATATCCTCTCCAAACTTCTCCAGTAAGTATCCACCCTATCAATATCATTGAATTCTTTGCAAACACTGTGAAGATATCCTCTCCAAACTTCTCCAGTAAGTATCCACCCTATCAATATCATTGAATTCTTTGCACACACTGTGAAGATATCCTCTCCAAACTTCTCCAGTAGTAAGTATCCACCCTATCAATATCATTGAATTCTTTGCAAACACTGTGAAGATATCCTCTCCAAACTTCTCCAGTAAGTATCCACCCTATCAATATCATTGAATTCTTTGCAAACACTGTGAAGATATCCTCTCCAAACTTCTCCAGTAAGTATCCACCCTATCAATATCATTGAATTCTTTGCAAACACTGTGAAGATATCCTCTCCAAACTTCTCCAGTAAGTATCCACCCTATCAATATCATTGAATTCTTTGCACACACTGTGAAGATATCCTCTCCAAACTTCTCCAGTAGTAAGTATCCACCCTATCAATATCATTGAATTCTTTGCAAACACTGTGAAGATATCCTCTCCAAACTTCTCCAGTAAGTATCCACCCTATCAATATCATTGAATTCTTTGCAAACACTGTGACAATATCCTCTCCAAACTTCTCCAGTAGTAAGTATCCACCCTATCAATATCATTGAATTCTTTGCAAACACTGTGAAGATATCCTCTCCAAACTTCTCCAGTAAGTATCCACCCTATCAATATCATTGAATTCTTTGCAAACACTGTGAAGATATCCTCTCCAAACTTCTCCAGTAAGTATCCACCCTATCAATATCATTGAATTCTTTGCAAACACTGTGAAGATATCCTCTACAAACTTCTCCAGTAAGTATCCACCCTATTAATTCTTTGCAAACACTGTGACAATATCCTCTCCAAACTTCTCCAGTAGTAAGTATCCACCCTATCAATATCATTGAATTCTTTGCACACACTGTGAAGATATCCTCTCCAAACTTCTCCAGTAAGTATCCACCCTATCAATATCATTGAATTCTTTGCAAACACTGTGAAGATATCCTCTCCAAACTTCTCCAGTAAGTATCCACCCTATCAATATCATTGAATTCTTTGCAAACACTGTGAAGATATCCTCTCCAAACTTCTCCAGTAAGTATCCACCCTATCAATATCATTGAATTCTTTGCAAACACTGTGAAGATATCCTCTCCAAACTTCTCCAGTAGTAAGTATCCACCCTATCAATATCATTGAATTCTTTGCACACACTGTGAAGATATCCTCTCCAAACTTCTCCAGTAGTAAGTATCCGATGTCTATAAAGTAGCAGCTAATGCTACAACCTATCCCCTGATATCCTCCTATAGTCTTCTGTCGTATCGCTATATATAACAAGCCAATCAAATGATGCCCTTTTAGCGAAAGCGGCAAACTAGTTTCTTGGCTTCGTTCAGCGTGCTCACCTTGTGATTCAAAATCTGATTCTCATTGCAGTATCCCGCTAAGCTCCAAATTGCGCGCTCTTTGATTTCCACGTGCAACATCACTAGACAACAGTGTATGGAGTTCGAAATAGTTTGACTGAAAACAGACAGGCCATAAATAGCGCTGAGCAACCACCCGTCAGCGATACGACCGAAGACTATAGGAGGATATCAGGGGATAGGTTATAGCATTAGCGGAGACATATACGCTGATGTAGCAGGATGCTTTATTTATTTACTTTTGACATCATGATAAAGCAGAGCACACACTCGGTCAAAGCGACAACAATGAGAAGTGAAGCCATTTGTTGGTACTACGAGTGTTAAAAGCCTTGCTACGCCATTAATAAGTATTGTTGATTAGTTTTAGCAATGATAATTTGTAAATTTGCAGTAAATCTGTCAATACATTAAGTTTATTTGTACTATTCTGTAAAATTTGTAACTGTACATTGCTGTCCATTTACAAAAATTAGAATGGCAACTTGAACACTGATAGGTTGGCCACTTTAACAAGTTCGGACTGTAAATTTTGTAGGCTATATGGTTGCCGTTTTCTCACTCTTTCTTAATTTGAGCATGACCTTTATTCCAGATACGAGCACCAGTTCAAGGTCGGTACAGAAGACACATCCAGTCCTCTCTTCAACCTTCTCTCCTCCGCTAGTCTCCGACTACTCAAAGAGTTCGGACTCAGATACGGCATTGTGAGTAAAGCATTTGTTAAAGGGGCAGTTCTAGTTTTTTTTTTTGAAACGACATTCAAGGGGACATTCCAGTTTTTACTAGGGATGTCACGATACAGGTCCCTTGCAATACGATACGTATCACGATACTGAGGTCATGATACGATACATATCACGATACACTAAATGCGACATTATTACGGTGAAATAAAAATTCAGGGATCTAAATTTAATATTCCTAAAGAGACTAATTTAAGTAATTTAAACACAACTTCTTCATAAAAAAGTCATTTAATGCTATATAAAAGCTATCTTAACAAGGAATTCAACCAACTCTGGATATCGACCAACTCTGGACTCGATTTTCACACAAAAATTGAACGATATTCACAAAAACAGTTAACGGTATTCACAAAAAAGTTAACGGTATTCACAAAAAAGTAAACGATATTCACTAAAATTTGTATCTCGATACAGTTGACTGTATTGTGTAGTGTATCATGAACTGTACCACGACGATGCATCGATGCATCCCTGGTTTTTACGATTATGATGTTATTAGCTCGTGATTATAACACAGCCCAGTTGAAAAATGTTACTTGGGATGAAATTTTTCTTGATCTGTTTGACAATTATATAAAAAAAACACCAGCAAGGACAAAGCCTTGCTAGAGCATAACAAAGCATTGTTTTTAAATCTTATCTTTGTAAATGTGTGTATAGTCTACTAATGCATATAGTTCATTTCGATGAGTAAAATTTATCAAAGAAAAGCGTTTTATTATCACATTTTGAAGATAGACCCGATCATGGACTTTCAGATCATGGACTGAAAGTCGATAGGTCAGATTCTTTAAAGGGGCAGTAGCATGTTTTTCTAGATAAATAAAAGGATGTCATGAAAACCAAAATAAATGTTACGGATTGCAAAACAATGGTTTTTAAATCAAAGAATGCAGTTCCTTAAAAACACAGCATGTTCAGTTTTGCTACTGAAATCCATTTCCTAAATGAATAAAAAGTGTACATACAAATGGCTGCCTGTGGTTTTTGCTTGATACTTGATGATTTCAACTACGGAATTACGGAGTTGAGAAATGATCCTCTAAAGATTAGCATAACCTAATACTGACTAGGATTAATTTGAATAAATTAAACTTTCGAAAAAACATGCTACTACCCCATTATATCATTCTCTCCCCACAGAGACAATCAAGTCATGAAATGTTGATACAGCCTCTGTTCAATTTAGCTGAGTTTATGAGATAAAGTAGCAGATGCATGATTGGATGCAATCAAAGTTAGTTGTGCAATCAGCTATTGAACCATGTCAAAGGCAATGTGATATGAACCACCCTTTCCATGCAAGAAATGTTGTACTTGTATTTGCTAAAAAAATCAAATTGATTGTGGTACCTTTTTTTTTTGGCCAGAGGACCACTTTTGTATCTAATTTGAACAGAGGTAGGATCAACATTTTATGGTCTACCTCTGTGGGGAGAGAATGCATGATATTAAAATACAGTAGAACACGGATATATAACGAACTCCAAGGGACCAAAGAATTAAGTTCGCTATATCCGGTGCACATAATTTTAATGATATTATTTAGGAACGGGACTTGAAAATTTGTTCACTTTATCCGATTTGTTCGCTATATCCGAGTTCGTTATATCCGTGGTCTACTGTATGTTTAAATATTAGCAATAGGTATCTGACATGAGATTTCCCAATTCTGTATTGATCACCAGGGGGAGCTGTACCGGCAGATCCTGTACCTGCGTCACCTCATCTCCATGTTCTCGCCCACCGTCTGGTACCTCCAGCACATGACCTCCGTCATCGCCAGTATACACGACCTGCTGCCTAGCAACAAGACACAGAACATTCTCACCAAGAAGGAGGTGAGAAATTCCCATATTCATGTTACGAAAATTGAAAATTGGTGAATATGTCATTTTTATGTGAAATTTTAATCCATAATTTCACTTTGTGAAATGACAAGTGAATCTTTGCATCAAAATAATGATTTCAATCATATGACATCATTGACCTCCCATCTACCAACAAGACACAGAACCAATTTACCAAGCTGTTGATAAAAGAACCACATCGTGATTTTCGTCATATTGTTTTGCTTCAGTTCATGCTACTCGACAGTTGTATCAAGTCTATTCTGGTGCAGGCGTCCAAATCTTTCTGCCAGATGAAGAGTATATTCCAGTCCATCAAACCTGCAGATGGAATCGGTAAGTAATAAAAAAACAACACTTTATTGTCCTCAGAACAAATACATTCTGAAATTTATTTTGAGCCTAAGCACCCGGCAGCCGAGTTCAAGCAATGTTCTATCCTTGGAGCCAAGCAAGGAAGTAGCATCTCCCATCTTTTAACATCTCTTGTTATGACCATCCTGTCTCAGGGTACAAATGTTACGCTAACTCCACTAATCTGTACCCTGGGCTCAGAAGTTAGATTCGCTCGCGTGGCCTGATTTGGGATACAGCCAATCAAAACATTTTCTCGTCATCTTCTCGATAAAATTTAAACGAGAAAATGATTTGATTGGATGTATCCCAAATCAGGCCCCGCAAGCGAATGTAGCTTCTGAGCCCAGGGTACAGATTAGTGGAGTTAGTGTAATGTTTGTACCTTGAGATGATGATGGGATGATGTTATGACGAGTCCAGGAATCAAACTCAGGCCTCTGTGGAGAAGAGTGGATGGTCCACAAACTGAGCCCCATGTTATCTAGGAATGTGCACAATGTGTATTGTGTGCACTAGCATCTCTTAAGGAGACAGTCCTTGATTTTCGACACATATCGTTTTGCCTTAAAAAGATATAAGTGGCTTAGTTAATGATATTTATGCAAACACATATCACATATTCACCCCTCCCCCTTGAAAAAGTGGCAATTATATTATCTTGTTTTCAATCAATATTTATTGATACTTGTCGAGGCCAATTTCACAGATCCAATTTACATGAATACAAAGTTGAATAACTTATCATATATAACCAACCATCATTCTGACTGCTTTAGATAAGTTTTCCAAAAAATTTCTGCTTTTAGTCATAATCACAACTTCATAACTTATGTACAACATTGATGAACTCTTAAATGATACAATCGATGCTTCTTTTTTTTTTTAAATTTAGGCATATATGACCCCAAACAACTCATGGAATGGCTCTTTGAATAGTGTTTTATCTGGCTAGTAATGTTTTCAGTTCCTTCCGTAATTCCGTGGTTCCGAGGTTCTGTAATTCCGTAACTCTTTCGTTTTCGGACCATATCTCCAAAACATTTCAATATTTTTAAACGAAACTTGGTATGTGGTTAGATCTAGTACTGGAGTGGTGCCTTTTGCTATTTTGGTTATTCTGAATTTTTTATTTTTTCTGGTTCGCTTGGAAACAGTTTGTACTTAGTGCATATTGGGGTAGGGACTGTTTCCGGACCATATCTCCAAAACCGTTCAATATATTTTAACGAAACTTGGTATGTGGTTAGATCTATTACTGGAGTGGTGCCTTTTGCTATTTTCGGTTATTTTGAATTTTTTATTTTTCCTGGTTTCCATGGAAACATTTTGAATTTAGTGCATATAAGGGGATGCTTTCGTTTCCGGACCATATCTTCAAAACCTTTCAATATTTTTTAACGAAACTTGGTATGTGGTTAGATCTAGTAATGGAGTGGTGCCTTTTACCATTTTGGTTATTCTGAATTTGTTTTTTTTTTCTGGTTTCCATGGAAACAGTTTGTACTTAGTGAAAATTAGGGTAGGGACTGTTTCTGGGCCATATCTCAAAAAGTATTCAATATTTTTTTTACGAAACTTGGTATGTGGGTAGATCTAGTGTTGGAGTGGTGCCTTTTGCTATTTTGGTCATTCTGAATTATGTCATATTCCTGGTTTTACATGGCAACAGTTTGAACTTAGAACATATGGAGGGAGAGGACCATTTTCCATAATGGGGGTAGGGTCACTTTCGGATTAAATGTTAGCGGGGGACATCACAGTGCATCACATGCACATATTTCTAGTTGTCTCTGTGATATATCATGTTCCTGTTTTTTCTCCCCAGACATACTGGTGGGCCTGATCAGTGCCACGCTGGAGCTGAAGACTTACCTCTTCAAGGAGAACCACGAGACTCTCGAGAAGTTCCTCTACAGGGCTGTCCAGGTCTGCTAGTTTTCTTTATGGTTATTATCCGAAGTTGGGGGGGGGGGGGGGGGGGGGGGGAGTTGGGGTTGGGGTTGGATTGGACTCTGTCTTTCCGTCTTTCTGGTCCGTATGTGCATGTGTCTGTTTGTCCGCCTATCCCAGTTTAAACGGAAAATTTATTCAGAAACTATTGGGTGTGTCATCAGATATCAGTACCATGATGGAGACTGAAAATCAGAAGCATGCATTTATATTTGCAGAGTTATGGCCCCTGTTCAGTGTTTTTTTTAACCTGTTCATTAACAATTTGAAAAAGGGTACAATATTTGCCATGTGCCTTCAGGGTATCAATTACCTTGATTTAGTTCGGAAATCAAAAGCATGATGTTGCCCTCGTAAACATTATCTAGAGGCTATATATAGTTGCATGATAGTCAGTCCAAGGACCAGTTAAAAAGGACATTGTTAGTTCACGCACATTAAAATTATTTGTCTCTGTTACAGGGTATTTTCCGTCCAACGTACGACCGCTATAAAGCTCTTGCCATGTCTGAACTTGTGGACAAAGCAAAGGAAGAAACAATTTGTCCCATTCTGGTGAGTTTCATAATAAATGTATCTCCCTTACTTTGAGAGATGCTCAGAGTGTGAAGCGTACTGTTGACAGAAGGAACAAGATAAAGATAACTGAAACATTTAGAGAAAAAAGTCTTTTTATACGACGTTACGACGCAGTCGGGGGTATATAGCGCTCCGCCTGTCCGTTCGTGCGTCCGACATCGTTTCCGTGGCTTAACTTGAAGCTAAGAAACTTCATATACCAAATGTGAGATTTCCATTTCCTGCTGATTTGTCTATAAGGGATATTTATTCTAGGTGGTCATAACATTTTTAAAGTTTGACCAAAAATAATCCAAAGTCCTGCCGTCTTCAATATATTAAGGTTATGACATTTAGACTTCAGTTGTTATTTTGTTTAACCTTACCCTTAATCCATGACAGAAATCATTCATTCACATGACTGAAAGAATGTTTTTAAATTTATCATTGTTATATAATGGCGGTGAAATTACAGTGGGGGTATGTGTGCTGTGCTCACTTTTGCCTTGTTATTAATAGTTAATGAAATTGTGTGATACTTGTTCAGCATTCAAAACATATTTTGACATTCAAATAAATTTGTAAATGCTTTTGCTATCTTTCAATTCTGGGTTATAAATTCATGGAAAAATCAACGGAAGAACAAAGTGTTTAGGCCTTAAGAGAGAGCTAAAGAATCATTTCCACATGGGTCGGTAAAATGGTTAAGGTGATTTTTTTAACATTCAGACCATAATCATCATTATCTAACATCAAATTTGGGATCACACTTTCCGCAATACTACAAATTCTGGTACTTTTTTTTATTGAGTCCTTAGAGTCTGGCTACACTGTAGCAGCAGCTAACCAACTTAAACATTTTGCATAACTTGCCTCAAGTTTCCTACATATGTAGCAACTGTACTATCACTGATAATGTGATCCTAAATTTATGGATGTTACGTCTATAAAGGATATTATACCCCCGCTACGACGTAGTCGGGGGGATATAAAGCGCTCCGCGTGTCCGTCCGTGCGTGCGTCCGTCCGTCCGTCCGAAATCGTTTCCGGAACATTACTCAAAAACTATACCACTTAGAAACTTCAAATTTGGTATGGAAGTAGCCTATATGGTGCTGTGGTGCCTTTTAGGGGTTTCAGCTCAATGGTCCAAATAATTTTTGAAATTTTGACCAAAAACCGTCCGATTTTTGGACTTTGTCTCGTTTCCGGAGCATAACTGAAAAACTATACCACTTAGAAATTTCAAATTTGGTATGGAAGTAACCTATATGGTGCTGTTGTGCCTTTTAGGGGTTTCAGCTCAATGGTCCAAATAATTTTAGAAATTTTTACCAAAAATGGTCAAATTTTTGGACTTTGTCTTGTTTCAGGAGCATTTCTAAAAAAATATACCACTTAGAAACTACAAATTTGGTATGGAAGTAGCCTATATTGTGCTGTTGTGCCTTTAAGGGGTTTCAGCTCAATTTGCTGAATCATTTTTACCAAAAACGGTCCAATTTTTCGACTTGTGTTGTTTCTGGAGCATATATAAATACCAAATGACTTGCACACTTCAAATTTGGTATGGAAGTATACAGTCGAACCTCGGATACCCAGACTCCGTATATCCGTAAATCTCACCTTAGGGACAAAGATTTTTCAAACAATGTGTCTATATTTCTTAAGAAAAATGACCCAGTTAACCGGACGATTTGCTATCCGGAAGATTTTCACCTGTAACTAAAACAAGGTTCGACTGTATAGTGCTGTTGTGCCTTTTAGGGGTAATTCCAGGGTTCACAGAATTTTATTCAAAAACTACATAGCCGGGGATGTTTTGAAGTGAAATAGTTTTTAGGGTTGCAAGATCATTGTGTTCAAAGTCATAATCATTCAACGAGTAATTTTCATAAATTTTCAAATTAATGTTACGTGAAGGCGGTCAAACTACAGGCGGGGGTATGTGAGCCGCGCTCACTTTTGCCTTGTTAACCTGTCCCTAGGGTTTGATTGAAAATGTAAACATGAGGGACGAGGGGAAACCCGTGGGCCGTACATTTTCAATCAAACCCTAAGGAGAAGTTAATATCTGTCATTTAAAGCGAAGGGAGGGACGAAAAACTGGTAAAAATATTGAAATATATAATAACACTGAAAGTATTGCACAAACGCAGCCAATCCTTGCAAGTTGTCTGTTTAACAGCAGCTCTTCGCGAAAGACTTTAAATATACACTTTGCATACGATTTTAGAATCAAATTTAATATATATTTACATTGTGTATATAAAAATTACAGTGTCAGTGATGACACAACAAAATGAACATTTGCTGACAAGAAGCCTCGGTAGCTCAGGCGGTAAGAGCGCTGTTTAACAACATAGAGGTTCCGGGTTCAAAATGCCATTCATCTCTTATGAAGTATATCTGTTCTGAATGTCAACAGTTGAACATCCTGATCGGCAATATCCGAGACGAGGTGACTGACTACCGCACCAACTATCAGACGTCCTTCTCCAACTACGTCAACATCACGGAGGATGCGGCCCAGTCCTTCTATATTCTTCTAATGGAGGACGTCCACAAGCTGTGTATCCTTGAGACCATCACCAACCCTGATGAGGTACAGATGTTGTTGACATTGGAATATTTTTGTTCCCTATGTGAAAATTTTTTTTCTTTAAGACCCATTGACTCATGTGCTTGAGAAGATTTAGTGACAACCTAAGTATGAAAGAAATAATCTCACCGGACAGAAAAAAGTGATGTGGTGATTCAGACTTTGTATATAATTTTTATTATATCTTTTTAATCAAACATTAACATTCAAAACAAATTAAACAAAGTTAAAATTGTATGGCACTTTATCAATGGGAAACAGCATCTTAAAAACCTACATAAACCAAAAGTTTGCATTTTCAGAGTCACATAATTCAATGTTTTTCTAGGTTTTGGGAATAAAGTTCAATTTATTTTCCCTTGTAAAAATCTGGAAGATAAGGCTTGATGCGAGGGTATGAAATTGACATGTGCGAAAACCAGAAAAATAATTTTTTCAAAAACCTTACCCGAATTATTTTTTGCAGCCCTCTCGTGAAATCAACTTGTTAATGGCGGGTCTGGCATATCGTCTCAACAGACTGGATCAGGATTGGTCAGAATACATCCCAATAGAGTGAGTGATGAGTAAAACCTTGCTTTATCATGTGGAATAAAATCTCCATTAGATTCCAGGGGGCGGTTTAGCGCAGTGGTTAGCGCGTTCGGCTTCATTAAGAGGTCCATTGTTCGAATCCCGCCAGGGGTGCGGCAACTTTTCTGCAGTAGAGAACTGTTTTACACGCAGTTGGGTTTGGGTGCAATGCTACACTGAATTTCAGCGCAGTACCACCCATGGTTCAATTGTTCCAGTTGAAGTGCGCAGGTTTCACCGCAATGCATAGCCACAATGGTGTTGCGGGCTTTCTCCCTGCAATACTAGCAGTCGCATTATAAGTGAAATACTCTTGAAAGCGGCGTTAAACCCAGATCACCTCACCCCACATTATCATTAGATTCCAAAAGATAGCAATATAGTTTGATAAGAATTGCCACTAAAACCCTTTTGATCTTTTCTGATTGAACTCTCTTTCAGAATTATTGAATTAAAGAATCAATTCTTCCCAAAATATTGTCACTTGAAAAGCTTACATAAGCTTCTTGGCAACAAGTTTTGATACCTTTAAATTGCTCCATCGAATGGTTTAACACTAATTGATTTAGCAATTATAGTATGTTTTAGTCAAATATCTTTAATTATTTCATCGAGATGACAGCTGATTCAAATAACTTTTGTTATAGAGCTCAACATTGGAGGAAATGTTTTCTGCCGGAGGTCCTCAAGTGGTCCTCAGCGATCCGCCTGCATGTAGAGGACTTGGTCCTGGAGACTGTGTCCTCAGACAAGGTGTGATGGACAGAAATTGTTTCAGTTTTTATGTTTTCAATTGTTATGATAGGACTTCAGTTACATTCATCATTTTCAAGGTTGTTAAAGATTTGATTAAACCTGGACAATAAAGTTTTGTGATCACATATCTGAATATGGTTATGTAATCATATGACTCTTTAGCTAATCTGGCCTTTAAGGCCCAATGGGCTTATGACACTGCATGGTGCCTGGCGTCCGTCCGTCTGTAAACTTTGTGGCTCTATTTTTCCACTTCAAAAATATCAAAATTCATAATTAAGTTAATCCATGTCATATCTGATCCAGTTCCAAACCCAGGAGCTGCACCTAACGACCCCGCTCTCCTCCCTGATGGGTTCGACTACCCCGAGTCGCTCGGTGAGCTCCGTACCCCACAAGTCTCTCACTCCGTCCTCAAACAGCGCTTTCAGTAGCATCGTGTCCTCCGTCAGGTCAACTCCGTGTAAACAGGTGAGTTCATTTGTTTATGGAATTCTATCCTTAATCCTGCTAAATAACAGATAGTTGTTTGTTCTTGTTCATGGAAATTTATCCTAAATCCTGCTTCATAACAGATAGTTGTTTGTTCTTGTTCATGGAAATTTATCCTAAATCTTCTAAATAACAGATAGTTGTTTGTTCTTGTTCATGGACATTTATCCTAAATCCTGCTAAATAACAGATAGTTGTTTGTTGTTGTTCATGGAAATTTATCCTAAATCCTGCTTCATAACAGATAGTTGTTTGTTCTTGTTCATGGAAATTTATCCTAAATCCTCTAAATAACAGATAGTTGTTTGTTCTTGTTCATGGAAATTTATCCTAAATCTTCTAAATAACAGATAGTTGTTTGTTCTTGTTCATGGAAATTTATCCTTAATCCTGCTAAATAACAGATAGTTGTTTGTTCTTGTTCATGGAAATTTATCCTAAATCTTCTAAATAACAGATAGTTGTTTGTTGTTGTTCATGGAAATTTATCCTAAATCCTGCTACATAACAGATAGTTGTTTGTTCTTGTTCATGGAAATTTATCCTAAATCTTCTAAATAACAGATAGTTGTTTGTTCTTGTTCATGGAAATTTATCCTAAATCTTGCTTCATAACAGATAGTTGTTTGTTCTTGTTCATGGACATTTATCCTAAATCTTGCTTCATAACAGATAGTTGTTTGTTCTTGTTCATGGAAATTTATCCTAAATCTTCTAAATAACAGATAGTTGTTTGTTGTTGTTCATGGAAATTTATCCTAAATCCTGCTACATAACAGATAGTTGTTTGTTCTTGTTCATGGAAATTTATCCTAAATCTTCTAAATAACAGATAGTTGTTTGTTCTTGTTCATGGAAATTTATCCTAAATCTTCTAAATAACAGATAGTTGTTTGTTCTTGTTCATGGAAATTTATCCTAAATCTTCTAAATAACAGATAGTTGTTTGTTCTTGTTCATGGAAATTTATCCTTAATCCTGCTAAATAACAGATAGTTGTTTGTTCTTGTTCATGGAAATTTATCCTAAATCTTCTAAATAACAGATAGTTGTTTGTTGTTGTTCATGGAAATTTATCCTAAATCCTGCTACATAACAGATAGTTGTTTGTTCTTGTTCATGGAAATTTATCCTAAATCTTCTAAATAACAGATAGTTGTTTGTTCTTGTTCATGGAAATTTATCCTAAATCTTGCTTCATAACAGATAGTTGTTTGTTCTTGTTCATGGACATTTATCCTAAATCTTGCTTCATAACAGATAGTTGTTTGTTCTTGTTCATGGAAATTTATCCTAAATCTTCTAAATAACAGATAGTTGTTTGTTGTTGTTCATGGAAATTTATCCTAAATCCTGCTACATAACAGATAGTTGTTTGTTCTTGTTCATGGAAATTTATCCTAAATCTTCTAAATAACAGATAGTTGTTTGTTCTTGTTCATGGAAATTTATCCTAAATCTTCTAAATAACAGATAGTTGTTTGTTCTTGTTCATGGAAATTTATCCTAAATCCTGCTACATAACAGATAGTTGTTTGTTCTTGTTCATGGAAATTTATCCTAAATCTTCTAAATAACAGATAGTTGTTTGTTCTTGTTCATGGAAATTTATCCTAAATCTTGCTTCATAACAGATAGTTGTTTGTTCTTGTTCATGGACATTTATCCTAAATCTTGCTTCATAACAGATAGTTGTTTGTTCTTGTTCATGGAAATTTATCCTAAATCTTCTAAATAACAGATAGTTGTTTGTTGTTGTTCATGGAAATTTATCCTAAATCCTGCTACATAACAGATAGTTGTTTGTTCTTGTTCATGGAAATTTATCCTAAATCTTCTAAATAACAGATAGTTGTTTGTTCTTGTTCATGGAAATTTATCCTAAATCTTCTAAATAACAGATAGTTGTTTGTTCTTGTTCATGGAAATTTATCCTAAATCTTCTAAATAACAGATAGTTGTTTGTTGTTGTTCATGGAAATTTATCCTAAATCCTGCTACATAACAGATAGTTGTTTGTTCTTGTTCATGGAAATTTATCCTAAATCTTCTAAATAACAGATAGTTGTTTGTTCTTGTTCATGGAAATTTATCCTAAATCTTCTAAATAACAGATAGTTGTTTGTTCTTGTTCATGGAAATTTATCCTAAATCTTCTAAATAACAGATAGTTGTTTGTTCTTGTTCATGGAAATTTATCCTAAATCCTGCTTCATAACAGATAGTTGTTTGTTCTTGTTCATGGAAATTTATCCTAAATCCTGCTTCATAACAGATAGTTGTTTGTTCTTGTTCATGGAAATTTATCCTAAATCCTGCTACATAACAGATAGTTGTTTGTTCTTGTTCATGGAAATTTATCCTAAATCCTGCTACATAACAGTTACAGTAGAACACGGATATAGCAAACTCGGATATAGCGAACAAATTTTTAAGACCCGTCAAAAGCTCTATGAATGGTGGCCAAATGTGAGTAGTGAACACCGGATATAGCGAACAGAATTCTTTGGTCCCTTGGAGTTCGTTACATCCTAGTTCTACTGTAGTTGTTTGTTCTTGTTCATTGAATTTTATCCTCAATCCTGCTACAAACCAGGTAGTTGTTTTTTCATGTTTTTGTAACTTTGTCCTATGTCCTGCTTCATCAGACTATTTGTTTCTGCATACATACAGCTATACCTGATATCTATCGAGCCAAAGGGCTCTTATCGCTTTTGAACAAGTTAATGAAATGTCTCGCATCAAGCAGAAGCAGTGTCAAGTGGTTTCAAGAAAGATTGCAGGGGCTCTTAATATTTTCCTAGTGCTCCAAAAATAACCACATTTCACTGTACGAAGGCATGCAAATGTCACCTGTAGTGATGATTAAAGGGACACAGAGTATGTTGATAGGATCACATATGTCAAATTTTGGAATCGATGTTATTACATCGGGAACCACTAACTGTTACTGGGAATAACAAGTTAAAGGTCAATCAGTACATTAAAGCGCAAATACGGCCATTCAAAGTCGGGATTTTGATTGAAAACAGGACAATGTGGCTCGAGTGGCGCGCCCAAATTCGCCAAACGTAATTTTGAAACCTTGTTATAAGCTGACAGGAAGATATATTCGATTCGATAGTGTTTATTAGGTATTGTAACTAATAGGTAGATTAATTGGATACATAATTTCGATTTTTAAACGTATTTGAGATTTTTCTTGATTTTTCCATAAAATCAAGCATTTTAGAGATATTATGCATAAATGGATATATTTGAAAGTCCAGTGAAAAATAATATAAAATTTTAAGAAAGATACTCTGTGTCACTTTATTATTTTCCTTGTGCTCCAAAAATAACCACATTACATTGTACGAGGGCATGCAGATGTCACCTGTAGTGATGATAAACTGTCTGTTAATGAAACGAGGCATTTGGCTTGATGGAGCTAAGTGGATTCATTGAATACAGCGTATCATTGGCTGAAAGCAAGTACATGTCTCCTATAGTCATGATTAACTCCCTGCAAATTGAAAAAGCTCGATAAATATCACAGTATTTGAGAAGCAGATTCCAATATACTGATGTAGCAGGATGTATGTACTAAATATTTGAATTATGTTGTTTTTTATGATGTACTGGCAAATCTGATGCTAATCTGAGACTTGTAATAACTTCTTAAGGAATGTGTGGATTTGCATATCTTAATCATGCAAAACATAATGTTTATCTGAATGTAAATATGTAAATTATGAAATTATGTGGTTATTGTTTCCCTGATATTTCCAAGGCAGTTAAGACTACATTTTGGACTTATTGTCTTCTTGGATATTCAAAACATTTTTTAGGCTAGTGATGATTTATCACAATGAAAATAAGATTACAAATATGAAAGTATAAAACTACAGTAGAACATGGATATAACAAACTCCAAGGGACCAAAGAATTCAGTTCGCTTTATCTGGTGTTCACCATATGCATATAATTTTAACGATGTTATATAGGGACAGGATTTTGTTCGCTTTATCCGATTGTTCACTATATCCGAGTTCGTTATATCGGTGTTCTACTGTATATATAGCCATTTAACAGCTTTAAGTTGGATAATAGGCACTATACAAATGAATAATAATAATTATTATTATTATAAACTAACTAATATTGTATGCATGTTCCAGCTGACTGCAGTAGACTCACCCTCTAAGCAAGCAAAGCATCCGGCAACAATCAGAGAAACATCACCAGAAGATGCTTCAAGTCCTGTACAAGAATCTAGACAGGTCCGCACCGAGAAACTCATCGTCAAGCTCAGCAAGCGAGGATCATTCGACACCAAGTCATTGAACGAGGCTGAAGACGACGAAAGACAAAAGAGAAGCTCGAGAGGATTGACTCAGAGTGTGTCAATGCCGGACATGCAGGAGCAGACGGCGAGTCAGGAGGATACGATGGACTCCTGTCCCTTCATGCCTCTCCTGAACGAGAGTGACGAGATCAGCAGCAAATCCTCGGAGTACTCTATGGACGGGATCAGGACCAAGAGTGATATGGAGGGCTCTGGAATAGTGTTCAATGCTAGAAGAGATTCAGAGTGCTCAGATCCAGAGGGCAAGATTTTTGCATCTCAGGACGAGGATAGTGACGGCACAAGCACTGTTGCTTCAAATGGGACAGACACCGAAGGTGAGGAGACCGAGAACGAAGATGATTCCTTTCACTTCCCTCCAATCCAGATAGTGTCAGAAGGATCAGGGAGACAATTCCTACCCCCTGAAGACCACTCTCTACCGCCCCACCCTCAAGACATGCACGCTGGGTTCCTCTCAAGAGTGGTCTCGGCCTTCACCTCAAGGAGTCACACATCATCAGGAACTCACAGCGGGGACGGGGACCATGACAACTCTGTCCCAACACGTCCTCTCTTCGGAGAGTACAATGTGTCCATGAGACAACACCAAGACTTCATGGACTCAATCTCGTCTGAGTTCAGCAACATCTCCCTCCCGACTCCTCCCCCTGGGTCTGAAGCCAAGCTGCCTCTGTCGGGGTCGGCTATAGACATGGTGGTCACTATGCAGAGGCTTGTGAGTATCGGCCACACCTTCTACGAGATGCTGTACCCGACCTTGGATGACCTGGCGACCTTAGAGGCTGTGGACCGTGGTGACCTCAACATGGAACAGTTCGAACTCTATCGTAACAGCATCGACGGCAAGGAGAGGATCTATACTAACTTCCTCAAGGTGAGTGGTTATAGTTTTGACAAGCACTGGTTTATCTTGGCTCCCAACTCTCTATAAAAGTGGTAACATCGAAGAGGTTCAAATCTTGTTAGAAGCTTGGCAACCTTGTCTGCCTTAGAGAAGTGTTAAGGTTCAATGCTTGAAGGTCCATGCTACAATGTTGCTTTAATTTGTTTAAGGTTTCTTAAACTATGTTGTGGCAAATTCAATAACATATTTGTAAATGGACTTATCAATATCATTGAGTATGACTTGAATGGATTTGGAAGGGAGATTCGAACATATGCTACAAAATAAATTCTATTTCTTTCTCAGACAATATGCAACACGGCCTGTCTGTATGCTGACAATATGCTGTGTCTTGATCTGTGTGGAACTCCACAGGCCACGGCCAAACGACTCATAGGACCTAGGGTATGTAAACATGCAAGCTGTTACCATCAACATTTTCTATATATGAATTATGAAATTGAGTTTTGGCTATTTTATTACACACTTAACTAGATAACAGATACTGCTATGATGTTATTGCAGTAAGTAATTGCATATTCTGTGCAAATTCAGATGTAATATTTTCATCTTTTATATAAAATGGGTTTAACAGATTGAAATGTAACATGTCAACATTTTTTTCAAATGTGTGACAAAAATATTTGTATGTTACATTTTCAACATTTATATCAAATGTGTGTAACAAAAATCAGATTGATATGCAACATTTTGAACACTTATGTCAAATGTGTGAAACAAAATAACATTTTCAACATTCATATCAAATGTGTGTAACAAATATCAGATTGACATGTAACATTTTCAATATTTGCACCCAATGTGTGTAACAAATATCAGATTGACATGTAACATTTTCAATATTTGCACCCAACGTGTGTAACAAGTATAGATTAGAGTGCTGATATATTGCCTTGAGCAACCACGAGTGGAAGGATATGTGCGCTATATAAATATTCATATGATAATAATAATAATAATGATAATATTGCAGCTGGTGGAGCACCTGCACAGACAGAGGAAGGGGAACCTGATCTGGGGGTGTCGCCACGAGGTGGAGGGGTCGGGCAACTGTACACAGTACATCAACAAGCAGACTTCCTACCTGTGTGACAGACATGAACCAATCACTCAACAGGTATGTCATTAGGGGTGCAATGGTTCACTACTACAGTAGTTGAACTGCAGTATTTTATGTTTATGTACCGTATATTAACATGAATTTTTGGTTCGTACGGCATATTTAATTTGTGTCCAAATGATCTTTTGATAACTTAAAAACCAATTATATTTATTTAAAAAGTCTATGACAAGAAAAATTTGATTTATTACCATTAAAAGTATTCAAGTTTCGAAGTGGTAACGATACCTGTTGCCATTTTCCCGGAAGTAAACATTCGCAACAATTTATTTTGATCTTAATGTGCATTCTTGGTTTCATACCAAACCGAAAATGTACCAAACGAGGGTTCTGTACAGCAATACGCACCGAACCGAAGCTCAAGCATACTGTTTCACCCCTATACGTGACCAGACGTTTTATCTGTCTTTCTCTTTCAAATGACAACTTTTTATTATCCAAGCAGAACGGAATACTGGAGGGTATGGTCATTGCCCGTCCTTCCATCTGTCCATCCGTTTGTCAGTAATCATAACTCCACAACTATCTCAATGAAACTTGGTCAGTCAGCATGTGATATCTGTCTTTAGGGATTTTCAACTTCTCCAGGTTTTTTGGTAGTTTGTATGGAAACAGAACTTTGCATTTTATTTCTTGACTCTAAAACTGTATGTGTATCAGTTAGCATGTGTAGATGTGCTTTTTGGGATTTTCAGCTTCTTCAGATTTCATTTTTACATGTCTTCGTTGAATCAGAATTAAAATTGGTTATGCGTGAGATTAAGTATTCAGATTATTATTTGATTAAATGTTGATTCCTACAGATGTGTACGCGTGTGAACAACGTGTCGGCCATGTTGAGGTTCCTTGAGTTGTACGAGCGGCGACTGGCCAGCATGTTCGGAGAGAAGGACGCGTGGCCATGTTTCGAGGACCTGGTGAAGAAAGCTCAGACTCGGTCAGGACGAGAGAGCTGCTACTCCACTGCAGGTAGGTTCAGAATATACAGAAACAGAAATCACCCTTTAATTTATGAAGGAGAAAATTGAGTAATGTTGATAAGTCAATGGCTGACCTATTAGTGGCTGACTTATGATATCGATTCAAATATCGTTGCACAACCAGAGTCCACTGCCAATACACATACAAGAACACAGTCCGGAGATGGCAATTTCTGGCTGATCAAATTTTGGTTGATCCTAGGGCTTCCATGGGTCAACAACAAAATTTCAGTACTTGAGGGGTCGGACGCGAGTACTCAGTATCTTTTCTTTATCAACGATATCATGTAAAATTGTTGGTCGGCCAAGGATCTCAATTTTTCAAGTCCCTGAGACCTCGAGTACAAAACATTGACTAGAGTCTTACCCGACTCAGGCATGAGTACTAGAGTCCCTATGTCCAAACTGTAGTTCATATTCATAGATAACCACTACTCTACATTAATTTATTGAATTTCACATGTTAAAAACTCAATTGTCATTCCTGACACTCATGCTTTTAGGAAATGCTGTCTTTGTCAAGTCATGATGTTTAAATGTGTTAACTGTCTCTCCAGATTTTATGGCAGAAGAGCAGGTAGAGTTTGAGCGAGAGGAAACGGGAAGTATTTTCATGGACGTCCCCCGCCCCAGCTCCCCGCTCAGCTTGAAGTTGCTGGACCCCCATCAGAGTCATCTCATATCTGTTCTCAAGGCCATGTGCAGACTCATCGCTTACAGGGTGGGTTCAGGGGATCTAAACACTTTATCTAGCACATAATACTAAAGTCATCAAGTCATCTCATAGCGGTTCTCAAATCCATGTGCAGACTCATCGCTTACAGGATGGGTACAGGAGACCGAAACACTTTTTCTAGCATGATAAAATGATTGGAATATGTTGTAAAATAGCAGAGAATAAAAGCATAAAGTCATCCAGTCATTTCATAAATGTGATTAAATAAAAGTAATAAAATGTTCCATATATTAGCTCTACAGAGATATTAAATCCTCTACACTAGGTCTGACCACATCCCCTGTCTGGCATGTTTTTTACCTGTTAGTGCAGTGGAAACCCAGTCTTCAGCAAAGCAATCACATTGCTCCGCTTATAAGACCGTTAGCGATTAGAAGCATGGTTAACAGTAGTTACTTGCCCCAAGCTACGATATCAAAGGCTTTTGTCGGCTGATTGTGATTGGTTAGCTGAGTAAACGCAAGTATATGCGACCTAGCTGTTCTCAAGGCCATGTGCAGACTCATTGCCTACAGGGTGGGTACATAGTAATTAAACTCTTTACCTAGTAATATTTAAGGGATGGGAATATGTCGTAAAACACCAAGCCATTGGGGTCCGACCAGGATCGTGTAAACAATTATGTAAACTTCTAAATCCATTTTCCTCAATTCAAATGATAAACGTCCCGCTTCTCCTTATTGCGTGAAATGTTCACGTCTGATCTGTCTTCAGCTGAATCTGTTCCTCCACGACGCCCTGCGACTGCTGCTACAACTCAAGCCGGACCAGGTCACCATCCAGGACTGTCTAAAACCGGTCACCAGCTTTCTCCAGACGTACCTGCAGAACCTTAGTGGCTGGCTTTACAAGAACTGCTTCCACCAGGTCCTCGAGTGTCTCTGGATCTTCCTTGTGCAGGTGACTCACTCGAACATTTCAGGTTTTAGCAATAGCTACTCATTGGTGTAGGAATCGGGAGGAAGAGGTTAAGTTATAAACAGAGGGAAGCCATACACTATACTCTCCTGTGCCAAGTCATAATATACCACTTTTACCACTTCTCGAATTTCATTCAACGATTTTTCAACAAAATATAAACTTGATTTTTGTTAATTTGTTCAATAGCCACCTTTAATTAAACTTTCATTAAGACAACGTAATTATTGGCTGTCTAAAACCCACCTTGGTTAGAGGCCATAAAACTCGCGCGGGTGTGACATAGAGTGTCTTTGGAACTTCCTGGTGCAGGTGACTGACTCTAACATTTCAGGTTTTAGCAATAAATACTCATTGGCGTAGGTATCGGGAGGTTAAGGGCAGGGGGAAGCCATACACTTTACTCTTCTGTGCTAAGTCATAATATATGTAAATCCCGGGACAGGCTCTTTGACTTTGTTGTTGTTTTCACCAGAAGTTGAATTGTATTCTGGTAAATATTTTGACTGGCTATATGACTGCAGTCCACCGGAATTAAGCACTCACCTGCTCAACGCATCATGTTTCGGTTTACTTGTATTTATGACACAGACGGCAGTGCCCATATATGGAGTCAAAAGGTTGCAGCCTCCTGTCTCGTTGGTCACCATTTGTATGTTTGGGCTTTTGGCCCAATGAGAGAGGAGGTCGGGCCTTTTGACACTGTTTGGAACACTGCCATCTTGTGATGACTCTGTAAGACTCGCCTAGTTCAATTAACGCTAATTTGCTCCAATTTTGAGGATGACATACATGTAAGATCAATGTCGAATGAAAGATAAGGCATTTTGGAACACGTAACAGGCAATATGTAGCCGATGTCACCAAAAGAATATGTTATTTAAATGTTTATATTGCGGGAATCAACTGACAAGCCTTGTTTTATATAGTATATGAGCAATACACATGCCTCAAGTGCTTGTGGCTGTAACATCAGGTTAAAGTGACATAAGGATCTTTGTCAAATTTAATTCATGTGAAGTATTGGTAATTATGTTTAAAATTGTTTCATTCATATTTATAAGTTATCTTTTAATTTGTGGAATATGAGTAATCTTATCAAATATGTTCATCACAAATAAAGGGCGGTGCATATCCACTAATGAAGAGGGGGACCTACTCGCATAACATAACTTAAAATTCTTGAAAAAGTCGCCCTTGTGTCATTTGTATGTTTTGCTGGTACACCCCTTGTTAGTTTCTTGTCGGTTAAATTTTGGTATTCACATGGAATATTACTTTATCATTTTACCGGGGACGTAGCTCAGAGTGTCCGCTCGTCACCCGGAAGACCGGGGTTTGATTCTCGGTCGCGTCATACCTAAAAACGATTAAAGGTTGGAGTTGTTGCTGTCTTGCTTGACACTCAGCATTGTTAAACACAACGACTTAACTGGCGCTGCACCGTGGCTGCCGGGTGCCTAGGCACGAAACAAATTTCCAACACGTACTGAGGATGATAAAATGTTATTATTATTATTAGTGAAATATAAATTTTTTGTCAGTCACTTATATTCTTGTCAACTGTTGTGATGTCCAGGATCTAGAGGTTGAAGCTGACAAGTTGAGGACGGACGAGGCAGTGATCGGCAGCTGGCCCCAAACCATTCTACAGGCTCTCACTGTGAGTTGTAGGAGGTTCAGAACATAACATTTGACATTTTCGAAGCTCTCTTAGCGCTAAGATAGTCGTACCATACATTGATATTAGCTTATGACTCTTAAAACTTGCTCATCACTTGCTTGAGAACGACATTAGTATCTATGTCGAAACGTCGCAAACTTGAATAAAGAAGTTGTATATCCATAATATTGACTTTATCTCCTTCTTAAAACTTGTTAACTCTATGTATAGATTATCATCTTAGAATTGTTGAAAAATATTTAGTAAATTGTGTATCCTCAATCTGTCAAACCAATTACCAGGTAGATAACCTGTGTGTCCATGTAAGTGTTAAGAAAGACAATTTGTATACAGACACAAATCATGAATAGCTACAAAATACATTTAGTTTTTAGTATTTGTTTGCGCGTAAAATTAAAATACTGACATACTAAATCTTGATTTTTTTTTAGAAGAAATAATTTTTTAAGCATATAAGTCAAACAAAAATTGTTTCTATGTGTTAAAGTGCTTTAGAAAAAACATTGCCACAAATGCCAGAGATATTGCCCTAGTGTTGCCAAATAACAGTCTAAGTAAAACTTGCCTCAAAATTATCCGTTTGTACTGAGTCAAGAAAGGTCTAGTAGAGGGTCGCGTCAGCCCACGTAATGAATTGACCAATCAGAACTCATCTTACCAAGCAACAATAGTCTGCCTTCGCACGTATAACGTTGGAGGGTCATAGGTCGCAGAAAGGTCGGCTGACCCGACCCTCTACTAGGTCTTTCTAGACTCAATATATGAGTGGAACGGATAATTTTGAGGCTAGGTTTACTTAGACTGGCCAAATAATAACTCACTAACTCACTTTTATTTAAACAACTCTTTGTTTCAGCACTTATTGAAGTTCATGAACAACTTTGGCAAGGGAATTACAAGGAACTTACTGCTATCTCAAGCTGTGAGTTAAATTTTAGAAAATCTTTTGCTTCTCAAGAAAAACTCTGCAGTATACTTAAAAGAAGCTCAGTTCCATGTTGCAAATTTTAATATTGAAACATTATATATGATTTTTAAAGGGGCAGTAGCACATATTTAGGGGGAATATAAGGGTGCAGGTCAAAATGGCCACAACGACAAAATGGCCACAGACCCCCAAGTCAAAATGGCCACACTAAAAAGTCAAAATGGCCATAGGTCCTAGTCAAAATGGACAAACTGAAAAGTGAAAATGGCCACAGGTCCTAGTCAAAATGGCCATATAAAAACTTTTATTAATTGGAAAAACATAGTAGAAATATTTTATGTTTCTTTCATTTGCGATGAGGTAAACTAGTTGCATTGGTTGTTTGTAATCAATGTAACACTTGACACTGTAATAAACTATGTTGTTGTAGTTGTTGTTATTGTTATAGTTGTTGTTGTTGTTGTTGTTGTTGTTTAATCAAAAGTTATCAAGGTACCTCCTTGACATTTTATGATACATAATATTTTGGTGTTGATAGCACTGCAATTCACTTGTTCAATTAATAGGATAGACATATCTCGATATCCAGTCCAGTAATGCGTGGCCCTGACGTAAGTCAGAACAATTTGTTTTTGGTTAACAATTATGATAACAATGTGCTTTCATTGAAAATGAAATATCCAAATACATTATTGTAGGAAATTGAGGAACAGTTCAAATCATTTTCAACTTTCTTTATATATTGCTAGATCTAAACAGTTTCTTAAAAATAACATTAGGGGCATACATATCGGTCAAAATATGTAATAGATATTATGTCTATATGATAAAAGATTGTTCAGGTGGTCAATCATGACAAATATCTTCATTCATAGTTAAAAATTTATCAAATATCCTGAACTTTTTTGGGAGTTCATTTCCGACTCCTTAAAATGGTGAATGAACTTATTGTCATCATTACTGCTAGAATTAATTAATCAACAGATGATGATTTGAAAAATTATCAAATATTTTAAAACCTACTATAGTCTGCAGATAATTTATTACAAATGATATTCTGTTATATCCATTTTAGATACATGTATCTCCATCATCCTTATAAAGTTTTCAAAAACAGAAGCAATTGTGCCCCCAGGCAAATAGGAGATTATCTTGTTAACCGCTAATTAATCAATTACCGTTACGTAAGCTAATTAATCCAATCTATTAGGGATTAAACTTTGTCCTGCCAGGCTTCTGGCATAGAAGGCATGCTACTTGGTTGCTACTGTTCTGATCTGTGAGAATACAGGTGACCCTGCAGTCATATGTCTACATAACTGATTTGATTAATTAAACATTCGTTCATGATGTCATGACAAAATTGAAATAAAAACAATTTATGATATTAAAGGCTTTTCCAAGTTTTAAAGGATAGGATCGTTGTCATTCACATGTACATTTCATCATACAAGTAAAACCAAAACTAAATTATTTAAATAAATAAATATATATATATTTTAAGTTTTGGTGATATCAAAATAATATATTAAGATAACAATGTGCATTTAACTATTTACATTTATACCTTCAAACTATAATTATTCCATAATTATTAATCAATGCAAATGTCTGAATTCACCCCAAGCGAGTGCAACATAAAGATAATGCTAATGGTCTTTAATTATTTCAGTAATATTTCTTTTTCATTTAGACTATGACTTGTGGCCATTTTGACTATGACTTGTGGCCATTTTGACTTTTCAGTATGGCCATTTTGACTAGTGGTTTGTGGCCATTTTGACTTTTTTTGTGGCCATTTTGACTCTACTGTTTTGTGGCCATTTTGTACCTGTGGCCATTTTGACTATAACCCGAATATAAGGTGATGTCGGGAAATGAAAATTAATGGTTCCAATGAAAAGACAATGTATTTAAACTAAATGAAGCAGTAATAATTCAAATATATAACGTAAAGTTTAGCCATGCGATTCCTTTTTTGTACACAAAATGAATTAAAGGTGTTCACACAAAATGGCCGCCAATGGATTTTATGTGAATCTTCATACTTTGTCCTCTGACCATGGATGATTGGCTTGTGTAATGACATTTTTGACAATGTCAAAATAATACATTAAACATTACCTTACAATTATCAGTGAAATATTTTAAATATAAAATTATCAAAAAACGCTACTGCCCCTTAATAGGATCAGATATAATATTAATTGAATTGGATCCAATCTAACCATTCCTTCATTCACAATGGACACATCAAACATTTTTACATTCTGTTTCAAAGTTACTTTATATTACAGGATGACCTCATCTTCAAGCTACAGCTCTACACGCTGTCTACTCACCATCTACTCGCAGTCTACAGCAAACTCAAAGATGTAAGTATACAGATTTATATCTGCAACATATCACAATAAAGAGTGCAGATAATATGAATTTTTTTTTCATAATAGTTAATCACCCTCAATTGAATAAATTTCTTTAAAAAGTCTTAGTAGATTGAAATCCAAATTTGTCAATCCTTAGATATTGTTTCATCAGATTTGCTTTCAAACTTTATTTCCCAGTTCTCACTAAGTGAGAGAGGAATGTTCCCCCACGAGATAGTGAAACCTGCCCCCACTGTGATAGTACAAAAGATACAGCGTGACCTACAGCGGTTCCGCAAGTGTTTCTCGGGCAAGGATCTGGTCAGGTGGATCTTCAGACACAGGGATCTCTTCTACAGGATAGGTCAGTTATACTTTCATATTTTGATGAGGAATTCTTTCTTTCTAATGTCTCAACTACGATACTTTGAATAGAATTTGACTCTCATAATGATATTGAGTCTAATTCCTCCTTCTGTAATTCAGATGGATTCTGATTATGGTATTCAGGTCTGCCCTTGTTGCTAGCGTTGATTTTCAGACCTTATTCATCTTGATTTCCGGCCATAACTTTACTCCTCACATTCAAAAGAGATCTGATTCCCTCCATTCAATGAATCTGACCTTGTCATTTGAGTTGATTCTGAGACCTTGTCAATGTTGTCTCTGTTCTTTGACTCAGAGCCAGCAATGGTGGAGCGAGGTCAGTCCTTCTCCAAGGAGACGGTGATCGAGATCATCTACAAGCTGCTGGATCTGCACTACATCACCGACCTCGAGGACGTTACAGGTATATGAGGAATCTCACCCTCATGTCTTCTCATATCAAATATATCAACACAAATATCCAAGGCTTGCTGAGGATATTTTACTTTCATCAACAAGTGTTGATATATTTGATATGAGAAGACACAAGGGTGAAATTCTATTTATTATCCAAAATCATTTTACATCACATAAGCATGAAAAATGGTTTGTGTTATGACATTTTTGAAACTATCAAAATGATACATTTAGCATTAACATACACTTATCAGTAAAAATCAACTATTTGGTAAAATTCTTAAATCTTAAAGGGGCAGTAGCACGTTTTTTGATTATTTTATATTCTAACATTTTTACTGATAATTGTACTTTAATGCATTGTGGCTGGGGATAATAATTCAAAACAAGCCAATCAATAAAAATTTCAATTGCAGATGACAGCAGATCGGTAACCCCCACCCAGGGAGTGTCGGGGTACCCCGAGGTGAGTATCCACACCCAGTTCGAAGGTACGGCCCCGTTTGACGATCAACACACCCCCACCACATCCCCTGAGGGAGGGGACTCCAGAACCAGCTTTAGCTCTCACACAGAGGAGAGCAGTGCGTCTAGCGGAGGGGCAACCCCTGTTCCAGGGAGTCGCACTGTTGCAGAAGTCAATAGAAATGAAGGGAGTCAATCTGCAGTAGCAGACGGCACTGGCGGCCATCTTGTTTCATCAGGGTCAACCTTTAGTGGGTCAGGCTCAAGTGAACTTAGGAGGCTCAAACTGGATGTGAGT
The DNA here is from genome assembly GCA_916613615.1 of Steromphala cineraria. Lineage (NCBI taxonomy): Eukaryota > Metazoa > Mollusca > Gastropoda > Trochida > Trochidae > Steromphala > Steromphala cineraria. Next base: position 60,087,919 of record OU744731.1, on the reverse strand, counting down.
GAAGGTGGTTCAAGGAATAGAACTGTTAGTGATGAATATGATAGTGATAAAGTATGTGAAACTTCTTTATCTGACGATCACACCAGGAATCAAATAGACGACAATCAAAACTCAAGAGGTGCAAGATTTGATGCTCATTTCCCCCGACAGAGTCCGCCAAGTGATTTTACTCAGTCAGACGATCACGGTCTCAAGACAAACCCCCTGCCACTCAACAAACAGTTGATATCGTGTATATCAGACCGATTATCTAGGTCAACACTAATTACTCCCCTTTCCTTTAGATCAGACAATACATACAATCTATCTGTGGACTCTTCGAGTAGGTTCTTCTATGTTGAGCCACATTCTGTGGACGATTCATCGCATGAGGACCGAACCACTGATGCATTCACAGCATACAGTCAGGAACACACAGAGAGATTTCTTCGGCTGTCACGTGCTCGGGAAACTGCGGATATGGTCGAGACGTGTTTCCAGAAGAAAGTCAAGCCAATTTTCTTAATGACTATCTTGTATAATCGTAGGAAAACAGACCCTGTTGCCAAGGAATTTGTGAGATTGCTACCTCCCAGAGTGATCGAGAAGATCAAATACCACCTCAATAAACCAGCCATGGACTCAGCATGAGATGATTTTTAACTATTGTTTGATCTAGCAATGACATAAGTGTTTGTGATTGAAATAATCATGGTCATCTGTTTGATGTGATATCACTTTCAATGCCTTAGATATGTCTGTTTAGGAACCAAAACAATTTATCAGTTGTAAAAGCCAGCAGAATTCTTGTCTACACTGTTATCTTTGACCAATTCAATCAAATTTTTTAAGAATAATTAAAATGTTATTCTGTTCAGAGGAATAAATTGTTCCTATTGGATGAAATTGGAAAAAAAATTACAGATTCCTATTATGAAAAATGTGCAATTTTGTATTTCAAATATAATTATAATTAATCTGATAATTTTATTGAGATGGTTTTAGAATAGGTTTCTGATCTCAATTGATCTGCCATTAGATGATTGTAAGCCATTAGTTTTATCTAGTAAGGAAATGGTCAGATTTGTCTGTTGTGAGGTTGCTCTGATTTAACTTATGTTAAATGCTGACATTTTATCCTGTCTTTTAAAACAATGTTCAAATATTGTAACTTTTTTACACACTCAGTTTTTAGCATCCTTGATATTTTGCGGAATTTTAAGATTTGACATGCTGATAAAAATAATGATAATATTTATGCTATGAAATGTTTCAGACAAGATAATTGAACTTGTCTGATGGCGTATTCTACGGTGTGATAAGAAGTGTATATTTTTCAAACGGTTTGTGGTGCAAAATTTTTCTCCTAGGAGATAATATATATATTATCATGAATTATTTGCCATGGAAATAAAATTTTGTTTGTGTCTGTATTTGATGTAAAAATTGTCTCATTTTGTCTTCGCTCAACATTATTGTTGTAAAATTGACTATTTGTGATTTTCGAAATGAGATTTATCATTCAAATATAAATATGATCATCCATGACAATAATCAAGAATTAAAATCATAATCCTAGGCAAGTATAAATATATTATTTGAAATTTGACTGTTAAGTGAACTAAATTTTACAGTGTGTATTATCTTTCAGCTATGCTGTGATATGTCAATTAGATATTGTAAACTAATCTTTTTGAATGTGAATTCTTTCCTAAAAACTTCCTTACAGGTAATTAAAATCTAATATTATTTTTGTGTTATTCCAATGAATGAAAACAAACTTTTCTGAATCTGTATCATCATCTTTAAAATGCCCCAATATTGTTAATATTGCTATTGAAATTGTTATCCATTGCTACCAGTTGAATGAGTTTCATGATGCTTGTGTAATACCGTTTTTTCTCCATTAATTCAACTTCTCCAATAATTCAACCAGATCATATTTTGGTCACAAATTCAAATTACTTCTAAAATTTCAACGTAGTGTTAAAAGTTTTTTAAGATGCTCCTATGATTCTTTTATATATTTCTTAAAATCATTGCTTAATTTGCTGAAAAAATGGAAAGCATAAATACCTAACAATGTCTTAATAACAAATATATATTGCCACCGTCATTATCATGTTGTCATCTATAAAAACTACATTAAATTTGTATACATTTTCTTATTTATCTAACATTTCAACAATAGAGCCGAATGAGTGAACTAAAATGAAATTTAGTTCACCTAGACATTTTCTGAAAATCTTTTGAAAATTTTGGGGTTGAATTAAAAGAGAAATTACGGTAGGTGAAAAGTGAAGGGGCAGGTTATTTCTTTGGAAAGTAAATTAATGAAACTCTTCAGTCTAATTAATTATGCTCTTCAGGCTTGCTCAAAAAAACATCAAAGCTAAAGATTTCAAATTGACTTCTTATTTTGTCATATTAAATTGCATTTCCACAGAAAAAATGATTTTTCTTGCAATTTGAAACACTCTCCATAAATGTATGTAAAACCCATCATAGTTAGACTTCAAATTGACTGGTTTTTGTGCAGTTTGAATTTCCACCGAAATTTTTTCTTCTTCTTCTTTTGTTATTTGATCTGCACTCCATAAACCTGTGAACATTTCTTTTTAACAAACATCATACTTGAAAATATTTTGATTTTGTATGATCCTTTTTACCGGTAATAATGAAAGGTCTGATAATTAAGAGTAATGAAGGTCTGCCATTAGAAATGTCCTCACAATTTCTTCAATAAACTGGTGAGACCTTGTTGTCAAATATTTTTACATTTTATCTGATATTCCCTAAACTTGTGCAATACATTATATTCACCATTATGCAAGATTTTGTGTTGTATGTTTCATGTTAGTTTGTGTTAAAGAATGTAATACCTAAAAAAATCATGTTTTATCAAAATCAAAACTACACCTGTTTTTATATTTCACCCGCATCTCTAAAATTTGCAAATAAATATGTTCTCTTTTTCCATTTAAAAAAAATTCAATCGATTTGTTCTTCATGAATGTTTTAAAAGTTTCATTTATGAAAAATGTGTTTAAGAAATATTTTTCAAACAAGTCTTATCATTAGCCAAAAGGGTCTTACTTATGAAAATATCCCAGTGATGTATTGATGATGACAACATAAATATGTCTTGATTTGAGAATCTTAAATACTTTGTCTATTATAATATTTTGTGCAATGTTTAATTTTCTTTTAAATTTTCATTATCCATTTGTTTGCATTGAGGGTTCCGGATAAACCGAAAATGAAATTGTTCATAATTAAGAAGTATAAGCTTTATAATGTATCCAAATCGCTCTCAAATGTTTGTAAGTATTTTAAACTGGTTCTTAAAGGGGCAGTAGCAGGTTTTAGGGGGAATATAAGGTGATGAAAATGAAAATAAATGGTTCCACAATATATTTAAACTAAATGAGGCATTAAGCAATCAAATGTATTATGTAAACTTAAGCCATGTGATTCCTTTTTCTTACACAAAATGAATTAAAAGTGTTCACACAAGAATGGCTGCCAATGGATTTTATGTAAGTTTATATAATTTGTTCTCTGACTATGGATGATTGGTTTATGTAATGAGGTTTTTGAATCTATCAAAGTAATACATTTATATTAGCGTTAACGTACAATTATCAGTGAAAAATTGGAAATATAAAATTTTCAAAAAAAAATGCTACTGCCCCTTTAAATGTGTCCAGTTAACCATTATATACATATTCTTGGACTTGGTACAGAACATTGATTTGAACTATTTGATTTTAAAATATATAGGTTTGAGAATACGATATTATTTGGTTTCAGTGGTTTGAGAAATCTTCTGGAGTCCTTTTTGTTGGGAATTTTGAAATATGAAATGCATTATTGTTGTCAAGTCAATTTGTTGTGTCATATTTGCAATTGTTGATTATTTGTGGAATTTTGTAACTGTGATACTTGAACATTCCAATGATCACCCTTTCAATATATGTGTATACAAAAACCTTCAATTTCCTGTTTATTAAGAGGTGCTGTCTTCTTTGTCCAAAGGCACAAAAATAAAGAAGAAGGTTAAAATGTTTTTAAAAACATTTTTATCTTTCCAATTTTAGTTTTCCATGTCAAATATTGAAATTTAGAAACATTTTTATCAAAAGGGTCATAGTTTCTTTGTTCCTGTCCCTGTAATATTAACTATATAAGTTTTAGGACATTCTTTTTTTATAACTTAACAAATGGAAATAAAATGAGAGACAACAATACAAGGGTAAACATCTTAAATATTTATTCAATACATCATGTTGAAAAACATTTAAAAAGTGAATGCTGAAATTCTGAATCTAACATAATAGAATGCACACATAATTGTTGTTGTGATTGTAATAAAATATATTTTTATAATCATATTCTTGTTGTTTTTCAAATTATGAAATTTCAGATCGGTCTTTGACAATGAATAGTTCTGAACCCACAAGAACATTACAGAATTGAAATCAGTTAAACTCTGCTTTTCCTATCACAAAGTAACTAAATGTAAATCCTTGAATAATTGCATGGTGATTATTTATTTCTCCAATCAATTATTCAAGGTAGGTTATTACTCTAGAAAGGGATTATTTTTTCAAAAGTTCATCATACCGAAACGAAAACACCATCATGTATTTCTTGAAGATTTAAATAGATATTTTACTAATAGTAATGTGTTTAACCCTTACGATGCGGGTATATAGTTTTGCTCTACAAGCCCACGTGGCGGAATTGTTTTGTCCGGTGCCAGCCACCGTTATATCCTGATTGGCCGCTTCTTTATTTTTATACGCGGATATACATATGATACATGGAAATAAAGACAATTCTCTCTTCTATACGATGATGTAAAAATTATAAAATTATCTCTAATGGTTCGTGAGATATAAATGCCGCAAGGTGGGTACCCTCAATCATTTTGAGGTTAAAAATAAAATTTGCGGCACTTGTCGCCACACTTGCCGTTTCTGTGTTTTTGTATGCGGATATACATATGATACATGGAAATAAAGACAATTCTCTCTTCTATACGATGATGTAAAAATTATAGAATTATCTCTAATGGGTAGTGAGATATGAAGGCCGCAAGGTGGGTACCCTCAATCATTTTTGGGAAAAGGTTTGATATTTTATATCCAGGAGCAGCCAAGACTGCTTGCAGTCAATTATAGCCTTATCCTGAAAGTTACGGATTTCGCCAAGAGGGCTTATGTGCCATTTTATATTTGGCCCGGAAATATCACACGCCCCGCATCGTAAGGGTTAATAATTATGCATATATGCCATAAGTACATATATAAAGAAGATATTTCAAAATTTCTAACCATTTCAAAATCCAACCTGGTGATTATTTAAGCGAGCAATTATTCAAGGTAGGCAATAACTAATTTCAATGAGGCCAAAGACCTGGTGTTTTTATGGCAGGCAATAACTCAAGGATTTACAGTTTGTCAGGACAAAAGTAACATTGATCTTTGATTGCAAACAGATTTAACATTATTTTCACGGATATCCTCGTCCTTTGTCTTTCATGCTTGATGCAGATGAGGGATTCCTTGTCGGACCTCGGCCAAACCTCTCGATGTACTGGCGTTTTCTCTATGGGTGAAAGAAAGTCAATCATGATTAATAATTGTTAAGTCAACATATTTATAATTAAGATAAAATTCACTCAAAAATGAAGAATGAGAAATGAAGGTCTATGCTATAGAATAATAAAAAAATTTCCAATTATAGAGCCCATTTATCCATCCATTCATTAAAATTGGTAAAACCCAAGCCGAGATACATGTCGCTAGGAGGTCACCATCAACACGCACCTTTACCAGGTACCCATTTCATGCTCGATGAATAGGCACATTTTAGAATTAAAGAGACAGAGTATGTTGATAGGATCACATGTCAAATTTTGAAATCGATGTTATTACATCGGGAACCACTAACTGTTACTGAATATAACAAGTTAAAGGTCAATCAGTACATTAGAGCAAAAATACGGACATTTAAAGTCTGGTTTTTGATCGAAAACGGGATAATGTGGCTCGAGTGGCGCGTGCAATTTCGCCAAACATAATTTTGAAACCTTGTCATAAGCTGACAGGAAGATATAATCAATTCGATAGTGTTTATTAGGTATTGTAACTAATGGGTAGATCAATTGGATGCATCATTTTGAATATTAAACGTATTTGAGATTTTTCTTGATTTTTCCATAAAATCAAGGATTTTAAAGATATTATGCATAAATGGATATATTTGCATGTCCAGTGATGAGATATGAACTTCAATCAGCATATTAGATATTTTGTAGCGTATCAAAACCAAATAAAATTTTAAGAAAGATACTATGTGTCACTTTAAGTCTTTTGTGCAAGGTGAAGGCATGAGTCTCACAACACAAGTGCAGGGAATCAACCCTTCAAACTCTCAGTTTATTCAGCAATGAGAGGGTTACCCACTGAGCCGTGCCCGTTGTTGCTGAACTATATTGATAGCGGTCGACTGAGCAATGAACAGGACCATGTGCCATGTGCTATTATTACAAAAATAATGAATAAAAACAAAAAAAATTGGAAATTAAGTTTTCCTACTTAAATCTTTATTATTATTCTAATAATGTTAACAGCTCAATTATTACAAGTTTCTTTATTACATTTAGCATAGAGCAAGGCAACATCTTTTCTATGACAATAAAGTCACATGCCTAAATTTGACACCAGCTTTTTGGTTTATGATGCTCTTTTTAATGAGCTTCACCCAGGTTATAAATGTTACTTCAACTAAATAATAATGAATAGCGCTTTGTCCATACACAAGGCGCATACTCAATGTTTGTATCTTGTTACAATTTTCACTATAATAATATTAACTACAGTAGAACACAGATATAGAGAAAAAATTTTCAAGCCCCGTCCCTAAATAATATCATTAAAATTATATGCGTATACATAGCGAACACCGGATATAGCGAACTAAATTCTTTGGTCCCTTGGAGTTCGTTATATCCGAGTTCTACTGTATGATATTTTCATTATTTTCCATGTTTGAATATTTCATACCTCATACTGCCTGTCTTTTTCAACCATGATTCGTCTTTTTCTCAGAGCCTAAAAACAAATAAATTTGTATAATTTGTAATAAAGGTTTAAAGGGGATCTGCAACCTGAATTTTTAACTTCCAGAGTTTTATTAGCAGGGCCCCAAAAGAGTCGTAAATGCTTGGTAGGGACGAAATCGATTGGTTGCGAACCGCTTACAGCTGACAGCCAGTACCAAGTTTGTGTCAATGTAACCCCCCTTACCCGTCTGGACGCTCTCATTAACGATGGTCAATTAGGTTTCACAAGCTAGGTTGTTGATTCCCTTTAAATAGGTGAATTGCTAGAAGTAAAGTTAGAGACTTCTGACCAAACAATTTAAACACTAATTTAGTTGGTAAAATTTGACTACTTATCAAGAGCAAATATGCAGGGTTGGAAATTAGCATGGCTAGTGAAAAAGATTCTGGGCTAGTAAAGTGCAATGACTGGTAATCTGGAAGACTAGTTGAATTTAAACAAAATACAATTATGTTGTTGTATTTGGCTAGTCAGAATATCTTTGGGCTAGTGCTCTCAGAAATACACTTGTCAGAATGGCTAGTACCCCAATAGGGCTAGTTTTCACCCCTGAATATGTAAAAAATTTCCTTTTCTATGTCAATAATTGAATAAACTCACTGTGCACTTTGTAAAGAAGAGAAAAAAGACATGTACAAATAGTTTTTGTTTACAATAAAGTCACAAGTCAATTGAAAATTGACAACTTAATAAATAAATGAATAAACTCACTGTGCACTTTATGAAGAGAAAAAAAAGACATGTAAAAATAGTTTTTGTTTACAATAAAGTCACGAGTCAATTGAAAATGGACAATTTAATGAATAAATGAATAAACTCACTGTGCACTGTATGTAGAAGAGAAAAAAGACATGGAAAATGACAAGGAAGCCACAGAGACCGATCTGAATCCACTGGTCCCAGTATCTCAGCTCTATGATGGGCATCTGTCTACCCAGTGCGCACATACAGGCGTTCTCCGCGGACTGGACGGTCAGGAATATCACCAGGACTAGGATGTAGGTATCCTGGAATGAAAAATGTAAAAAATATCACATTTAGAAGGAAACCATAGCAATAATACAGTCATTGGTAAATATTGCATCAAATTTGTACCGGTACTGCTATATTGATTTCATAATACGGCTCATTTTTTCAGCCAAATCATATTCTTGAACTCCAAAAGAATTTTCATGCACGTTTAGCATGAAACTGCCTCAAATGAAGAATTAGATATTTGAATTAATTTTATGGTTGGTTTAATTATTTTGCGATATATTGCTCAATAAAGGAATTTTGAAATAATGGTATTGCACAATATAAACTGCAATATTTTGCTATTGTGATGAAATTGCACAGCCCTGTACCTGTTTATGGGCAGTAAACAACCCCTTGTCATTGATGAACTTTATCTGACCGTGTTATATATCATAAAATTGATATTCAAAATGTGTCAGTTTAAACCCAATCAAGGTATTAACTATTCAAATTTTTGATATTATTTAAAAGCATCATTTATCAAATATTCATTGATTTTGATTTATGGTACAATTATTTTTATTATATAACGGTTTGCCAGTACAACTATTCATCTCAGGTCTTGTGTATGATTAAGTATTGTAGTCTTTTATTACCACCAAGAAAGAAAAGCTCATGATCCAAAACCAGTGTACAAGATATTGCTGACAGCTTACCAGGTAGGTGAGGTAGGATATTGTCGGTAGGTCCTGTTTGACGACCAGTTTGAAGGCGACAGCGGTGAGGAAGAGCATGATAGACACTGGGATACGATCTCCATTGCTTGGCTCAATACCAACAGCAGTGAACGTCAGACCAGTGATCAGGAACTGGAATCAGATACGGTCATAGGCGTCAAAATTAGTAATATTTGGGTACCGTATATTTTAATGCATCCTGCTACATCAGCGTATATGTCTCCGCTAATGCTACAACCTATCCCCTGATATCCTCCTATAGGTTCCTGGGGAGCAAGGTATTTGTCATGATACTATTTCCCGACATATTTAGGGACTCACTTAGATCTACTCACAAGACTTTATGTAATGTGTATTGGACTTAGCAGGTCATATATGTAGATTGACCATCTAGAAATAAACTTTACATACCATAATGAGGGCAACGTTCCATATGAAATAGCCGACTTTGCGCTTGACTCTACACTGGAAGTGCATGATGGGATGTGTGGAAAGACTCGCATGCTCCATACTTGTACGATCGATGTGAGCTTCAACATGGCTGGAATAAAATATTGATATAAAACATATATCTGTCATTTAGAATCACAATATGCATAAATAGATGTTGGGTTATTCTTAGATTGGATACCAAAGAGCTCAAAAGTTGTCAATGCCAATAGAAATTGACATCTAGCAGTGTTGTTCCTAGAGGGGGTCCAGGGGATATTTGCCCACCCTTTTGGATCGGTGTCCCTTACAAAATTGAGAAGAAGGATACTTTTACCATTGCAAAGGGTCCCACATATTCAGAACATGCCAAAATGACCCCTTGAGCTGATCACCTAGGCAGGGTTCGAAATTAGCACTAGCCCGGTAGCCCATGGCTAGTGCAAAAGAACCTGAGCTGGTAAAGTGCAGTGACTGGTAGTCCGAAGGACTAGTTGAATTTGAAGAAAATATGATTATATCGGTGTATTTGGCTAGTCAGAATATCTTTGGGCTAGTGTTCTCAGGAATGCACTAGTCCGAATGGCTAGTACCCAAATTGGACTAATTTCGACCCCTGCTAGGAACAACACTGATCTAGGAAAATAAAGAATCAATGATCAGCTGATTCATTGGACGATCCAGAAGGGATTCAGTAAATGTGGGGATGGGCATCCCTCGTTTAAACGTTTATGATCATGGCAAGTTTCCACAAAAGTGTAAGGCAGGATCTCGAATCTAGTTGACCAGTACCCACATATTCTTTGGTCCATTCAGTAGTTGAGACACATACACATAAGACCCACCCCACCCAAATAAAAAACATGTATCTGCCGCTAGAGTCAGGTGTCAAAATTAGTCCTAAATGGGTACTAGCCATTCGGACTAGTGCATTTTGTGAGCACTAGCCCAAACATATTCTGACTAGCCAAATACACAGATATAATCGTATTTTCTTTAAATTCAACTAGTCCTTCGGACTACCCATAATTACAATTTACTAGCCCAGCATCTTTTTCACCAGCCATTGGCTACCGGGCTAGTGCTTATTTCGAACCCTGTAGAGGTGTGAATTGATACAGATTTTTCACGATACGATACGTATCACAATATCTCATGGCGCTACAATTCGATACATTACACATCACAATACGCTATTTCAAAGTTTTTGTACAAAATAGACCTTTAATTTTTTAGGAATCATTTGATTTTTTTGGAAAACAAGTATTTGTCACAAAGGTGACATGATCCCCCGCCGCAAATTGATGTTAACAACAAGAAGCTGGACGGACGAACGGAGCGGAATACTATGTCCCCCTTGAAGACTCAAGGTTAATGGGTTCATGAGATATGGCGCTAACAACATTTTCAAAACTGGTCAAAGTCTCTCTGTGACCTTGAAAATGAGGTCAAGGTCACCGAAAACTTTTCAGGTCTGCGTATTCCCCAGATGAAGACTGGTACCAAGTTTGAAGATTCTAGGTTGAGCGGTTCATTAGATATCGCGCTAACAACATTTTCAAAACTGGTCAAGGTCTCGCTGTGACCTTGAAAATGAGGTCAAGGTCACCGAAAACTTTTCAGGTCTGCGTATTCCCCAGATTAAGACTGGTACCAAGTTTGAAGATTCTAGGTTGAGCGGTTCATTAGATATCGCGCTAACAACATTTTCAAAACTGGTCAAGGTCTCGCTGTGACCTTGAAAATGAGGTCAAGGTCACCGAAAACTTTTCAGGTCTGCGTATTCCCCAGATGAAGACTGGTACCAAGTTTGAAGATTCTAGGTTGAGCGGTTCATTAGATATCGCGCTAACAACATTTTCAAAACTGGTCAAAGTCTCTCTGTGACCTTGAAAATGAGGTCAAGGTCACCGAAAACTTTTCAGGTCTGCGTATTCCCCAGATGAAGACTGGTACCAAGTTTGAAGATTCTAGGTTGAGCGGTTCATTAGATATCGCGCTAACAACATTTTCAAAACTGGTCAAGGTCTCGCTGTGACCTTGAAAATGAGGTCAAGGTCACCGAAAACTTTTCAGGTCTGCGTATTCCCCAGATGAAGACTGGTACCAAGTTTGAAGATTCTAGGTTGAGCGGTTCATTAGATATCGCGCTAACAAGAAGCGGGACGGACGTATGTACGGACGGACGTACGGAGCTGAATACTATATCCCCCGCTTCGCACTAAACGCGCGGCAGGGGATAATAAGCCATGTAATAGTCAACGATACATATCACGATACAGAGAATGTATCACGAAACGTGTATTGTCAGATTAAGTATCGCGATTCACGAATACCACAATATATATTACCCCTCTATCTGCCGCTGTGATCACAAGCTTTTCAGTACATGTAGTAACTGTAATATTTTGTAATTACTTGTAAATGGACCATTCCTGTGCGTCATCGAAGGTGTGAGTGTTGACCGTGCTGACCGCGTGTAGGTCCTCAATCAGCTGGATGCTGCCCACTGACCGCTCACTGGACACCTGGATGGTCAGGTCCTAGAGAATGTTCAATTGAAATTTAATCATTATGCTAGTTGGGCATTAACACAAAAGGGAATTATTTATGCTAACCTCAAATGTTGACTATTCAAATGTTGGATATGTTTTCAAAGGAAGACAAGAGTAATTCTATGGATGAACAACTTCTTTATTTGTATGAAGCAGAGATAAATTTACCCCCGAGTCCTGTTTCAGATACTCGCAAAATTTTGAAAGGACTCATAAAAATTTAAGTTGTGAGTCACAGGATGCACATAGTTTTTTTCATCTGACTCATTTGACTGCAAGGACTCACAAGAAATTGTGCTGGCGAGTCCCGGAACTCTGCAGGTCATATTTGTAGATTGATCACTGATGAAGTTGTTCATTCATAGAATTACTCTTGTCTTCCTTATACCATCAACTTCTAGAATGCCACTCAAACAGCTAAAGTTACAAAGTAATTCCAAAATGCAGTTGCCATTTATGTGGATCTTACTCTTCACCAGATTAATATCAAACCGTAGATTAACACAACAACCTCTCAATGTCATAAGATTTTTGTCTGACATATATTTTTTTTCAAAATTCCATATCTACTGGTACTGGTGGCGTCACTGCCCTCTCCCTTATGCTTTAAACCAAATTTGAACCAAACACGGCATTGTAACGATCCATCCAAGTCACATTCATAAGATGATTAATTTTCAATATGCCTTGAAGACAAGGAGTATATGGATTATCAACTTCTTTCTTGTACAATAAAGAAGTTGATAATCCATAAAACTCCTTGTCTTGTCGATACTCCAACTTCTTAAATGCCTCTCAAACAACATATACAATATGCCTTGTTTGATTTGTTATGAAATATTAGGGAAAGTGTACATTGTCACATACTTCATAGTATTACTTACCTGCACATCAAATGGAAAATGTCTCAGCTCCATATTTTCTCGGAAAACTCCTTTGAATCTCCAAAGCAATGTGACAACTGGGTGCCTTGAGCCATTCACAGTTCTGACGATGTAGGATTTCCGATCAAGAGTCAAATGATCGGTGTTGAGAATCACAAGCTTGGGCTCCCAATGAATTTTTGGGTCAAACTTTGGTTGTCTCTGAATATTATAAAAAATTGGAATAAAAATCATATTGGTTTCATATTTGGAAGCTAACAAGATCCTTATCACGGGAATACAGTAAATACATTTTAGGGTTCATTTTAGAAATTCTTTTGATAAATGAAACATTTTGCTTAAGCCGTGAACATTTGTTTTTTCATTATATGAATCCTGTATCACAGTATTGCAGTGCTAATTTGCTATTAATGATTTATATGCAATTGATTATCCTACATCCTTGGCATCTTTTAAGAAAAGAATAAAGGAACTGGTCTTACCATTTTAGAGGTATAATTGGAAGAAGATCATTTCATTAAATTTTTCATGAAACATTCTCCCCATTGAAATCCAATTTTCAAAATCAGTTGACTCTTTTAAAAACTTTTAAAAAGCACTTTTGTTCAAGGAAGCTTTTAACTAGTATCTATATCATCTACATATAATCAGGGATCACCCTAGTTCAAAGTATGAAAAGGGGGAAAAATCTTCCCTTGGTCTGATATAATGGGATTTTCAGAGAAAGCAATGGGATGTTTGATAAGAAAAAAAATTATTTTGATTTTTGCAATAAAGACTTTCTTCCCTCGTTAGTATTGATAATGGGATATCTTGATACATCAATGTATCCCCAAATCCCTGTCCAAAGTGATCCTGCATATATTCCCTCTTTAGCTCTTTGTAAACATGTACATATTTATATATCTGTGCATACCGGTATATGGCACTTTATAAATTTCCATCATGTTATTAATATTTCTCAAATATATGGCCAGTTTGACTAAATAAGAGGTCATAAGCCTTCCTGCATGTTCTTAGTTCAAAGAAATTTTTTTTAGTAAAATACCTTATGGGATTTTGAAAATGCGGGTTCCTCCCACTTTGCTTGAATAAAGACATCAGCTTGAAAGATTTGACTAACAGTGTGAATGTCCACTATCTTCAAGAATGCACATTTCATTTCAACAGTCACCTAAAAGAAAAACATAAAAAAAATTGCAAAATCTGGAAATATCATTTAATTGAATGCTTAGAATTATTTCCAAACTGTCATAAATGTATGAGTTGTTTCTATATCAATGAAGTCATTTCACAAAGGATAGGGTAAGACATCATTGACAGTCACAATGGGCTATTTTCAGATTTTTTAGTTAAGTTACTGAGTTAAGTTTTAATTTGAACCATGTTCCAAATAAATCAAAAGTAAATTTCAAAATTATTTATATATATATATATATATATGCTTTTTTTTACAGAAAATGAGCAAAGTGACCCCAGTCTTCTAAATCAGAATCCCTGTTTCACTGATAAAAAATCTAAATACAGTATATACCTTGATATTGTAAGTTACTAACTTTTTATACAACACAATTCTAACCTTCTCTTGTCTAATCACATGAGGCGATGAGGAAGTGGTAATAAGTGCATCCCTGCTTGACAGCTTCCTTATTGTCTGCATGCTTGATTGGAGAACTTTGCTGTTCTGGTCGAGAGTGTAACTCATTCTCCTGAACGACTCCGACAAGGCGTTTGCCTCTGACATTGTGGATCAGGGGTGCAACCGTTTGTCTGAAGAAAAAAGAAATCGAAATGATTTAATGATTCAAGGGGGTCTAGAAAATGCCCGTTTTTAGAACATTGATTTGCAATTAAAGTATTAAAAGGGGGTCATTTTTGCCGATTCTGAGCATATGTGAACATTTGCAATGGTAAAAGGATCTAACTTCTCACAATTTTAAGGGAAATCGAACCAAGAGGATTGGTTTTTTTTTCAAGGAGAACGACCCCCTCTAATCTAGGAAAAACATTCATAATTTTCTAAGTTTCTAAAATACATGCCTCGCATTTAACATAAAATAATGCAATAATTCATCAAATACATCAACAACAAAATCTTTTGAGCCATTTCGACAAATTACTCTTAATGTCCCAATGTCTATCGTGATTACGGAGATTTTATTCGTGTGCGATTCACTGTGTGGTTCACAATTTTCCCAGACCCCGGCAAATTTCTCTGCATACTTTACCTCGAAATTATGATGATTAGTTACAACCGGATTTGAAAACGAATGGCGGTCGTCAAACTATCAAGAGGTTTTCCATGATTACCTCGATAACCAAGTCAGAATCAAACAACACAGGTAAAATTTACCGCCATAAGCAGACGATCGAAGGGGAATAACTCTCGATAATAATATCTACTTGAATTGGTAACCCGCTAGAAAAATGAGTGATGACGTTTTTACTCCTCTAAAAATATCGGATATAAATTATAATAGGTTGGGAGATAGGTTGGGGGGAATGTAAAAGTACATAACGTTAAGTATGAGAAAAGGTACTGATATATGTATCAGTAGATTTTTCGACGAATTAATGAAACAAAACTGACACATTATAAAGTGTCTCACATAGAAAATCTAAACCAGCAATATCACTTGAAGGAAGTGTATTTTCCAGGGTTACAATAATACCCTACCTAAAACAAGTCAACATTATAGATTTTAATTATGGCAGAATGGATATTAGGCTTACTTCAAGAACTTTATTCCTTATAAGGATCAAATAACCCCGAATGACCCTAGACTATGACGTCATAGACAGTGTTTGTGAAGACGTCATTCGTCTATTGTACGACAGCGAGATAAGTTCTACTTTGAGCGGGCAGCATCTTTTGTTTCAACATGGGGTGTTTTTGTATCGGTCTCTCGAAATGCGAGGCCTATATAAGAATGAGAGATTACCTGAGGGGAAAGATGGAGAAAAGAAGAGAGAAGAAAAGACAAAAAGAACTAGAACGACTCAAGCATGAAGTCGGCTCGGCCAATGATGTCGCCGAAAATTCAGCTCGTTCTGCTGACGTTACTTCGCCGGTCAAAACCAGCGACAGCAACAGCCGCAGCAACATCAGCCGCAGCCAAGATGTTGATAGTAGCAGCAGTAGCCGCAGCAACCACAGCAGCCGCAGTAACCGCAGCCAGGCAGATGTTGGTGACAATATCAGCGGAAGCAGCGACAAAATCAGCGGCTGCGGAAGTCAGGGGAACGGAAGCAGCGACAAAAGCGACGGCAGTCCTATTCCGCTCAGCGAGGGAGGAAACTTTTGCAAGAAGGTACTTTTTAAATTCAGCATTGATTCGATTTGTTTATAGGTTAATCTCAAATTGTATTTACTGCAAGAGGGGGAAACGTATATCATACCGACTTTAATCACATAGATTGCAGCTGGAGGAAATGATTATAGTTTGAATTTGATTTTTTTTCTGGGAATGGGTTAACTTTTTGAACAAATAACAAACTAAATTTCTTTGGACAATGGAAAAAACATATCGGTTCGTTTTGATAACATCTATCTTTTCAGTTTCAATAAACTAGTAACATAATTATGTTTAGAAGATTGTACAGATATTTTGCACCACAGATTTCAAAATGTTTATTTTATCAGGGAGAACATTTTGGGCGTCGATAGAAAAAAGATGCCGCTACAGCGAAATACGAATAATAGAAAAAATGTCGTGTATTTAATAAATCATAAATATTTTACGATAATATACATTTTCAGGGCTGTACTTATACGTGGGACTATACGACGAATATCCATGTTTAGATGTTCAAATTTGCCGTGTTTTTTTTATGAATTTATAAGCAAAATAAATTTTCTTTAGAGAGTAAACGATCTCATATATCAAACGGTGTTCCATAGTAACTGATTGAATACAATTTCTATGTGAACATAAAGAGAAAATTTGGGAGAGTTAGAGAAAATTTCGGAATCACGCTTTCCAACAAAAGCTTGTACGTTGGATTTCAGACTCCTTAAATTATGTATCATATATGATATTGATATTTTTTGTTGTTAGTAACTATTTATTACACGGGAAAAGGTGTTGCAGTGCATTATTTTGTTATGCATTTCTCACGATCGTTGTATTTGCTTTTGCATACTGGATGTCAGTGGATGATAATTTCACTTTCGATTTCACCTAGGACCTACGAATGTTTATTCATTAATATTCTATGAGAGCTATGCTGACAACAAAATGTTAGGAAAGTAAAACAAAAGATTAGGCAAGTTTGGATAACAATCAATTCAAATCAGCGCAAACGGAAATGTAACGTACTTCGCTTGACAATTAGTTCAAGCTATGGTGACAACCAGATTTGTAGACTTATATTTAGTCTCTGAATTTTGTTAGTAAATATCTTATTTTATTAAATTTTTAAAAGGAGCCTCAGACAAACGGAGATTTTTTAGAGTAGCCCAGATCTAGACGTGAATTATATGCTAAAGCGTCTGTGTGTAAGACTACCAGATTTGTGACAACTACTGAATTGTAAAATAATGACAGTTAATACATATCTAGCTTAGGTGACAAGTGACAACAGGTGTAAAGCCGTGACAATGGGCAAACTTGTAGCTTAGACGACTACGTAGCCACTTTCGATGTCACCTAGCCTAGAACATACGAATGTTTATTCATTAAGATTCTATGAGAGATATGCTGACAACAAAATGTTAGGAAAGTAAAAACGAAAGCTTAGGCAAGTTTGGATAACAATCAATTCAAATCAGCGCAAACGGAAATGTAACTTCGCTTGACAATTTATTCATGCTAGAGCTATGGTGACAACCGGTGGCGTTCACTAATGCCTACATGGAAGAACGCCTACAGTCTTATCAAACCATCTTCATGCACCAGTGGCTTGAAGTAAAACCACCTTCACCTTATGAGCAAAACGAAATGTTTCGCCTATGCCTACCATGATGTTTTATGTTAGATAATCAAAATGTCAGTCTAAGTAAACCTAGCCTCAATATTATCCGTTTCAGACAGACAGATTTTTTATTCAGTAATGTGGGCCATATGGCCTATGTTACAATGGAGTTGACATAATAAACAGAGTCACGTGTTTCTTAATCTAAGTCTAAAAAGTTTACAAAGATATACGGAGGTTAATTTTATAACACTTTCATTTTGACAATTCAGAATATTTGGCAGTGTAATAGGACCAGCATAAACATCTCGCAATTGTTCCATATAAAGCGCTCGTAAAATCTTGTAACGATCACAAGCGAAAAAGACATGTTGTTCATCTTCAATACAGCCCTTATTACAGTATTGACAAATACTTTTTTGAACATCTTGTGAATTTTTACGTAAAAATTGTACATTAAAATTATGTAAACTAATCCTAAATTTACAGAGTGCTCTTCTTAGAGATTTATCATGTAAAGAAAAAACATATCTTTCAACATTTAGTAAAGATTTAACATTTGAATAGTGGGATAAATAATTAGAAGCAGACAATTTTGCGAACCAATTTTGAGAAGCAATATCTTTTAATCTTTCCAGAAATTGATGCATAAATATATTTACATCACCAACATTTTGGTAAACCCAAACATATGAAAAACCGTTAAAAGTTAAACATTTTTTAACATCCGAAACCCAACTATGTTTACCTTGGTCATCTAATCTTTTAAGAAAATAGTAGCATTGTTTGGGATATCTACAATCTTCCATACGCAATAATTTTAACCAAAATTTTATCGCTCTCATTTGGCTCTGAACAAACATACAATGACGTCCAGTTTCACCTAAAATAGCTATATTTGAGGCATATTTACCTACACCTAGAAAATATTTAAAAAAAGAAGCTTGCACTTTTTCTATACAAGAAAAATATTTAAGCCCCCAAATCTCTGCACCATATAACAATATTGGACTAATCTTACAATCAAATATTTTACAAGCTGATGAAAATGATAAAAATGAATTTTTTTGAAATAATTTATAAACAGGGAAACATGCTTTAACCGCCTGTGCTGCTAAGTTTTCACACGACTTTGTCCAAATCAATCTAGAGGAAAAAATGATACCCAAATATTTATAATATGAAACTGTTTTCAGTAAATTACCATTATAATACCATTTTTCAAAGCGATTTAGAATCCCACCATTTCTGAACACTACAATTTCCGATTTTTAGCTCACCTTTACAAAGTAAATGTGAGCTTATGTCATGGCGCTTCGTCCGTCGTCCGTCTGTCCGTCCGTCTGTCCGTCTGTCCGTCCGTCCGTCTGTCCGTCCGTAAACTTTCACGAAAAAGACTACTCCTCCCAAACGAATTCAGATATCATTCTGAAATTGTAGTATGTTATACCCATGGTGATTCCCCACAGAAAGGTAGACGTTTCAGTTTTGAGAATCCAAGATGGCCGCCATGACAGCCATATTGAATTTTCAATTAGATTTCATGAAAAAGACTACTCCTTCTAAACGAATACAGATATCATTCTGAAATTGTAATATGTTATACCCATGGTGATTCCTCACAGAAAGGTAGACGTTTCAGTTTTGAGAATCCAAGATGGCCGCCATGACAGCCATATTGAATTTTCAATTAGATTTCATGAAAAAGACTACTCCTTCTAAACGAATACAGATATCATTCTGAAATTGTATTATGTTATTATCATGGTGATTCCTCACAGAAAGGTAGACGTTTCAGTTTTGAGAATCCAAGATGGCCGCCATGACAGCCATATTGAATTTTCAATTAGATTTCATGAAAAAGACTACTCCTTCTAAACGAATACAGATATCATTCTGAAATTGTAGTATGTTATACCTATGGTGATTCCGCACAGAAAGGTAGACGTTTCAGTTTTGAGAATCCAATATGGCCGCCATGGCAGCCATATTGAATTTTCAATTAGATTTCATGACAAAGACTATTTCTCCTAAACCAATCTAGATATCATTTTTATATTGTAGTATGTTATACCTATAGTGATTCCGCACAGAGAGGTAGACGTTTCAGTTTTGAGAATCCAAGATGGCCGCAATAGCAGCCATATTGACTTTTCAGCTGCAGATGACACATCATTATTATTAAATTTTAAGCTTTCATCAAGTGATCACTGGCACCATATAAATTCTCTAATTTGAACTTACTAATCATAATATTATCTTAAAATATGGAATATTTAAGATTGTCGTGCAAGTTGTTCTATATTTTTAAGTGTTTCTAAAAAAAATTAAGATGAAAGACAAACATAATTGATTAATTTGTTTAAAATCTTTATGGCAACTAGCTGCAAAAACCAAATCACATTAAACATGTTAAATTTTAAACAATGGTATTTCCCTTTTATTCCTTTAAATACCACACATAAGGGGTCAACCAGAGTTCAGATATTCCACTATGTTGTCCAATACACATCCCAAGGCAGGCTGCTAGCATCACAGTGTCAGCTGTTAGTCTGTTGCATAATCAACCTGACCCAATTGATATGGTAGAGCATTATGCTATATGGCCATGGCCCATGTGTATGCAATAAAAGTTATGGACTTGTATTCTCATGACAGTGATATGTTCTTTCTAAGAATAACAACTTACACAAAACTTGTCTACAATAAGCTTTGTGTTTAGCAATCTACATGATAAGTTGATGTGGAATAAATATGCAGATGAAAATCGAAAAGGGTTTAGTAAGAAAAATAAGGAAATTTGATTTGTCATATCTCTCTGTTGATTTGACAATGCAAAAATGTTTACCATTATAGTACTGTATGAGTGTTAAATAAATTGATACTTTAATGAAAGACATCTCATGGTCACTTGACATGTAAATATTATGTGAACAAAATAAACGTGTCTTATGCATTGCTGTGTTTATGACTTTCCTCTCAATCAGTCATTCATTTTCCTTGAAAAATCTGTACTTTTGGGATTCTCAATATCCCATGCAGCATAACCATCAGTGAAATAATCTTGAAATCATATTAATGATTCACTACAAAACAAATGTAAGTGCCCACCATCCTGTAAGTAATGAATGACATTTAAATGGATACACCTAAACCAATCAAGATATCATAATGAAATTAATATGGATGCCCACATAAAAGTAGCATTTTGAAGATTAAAAAGTACAAGATGGTCACCAATTCAGCCATAGATATACAAAAAAGTTATACAAAAACCTACTGCTTGTTAACTTATCATGATTATATCATTCGTGTATTAATGTTTGTTCAAGCTCTAGTCGTTTCCAAAAGAAGACTAGTATTTTAAAAGATAAAAAAATCATGATGGCAGCCATAATCAATTATATAAAAGATGGTTACATGTATAATTAAACCAATACCACATCATTCATTTTAAGGTGAGCTTCTGTACCCTCGGTACTTTTATTTAAGATTTATCTGAAAACCCCATTTCAAACAAAACTTTTCTAAAATGTCTAATTGCCTCTGAAGACTTACAACATTATAAGCAAAAAGTACAACATCATCTGCAAAGAGCAACAGCATCAAATCTTCAATATCTTGAGAAATAAATATACCATTTTGACAATGTTTATACATTTCAGCAACAAGATCATTTATGAAGAAAATGAATAATATCGGGCTTAACATACAGCCTTGTCTAACACCAGCAGTTGTTTCAAACAGATCAGTTTTGCCAGAATCTAATTTAACACAGGCTTTCACAGAGCTGAACATACTTTTAAGAATAACATACATTTTACCATGACAACCTTTTTGAAGAAGTAAATACAATAGTTTTTTTCTGTCAACATAGTCAAAGGCTTTTTTAAAATCTATAAATGCTGCCTTTCTAGACTCAGTATAGGAGTGAAACGGATAATATTGAGGCTAGGTTTACTTAGACTGTCAAAATGTCTACCAGAAAGTATTTTCTATTTCTATGATCATACTGACATTGTGAAAATGAATTGTGACAAACAGATTTTGGACAATTACAGAACCGTAAAATATGAACAGTTTATTCATATCTTGCGTAGGTGACAAGTGACAACAGGTGTAAAGTCGTGACAATGATCAAACTTGAAGCTTACTACGTAGCCATTTTGATTACACCAATGAAGGAAAAGGAGTTATTGTGATGACCTCGAGGGGTAATCACTCAGACTTTCGTCCTTTCATATTCATATTAAAGGGACAGTAGCACGTTTTAGGGGGAATATAAGGTGATGCCAGGAAAATGAAAATTATTAGTTCCAATTGAAAGACAATGTATTTAAACTAAATGAAGCAGTAATAATTCAGATATATAATGAAAAGTTAAGCCATGCGATTCATTTGTCTTAAACAAAATGAATTAAAGGTGTTCACACAAATGGCCGCCAATGGATTTTATGTGAATCTTCATACTTTGTCCTCTGACTATGGATGATTGACTTGTGTAATGAGATTTTTGACAAAATAATACGTTTATCATTAACTTACAATTATCAGTGACAAATTTAAAATATAAAATTATCAAAAAACGTGCTACTGCCCCTTTAAAGAACCCCGTGTCGTAATATCGCTTTATCGTTAGAGAGTCACTCCGTGAGTTTCATCACATATTGTTTTGCTATATATACGCAGGGAAGTATAATACAATATATAATGTTACAACATCCCTGATATACGCTATGCTATGCTATGCGAACGTAAATGGAATAATTCATGAAATAAATTCAAAATACCTCACATATATTCATTCCCCAATGCCAATTACAAGATAAATACTTGTTTTCAATGAAAATCTTAAAACAGTCACATATATTTGCAAAAGCCAAGTCGAATGCAAATATGAAATATCAAACATAAGCATCTCGTAACTGCCATTCTTGGCAGCTGCTTTAGATTAGTAAAGTTTTCAAATGTTATATAGTCAACTAGGGTTCGAACCTGAGACCAGTTGGTTTCAGGCCAAATGAGCTAACCACTAAACCAAGTAGACCGATAGCAAATACATTATGTCTTTCATGACCTACGGTACCAAGAATCATACTTAATCTATTGATATGTGTTTAATCATTTGTACCAAAATGTACACGTATTGAAGTTGTGTTTTCTGTAAACTGTGGTATTATTGATCAATAATGATTATGCAATGTATTGCGGCCTGGCTAGTACGGTCCCCTTGTAGGCCCACATTTCAGCAAAATGCGCGTGGAGCACGAGCGGCTCGTGGCAATGTCAGTTTCATGAAATATACATTGATTTTCCAAGTTGAGACGTCGTTTCACCTATTCAAAATACTTAGAATAAAAATGATTAATTGATAAATAGAAAGAAATGAGCATTATCCGCATTATTAAAACTTATGTCATGTAGAATTAGGTTTGATGTTGTTTTAAGCTAGTGTGTATAATAGTTACCGACCTCGACCTCGGGTTTAAGTTAGCCGAACCCTCGCGCACGTGAAATATGTGAAACACGTTCCCGCCTCACGGTCGGTAAAGATTGCATATCATCATTTTCCATAATTAATGTCCACTATTCCCATTATCAACATGCTTATCTCAGTGTTCATACGTCTTTTAACTATTGACTTCTCTTCTATCTTTGTTCATCTTTAAAGTAGTAGTCGGCAAATTCATCACTCGTATTTGATGTGCAGGTATTCACTGTTTATGTTAATGATATCTCCTCTAACTTTGAGAGTTTTTAAAATTTAGAAAGCCGGTTTCTTTAATATCACACCCTTACTAGTCATCACTCCTCTACAGGTATCCTCCGACAGTGACGATGATGACGTGGATCTGACCAGCTTCATACAATCCTCCCAGTCCCGGACACCTTATTATATGACATTTGCTCTAATTATTATAGCCGGTTTCTTTAATATCACACCCTTACTAGTCATCACTCCTCTACAGGTATCCTCCGACAGTGACGATGATGACGTGGATCTGACCAGCTTCATACAATCCTCCCAGTCCCGGACACCTTATTATATGACATTTGCTCTAATTATTATAGCCGGTTTCTTTAATATCACATCCTAACTAGTCATCACTCCTCTACAGGTATCCTCTGACAGTGACGATGATGACGTGGATCTGACCAGCTTCATACAATCCTCCCAGTCCCGGACACCTTATTATATGACATTTGCTCTAATTATTATAGCCGGTTTCTTTAATATCACATCCTAACTAGTCATCACTCCTCTACAGGTATCCTCTGACAGTGACGATGATGACGTGGATCTGACCAGCTTCATACAATCCTCCCAGTCCCGGACACCTTATTATATGACATTTGCTCTAATTATTTTAGCCGGTTTCTATAATATCACACCCTCACTAGTCATCACTCCTCTACAGGTATCCTCCGACAGTGACGATGATGACGTGGATCTGACCAGCTTCATACAATGCTCCCGGGACAACGTCATCATTCAGGTCGAGGAGGCCAACGAGGAGGATATCTGTACGTGTCTTTTGTTAATTTAGAATTATTCAAGCTTCTAAATGTAACTAATCCTCAGCACTTTTCATCGAATGTTCAAAATTCTCAAATATCAAATTCTTAAGGTTGTTTCTTTAAAAATAATTAGGCATCGTTTCTGAAAAACAACAACAGATCAAACCAAATCATTCTTATTTTCAGTCACCACCAACCTGCGACTGCGCAAGATCGTATCCGCTCCAGGTGATATCCGAAGGTGCACGGAAACACCCGAGGAAGTCCGAAAGAGGGAGTTCCTCCGAGGAACAGCATCGCTGCTGACAGCAGTGACAGAAAATCCTCTGCCAGTCATCGATGAGGATTCCATCTACGTCAGCAAAGCTGACTTCGTCCTGCCAGCCTGCAAGATTTCTATCACTGAGCAGAGACGCCAGAGAGACCTCAAAGACGGGTTTGGGGTCTTCGAGTCCAAACCCTAGAGGTCAAGGGTCATCGGGTCACGGGTCGGTCTTGGAAGATCTCTCAGAAAGATGTCATGTCAACAGCCACCTGATCCAACATCTGAGGTGGTAAGCTTGCGGGAACGTCAGAGGGATATCACCAACCTGCAGGCATCATTTTTGTGACATCAACAGCACGCAGGCAATTATCACCTGTTTTCATGAACATCCTAGCAGCATCAGCGTGATCGTGATCTTGATCAGCACACACTGAGAGATGCAACGTCTGCTTGAAGCGGTCCGCCATTAGCCAAGTCCAGGACTGACAGCCAGCAGACAACAAGAGCCAGACCGACCCAAGTCAAAATGAAGACCCGAGCCCTTTACAGAGAAACACAAACTTTCGTGTGGAACTGTCTTCTGTGATTCTTAGATTAAGACTAGATTATTAATTCAATTAGTTTTTGTTGACATTGAGTAGTAGGGTTGAAATGTAATAATGATGTGTTGTAGTGATATATATTTTGTAATGTAATGTATCTATGTTGTAACGAAAAGAAGTATAATGTCATGTCAATGTTCCATCGGAACAAGAAGAAGGATGATATCTTCCGTCCAGATCTAAATGAGGATCAAACCAACCATCCACTGGGATCTTCATGTACAGGATCGTTCTTTGGTCCAAATGCGAATCCAACCATCCACTAAGGAAGTGATAAGAGCATTCACCAGAGGGTATTCCAAGTACCCAGATCCCACTGAGGATTTAACCATCCACTAAGGCAGTGCAAAGAACATTCACCAGAGGGTAATTCATGTACCTAGATCCCACTGAGGATTTAACCATCCACTAAGGCAGTGCAAAGAACATTCACCAGAGGGTATTCCATGTACCCAGATCCCACTGAGGATTTAACCATCCACTAAGGCAGTGCAAAGAACATTCACCAGAGGGTATTCCATGTACCCAGATCCCACTGAGGATTTAACCATCCACTAAGGCAGTACAAAGAACATTCACCAGAGGGTATTCCATGTACCAAGTTCCTACTGAGTATCCAACCATCCACTAAGGAAGTGATAAGAACATTCACCAGAGGGTATTCCATGTACTCAGATCCCACTGAGGATCCAACCATCCACTAAGGCAGTGCAAAGAACATTCACCAGAGGGTATTTCATGTACCCAGATCCCACTGAGGATTTAACCATCCACTAAGGCAGTGCAAAGAACATTCACCAGAGGGTATTTCATGTACCCAGATCCTACTCAGGATTTAACCATCCACTAAGGCAGTGCAAAGAACATTCACCAGAGGGTAATTCACGTACCCAGATCCCACTGAGGATTTAACCATCCACTAAGGCAGTGCAAAGAACATTCACCAGAGGGTATTCCATGTACCCAGATCCCACTGAGGATTTAACCATCCACTAAGGCAGTGCAAAGAACATTCACCAGAGGGTAATTCATGTACCCAGATCCCACTGAGGATTTAACCATCCACTAAGGCAGTGTTTTGCACACATTGCACACATGTCCGACAGAGGGTCGAAGCAGTCAATCACTAAAAGGCATTCCAGTACAATACCTTCTGACAGTCACCTTAACAAGTTCCTTCTGTGAATTAAACCATACACTCAGACAGTCATGACAAAAGTGTAATCAATGTACCTACTGAGATCCCAGGAGGAAATGACATTACAACAGTCACCTGCGTGTTTTCTATGAATCCAGCTCCAACCAATGAACTCCTTGCAAAGACAAACAGGGGGCATAAGGTGCTCGCTGATCCTACAGAGGATCAAACCAATCAATGAACAATGAAGTGTGAAGGCAAACAGGGGGCATGCAGTGCTTCCTGATCCAACAGAGGATCAAACCAATCAATGAACAATGAAGTGTGAAGGCAAACAGGGGGCATGCGGTGCTCCCTGATCCGACAGAGGATCAAACCAATCAATGAATAACGAAGTGTGAAGGCAAACGGGGGGCATGTGGTGCTCCCTGTCCCTACAGAGGATAAAACCAATCAATGAACAATGAAGTGTGAAGGCAAACAGGAGCCATGCGGTACTTCCTGGTCCTACAGAGGATCAAACCAATCATGGAACAATGAAGTGTGAAGGCAAACAAGGGGTATGGGGTGCTTCCTGATCCAACAGAGGATCAAACCAATCAATGAACAATGAAGTGTGAAGGCAAACAGGGGGCATGCGGTGCTCCCTGATCCTACAAAGGAGCAACCCAAATCAATGAACAATGAAGTGTGAAGGCAAACAGGGGGCATGCGGTGCTCCCTAAACCTACAAAGGATCAAGCCAATCAATGAACATTGAAGTGTGAAGGCAAACAGGGGACATTCGGTGCTCCTTGATCCTACAGAGGATCAAACAAATCAATGAACAATGAAGTGTGAAGGCAAACAGGGGACATTCGGTGCTCCCTGATCCTACAGAGGATCAAACCAATCAATGAACAATGAACTGTGAAGGCAAACAGGGGGCATACGGTGCTCCCTAAACCTACAAAGGAGCAAACCCCAATCAATGAACAATGAAGTGTGAAGGCAAACAGGGGGCATACGGTGCCCCCTGATCCTACAGAGGATCAAACCAATCATGGAACAATAAAGTGTGAAGGCAAACAGGGGGCATGCGGTGCTCCCTGATCCTACAGAGGATCAAACCAATCAATGAACAATGAAGTGTGAAGGCAAACAGGGGGCATACGGTGCTCCCAGATCCTACAGAGGATCAAACCAATCAGTGAACAATGAAGTGTGAAGGCAAACAGGGGGCTTGCGGTGCTTCCTGATCCTACAGAGGATCAAGCACACCAATGAACTATGAAGAGAGAGGGCAAACAGGGGGCGTGCGGTGCTTCCTGATCCTACAGAGGATCAAGCACACCAGTGAACTATGAAGATAGAGGGCAAACAGGGGGCGTGCGGTGCTCCCTGATCCTACAGAGGATCAAACCAATCAATGAACAATAATGTGTGAAGGCAAACAGGGGGCATACGGTGCTCCCTAAACCTACAAAGGAGCAAACCCCAATCAATGACCAATGAAGTGTGAAGGCAAACAGGGGACATGCGGTGCTCCCTGTTCCTACAAAGGATAAAACCAATCAATGAACAATGAAGGAGCCATGCGGTGCTTCCTGATCCTACAGAGGATCAAACCAATCATGGAACAATGAAGTGTGAAGGCAAACAAGGGGTATGGGGTGCTTCCTGATCCAACAGAGGATCAAACCAATCAATGAACAATGAACTGTGAAGGCAAACAGGGGGCATACGGTGCTCCCTAAACCTACAAAGGAGCAAACCCCAATCAATGAACAATGAAGTGTGAAGGCAAACAGGGGGCATACGGTGCTCCCTGATCCTACAGAGGATCAAACCAATCAGTGAACAATGAAGTGTGAAGGCAAACAGGGGGCTTGCGGTGCTTCTTGATCCTACAGAGGATCAAGCACACCAATGAACTATGAAGAGAGAGGGCGGTGCTTCCTGATCCTACAGCGGATCAAGCACACCAGTGAACTATGAAGATAGAGGGCAAACAGGGGGCGTGCGGTGCTCCCTGATCCTACAGAGGATCAAACCAATCAATGAACAATAATGTGTGAAGGCAAACAGGGGGCATACGGTGCTCCCTAAACCTACAAAGGAGCAAACCCCAATCAATGAACAATGAAGTGTGAAGGCAAACAGGAGCCATGCGATGCTTCCTGGTCCTACAGAGGATCAAACCAATCATGGAACAATGAAGTGTGAAGGCAAACAAGGGGTATGGGGTGCTTCCTGATCCAACAGAGGATCAAACCAATCAATGAACAATGAAGTGTGAAGGCAAACAGGGGGCATGCGGTGCTCCCTGATCCTACAAAGGAGCAACCCAAATCAATGAACAATGAAGTGTGAAGGCAAACAGGGGGCATGCGGTGCACCCTAAACCTACAAAGGATCAAGCCAATCAATGAACATTGAAGTGTGAAGGCAAACAGGGGACATTCGGTGCTCCTTGATCCTACAGAGGATCAAACAAATCAATGAACAATGAAGTGTGAAGGCAAACAGTGGACATTCGGTGCTCCCTGATCCTACAGAGGATCAAACCAATCAATGAACAATGAACTGTGAAGGCAAACAGGGGGCATATGGTGCTCCCTAAACCTACAAAGGAGCAAACCCCAATCGATGAACAATGAAGTGTGAAGGCAAACAGGGGGCATACGGTGCCCCCTGATCCTACAGAGGATCAAACCAATCATGGAACAATAAAGTGTGAAGGCAAACAGGGGGCATGCGGTGCTCCCTGATCCTACAGAGGATCAAACCAATCAATGAACAATGAAGTGTGAAGGCAAACAGGGGGCATACGGTGCTCCCAGATCCTACAGAGGATCAAACCAATCAGTGAACAATGAAGTGTGAAGGCAAACAGGGGGCTTGCGGTGCTTCCTGATCCTACAGAGGATCAAGCACACCAATGAACTATGAAGAGAGAGGGCAAACAGGGGGCTTGCGGTGCTTCCTGATCCTACAGAGGATCAAGCACACCAGTGAACTATGAAGATAGAGGGCAAACAGGGGGCGTGCGGTGCTCCCTGATCCTACAGAGGATCAAACCAATCAATGAACAATAATGTGTGAAGGCAAACAGGGGGCATACGGTGCTCCCTAAACCTACAAAGGAGCAAACCCCAATCAATGACCAATGAAGTGTGAAGGCAAACAGGGGACATGCGGTGCTCCCTGTTCCTACAGAGGATAAAACCAATCAATGAACAATGAAGGAGCCATGCGGTGCTTCCTGATCCTACAGAGGATCAAACCAATCATGGAACAATGAAGTGTGAAGGCAAACAAGGGGTATGGGGTGCTTCCTGATCCAACAGAGGATCAAACCAATCAATGAACAATGAACTGTGAAGGCAAACAGGGGGCATACGGTGCTCCCTAAACCTACAAAGGAGCAAACCCCAATCAATGAACAATGAAGTGTGAAGGCAAACAGGGGGCATACGGTGCCCCCTGATCCTACAGAGGATCAAACCAATCATGGAACAATGAAGTGTGAAGGCAAACAGGGGGCATGCAGTGCTCCCTGATCCTACAGAGGATCAAACCAATCAATGAACAATGAACTGTGAAGGCAAACAGGGGGCATGCGGTGCTCCCTAAACCTACAAAGGAGAAAACCAATCAAAGAACAATGAAGTGTGAAGGCAAACAGGGGGCATGCGGTGCTCCCTAAACCTACAAAGGAGAAAACCAATCAAAGAACAATGAAGTGTGAAGGCAAACAGTGGGCATACGGTGCTCCCTGATCCTACAGAGGATCAAACCAATCAATGAACAATGCAGTGAGAAGGCAAACAAGGGGCATGCGGTGCTCCCTGATCCTACAGAGGATCAAACCAATCAATGAACAATGAAGTGTGAAGGCAAACAGGGGGCATGCGGTGTTCCCTAAACCTACAAAGGAGAAAACCAATCAAAGAACAATGAAGTGTGAAGGCAAACAGGGGGCATACGGTGCTCCCTGATTCTACAGAGGATCAAACTAATCAATGAACAATGAAGTGTGAAGGCAAACAGGGGGCATGCGGTGCTCCCTGATCCTACAGAGGATCAAACCAATCAATGAACAATGAAGAGAAAAGGCAAACAGGGGGCATTCGGTGCTCCTTGATCCTACAGAGGATCAAACCAATCAATGAACAATGAAGTGTGAAGGCAAACAGGGGGTATACGGTGCTCCCTTAACCTACAGAGGATCAAACCAATCAATGAACAATGAAGTGTGAAGGCAAACAGTGTCTCCTGATCCTACAGAGGATCAAACCAATCAATGAACAATGAAGTTTGAAGGCAAACAGGGGGCATACGGTGCTCCCTGATCCTACAGAGGATCAAACCCCAATCAATGAACAATGAAGTGTGAAGGCAAACAGGGGGCATACGGTGCTCCCTGATCCTACAGAGGATCAAACCAATCAATGAACAAAGAAGTGTGAAGGCAAACAGGGGGCATACGGTGCTCCCTGATCCTACAGAGGATCAAACCAATCAATGAACAATGAAGTGTGAAGGCAGACAGGGGGCATACGGTGTTTCCTGATCCTACAGAGGATCAAACCAATCAATGAACAATGAAGTGTAAAGGCAAACAGGGGGCATACAGTGCACCCTGTTCCTACAGAGGATCAAACCAATCAATGAACAATGAAGTGTGAAGGCAAACGGGGGTCATAGGGTTCTCTCTAAACCTACAAAGGATCAAACCAATCAATGAACAATGAAGTGTGAAGGCAAACAGGGGACATTCGGTGCTCCTTGATCCTACAGAGGATCAAACAAATCAATGAACAATGAAGTGTGAAGGCAAACAGGGGACATTCGGTGCTCCCTGATCCTACAGAGGATCAAACCAATCAGTGAACAATGAAGTGTGAAGGCAAACAGGGGGCATACGGTGCTACTTGATTCTACAGAGGATCAAACCAATGAATGAACAATGAAGTGTGAAGGCAAACAGGGGGCATACGGTGCTCACTTAACCTACAAAGAAGCAAACCCCAATCAATGAACAATGAAGAAAGAGGGCAAACAGGGGGCGTGCGGTGCCCCCTGATCCTACAGAGGATCAAACCAATCAATGAACAATGAAGTGTGAAGGCAAACAGGGGGCATACGGTGCTCCCTGGTCCTACAGAGGATCAAACCAATCAATGAACAATGAAGTGTGAAGGCAAACAGGGGGCATGCGGTGCTCCCTAAACCTACAGAGGATCAAACCAATCAATGAACAATGAAGTGTGAAGGCAAACAGGGGGCATACGGTGCTCCCTGATCCTACAAAGGAGCAAACCCCAATCAATGAACAATGAAGTGTGAAGGCAAACAGGGGGCATACGGTGCTCCCTGATTCTACAGAGGATCAAACCAATCAATGAACAATGAAGTGTGAAGGCAAACAGGGGTATACGGTGCGTGCTCCCTTAACCTACAGAGGATCAAACCAATCAATGAACAATGAAGTGTGAAGGCAAACAGTGCCCCCTGATCCTACAGAGGATCAAACCAATCAATGAACAATGAAGTGTGAAGGCAAACAGGGGACATACGGTGCTCCCTGATCCTACAGAGGATCAAACCCAAATCAATGAACAATGAAGTGTGAAGGCAAACAGGGGGCATGCGGTGCTCCCTGATCCTACAGAGGATCAAACCAATCAATGAACAATAATGTGTGAAGGCAAACAGGGGGCATACGGTGCTCCCTGATCCTACAGAGGATCAAACCAATCAATGAACAATGAAGTGTGAAGGCAAACAGGGGGCATACGGTGCTCCTTGATTCTACAGAGGATCAAACCAATCAATGAACAATGAAGTGTGAAGGCAAACAGGGGGCATACGGTGCTCACTTAACCTACAAAGAAGCAAACCCCAATCAATGAACAATGTAGAGAGAGGGCAAACAGGGGGCGTGCGGTGCCCCCTGATCCTACAGAGGATCAAACCAATTAATGAACAATGAAGTGTGAAGACAAACAGGGGGCATGCGGTGCTCCCTGATCCTACAGAGGATCAAACCAATCAATGAACAATGAAGTGTGAAGGCAAACAGGGGGCATACGGTGCTCCTTGATTCTACAGAGGATCAAACCAATCAATGAACAATGAAGTGTGAAGGCAAACAGGGGGCATACGGTGCTCACTTAACCTACAAAGAAGCAAACCCCAATCAATGAACAATGTAGAGAGAGGGCAAACAGGGGGCGTGCGGTGCCCCCTGATCCTACAGAGGATCAAACCAATTAATGAACAATGAAGTGTGAAGACAAACAGGGGGCATGCGGTGCTCCCTGATCCTACAGAGGATCAAACCAATCAATGAACAATGAAGTGTGAAGGCAAACAGGGGGCATACGGTGCTCCCTGATCCTACAGAGGATCAAACAAATCAATGAACAATGAAGTGTGAAGGCAAACAGGGGGCATGCGGTGCTCCCTAAACCTACAAAGGAGCAAACCCCAGTCAATGAACAATGAAGTGTGAAGGCAAACAGGGGGCATACGGTGCTCCCTGATTCTACAGAGGATCAAGCACACCAATCAATGAACAATGAAGTGTGAAGGCAAACAGGGGTATACGGTACGTGCTCCCTGATCCTACAGAGGATCAAACCAATCAATGAACAATGAAGTGTGAAGGCGTGTGGTGCTATATTTCAGTATCTTCATGTAGGCTCTTTTTGTCTGACCACCCAAGGGATCACATCAATTGTACCATCTCTCCATTGTTTATAGGTACCCCCTTGGATGTACAGACAAGACTTGTACCAACTATCATAAAGTTTTTTTCTGAATACAACATCATCAAACTAATTCCTGTGTTGTGTCTTCTTTGACTGGAGTACTCGAGCTAGCACGCTTGCCCATCCCTTATCGTGAGACAGAAATTTACCTCAATTTTTTGTGATTTCACCAAGTCTTACATTGGCGCCCTACATGGGGCCTTCTTGATTATGGACCACAACAATTATCTCCCTTAGAGCATTCTAGTTAGTAAAATGGCAGTGAATACTCGCACCTCTAGGGACAAACAATCCTGGCCGTTACACTTACAAGGGACTTTTGTTGCACGGTTGCTTCATTATTGTCAATTGAAATAATATTATGTAAAGAAACAGTATAACAAGGAACTATTATATTTACTTTAAAGGGGTAGTAGCACGTGTTTTGATAAATTTATATTTTCAAATTTCCCCTGATACTTTTATGGTAAATGCTTAATGTATTATGTTGATAGTGTCAACAATCTCATTACAAAAATCAATTATCCATAGTCAGAGACAAAACTATAAAGATTCATATTGATAAAGTTCATTGGCGGCCATTTTTGTATGAACACCTTTCATGCAATTTGTGTAAGACAAAGGTATCGCATAGCTGAATTTTACATTATTTAATTTTTGAATTTATACTGCTCCATTTAGTTTACATACATTGTCTTTCAATTTGAACCATTTATTTTCATGTTCCTGGCATCACCTTATATTCCCCCTTAAAACGTGCCACCGCCCTTTTAAGGAATTGAGATGTACGACAATATCAGATATAATTGATATGCCGATGAAGCTAACGTATATAAAATAGTATCATTTATTAAAGTGCCAGATAGATTTGGTATCTCGTTGAGGTTAATATGGTTGAAGTAATGACCTCTGACTGAGTGAATATCAGTGATAACCATCGAGCGATCAACGAAATGGGTATCATAGATATTCACGAAGTCAAGGTCATTATTTCATATACACCACATGGCGACTGTTGAAAGTTATTTCATTTCATAATAAGTTTAAGTTTAAATCTAATAAATTTTTTTTTTAAAGTTGGTGTAGTGGTTTAATGGCTGAGTGAACTCCATTTTGTTAACATTACTTCATTATCGTTTGCATACTCACGAAACACGCATTTCACGTGCTGATTGAGAGTGTCCTGACTTGGTTGTCAGACAATTCTAAACCAGTAACTTCTACTAACTAACTGTGTTGAGTGAGTTCTAAAAATACTAACATTCTCCACCTTGAATTAAAATGAAATATGTCCAAAACAAATTTTCAAAAGGTCACAGAAAATCTGTTTAATGTCTCATGATATTCCTAAATTAAACCGACATTCAGTCTATGAACTGTATCAGTCTGTAACAAACAAATTTACGTGAGGCTGCGAGGGTGTTGTTCATTTCACCTTGAGCTGCACGGAATTCATGAATTTCACGTTCAAACTCTCGATGCAACACAACATTGTAAGCACATTGTGTTGAAGAAGTTGGGGAAATTAGAGCTTTGTCCTGCTTCAAAAAATGTTTAATCCGTGTTTAATGGTATTCTCAGGGCGAATTTAAGGTAGGTTTTATTTCAAAGGTACTTTTTTTCCGAGGGATGATACGGCAAGGTCTGAGACGAAAGCCGAAGACCTGCCGTATCGGGCCGAAGCAACTGTTCATGTATTGTCGTCCATGTTTGCTCTCTGATAATCAACCCTTGGTGGTTATCCGATAACCAAACCATGGTTATCCAGGTTAACGACGTTTATATCACCATTGATAAGCACACCATGTGGTGTATATATACATTTATTACTCTCCGGTTGAAGATATCGCTGTTTAATAAATCTACAATGATATTACACATTGTGTGTAATAACATCGCGCGCTGACCGAATGACGTGACGTAATGATGACGTCACAATTGTTAAGTATGACGTCATAATGTCAGCGGGCCGGCCGCGACAGTCATGTTGGCGACTTTCTTTGTATTTTTACGATGTTATTAAGCAAGTAATAAATAAAATACTAAACTCGGTCCCGTTTCATAACATTTTTATGAAACTCGTGAATGGTAGCCTATAGGTATTTAACTCGCTTTCGCTCGTTAAATACCAACCAATTCACTCGTTTCATAAATATGTTATGAAACGGGACGTCGTTTAGTATTCTCTATTTATTACTCTCCCGTTGAAGATATTGCTGTTTGATAAATCAACCATGTTATTACACTATGTGTCGTAACATCGCGCGCTGACCGAATGACGTGACGTAATGATGACGTCACAATTGTTAAGTATGACGTCATAATGTCAGCGGGCCGGCCGCGACAGTCATGTTGGCGACTTTCTTTGTATTTTTACGATGTTATTAAGCAAGTGTTAAATAAAATACTAAACTCGGTCCCGTTTCATAACATTTTTATGAAACTCGTGAATGGTATAGGTATTTAACTCGCTTTCGCTCGATAAATACCAACCCATTCACTCGTTTCATAAATATGTTATAAAAAAACGGGACGTTGTTAAGTATTCTCTATTTATTATATGGCGAGCAGTGAAATACTGGGATTTATCAGTGAAATAAACTGTCTATCAAGCTACAGTGAAAATAACTTATATTTTCACTGCGAACGGTGACTAATATAAGTTGACGTCATAAAACAATGGTCTCACGCGGCGAATTGGCTTATGACGTCACAGTGTTACTGTGGTGACGGGCTGTTCCTAGCGGCCGCTCGGCGTGAAAATGACCCTTTTCGGACGTAATTACAATGGTAAAATCATATAATAAATAGAATATCCGTCAATTCTTGACAAATACCATGTTTATCTCATCTCGTGAGGTAGAACAGTTATATATTTTCACTCGTGGCTGCGCCACTCGTGAAAATATAACCTTTCTACCTCACTCGATGAGATAAACATGGTATTTGTCAAGAAAAGACAGATATCCTCTATTTCTCACTCTCCCGTTGAAGATATTGCTGTTTAATAAATCAACCATGTTATTACACTTTGTGTCATAACATCGCGCGCTGACCGAATGACGTGACGTAATGATGACGTCACAATTGTTAAGTATGACGTCATAATGTCAGCGGGCCGGCCGCGACAGTCATGTTGGCGACTTTCTTTGTATTTTTACGATGTTATTAAGCAAGTAATAAATAAAATACTTAACTCGGTCCCGTTTCATAACATATTTATTAAACGAGTGAATAGGTTGGTATTTAACGAGCGAAAACGAGTTAAATAGAGGATATCTGTCTTTTCTTGACTAATACCATGTTTATCTCATCGAGTGAGGTAGAAAGGTTATATTTTCACGAGTGGCGCAGCCACGAGTGAAAATATTTAACTTTTCTACCTCACGAGATGAGATTAACATGGTATTTGTCAAGAATTGACGGATATTCTATTTATTATATGATTTTACCATTGTAATTACGTCCGAAAAGTGTCATTTTCACGCCGAGCGGCCGCTAGGAACAGCCCGTCACCACAGTAACACTGTGACGTCATAAGCCAATTCGCCGCGTGAGACCATTGTTTTATGACGTCAAATTATATCAGTCACCGTTCGCAGTGAAAATATAAGTTATTTTCACTGTAGCTTGATAGACAGTTTATTTCACTGATAAATCCCAGTATTTCACTGCTCGCCATATAATAAAACAGAGTATCTCACCCTCAATCATATAATAAATACCTATACCATTCACGAGTAATTCAATGTAATTTGTTCACCTTATGGCATGATTAATGACTTATAAAATTAACATTACCTGACTTAATTGACTTGGCATTTTTATAGTACGATCTACAGGGAAAATTTGACCACGGAAATTATTAATTATAACAAAGAAACGTTACCACGTTTACAGCTGAGTTAAAACGAAACCCTTCATTAATAGCAATTTGAATGTTTGTGATTTATAAGATATTCACAATTTCCAACTAGATTGTCTCAATTTCATACATCAAAGTATGCTATTTTTAAGTTAATGTTTGTTCAAGAACCTTTGGGTTAGTAAAATCGTTTTTGCAACATGTTTTTGTCAGAACGTTTGGCATTTAACATTTTTGAAAATGAAATTTAGTAATATTTTCAATAAAATATGTTATTGGCATATAAACCCTTCTTTAACACATCAGTACTGTAAGACGCAAAACAAACAAGCCCACAAAGCCAGTTTTGACTCCTTTTCCTAAACCGGACACCACGTTAATTTGCGTTCACTCAATATTGCGACAAAGACTTAAATATTTACGTCTTTGCGTCTATCAAAAGTATCATCCGATAAAAGTCCATATAACGTTAACGATTTTTACCGAAGATTATATAATATTATCCATGGTTTTCATCGTAAGTTTTAGGTTACAACTCAGGCCATTGTCCCATACGTTCCAACACCGATGATTACGTAATAGTTACTGACTGCGACCAAGATGTTCACGGTTAGTGCCCTAGCATTTACTTGAGGTCGATAATTGTAAATTAATTTACACACTGGCTACATAGCACTACTTCAAAGCTAATACAAGATGAAAATAGCCAGATGACCTCAACAATTATTTAAAAAAATTCAAAGATATTTTTATTTATTAAGCATGCATTAGCGTCGTGTTCAGTCCCCTTCCCAGAGAAATAATGTCAATTTCAGGCAGCTTACAAAAGATTGCACGAGTCTCTCGGGCTACACGTGCACACCGCTGATATGTACAAGGTACTAAAATAAACTGCACGCTCAATGCCGTGCAGAGTTTACACAATTTAACAGTACCACACCAGCTTAATCATGATAAACGAACAGACAAATATGGATTTATATGTATACAACTTCTTTATTTGGAAAAAAGGGAAGTAAATTTGTATTTATTCATCATACCAACTTCAAAAATGCCACTAAAAATAGTTTATCAGTATGAATAAAAAAATTCCAAAAAATTAGCATGATTGTTTTGTTTTTTTCACTTTCTGGCACATATTTTGTAGAAAGCCAAATATTTGTTAAATTCATTCATGTGCCAAATACTTATGTTCAACATATACATGAATATACATTCAGAAATGTACTGGTATGATAAAACGGTTTCTCTTGAGTTTATACCTAACGCACAATCTGATTGGCTGACTGTCGCGATGACCTATTTCATAAGCAGGTCAAACTGGCCCAGTTCTGATCGCTCCCAAGTCACTGTAAATCTTGCAGGTGACAGCATCGGACATAACTTGTATATATCAGTCACACAGATCGCAAGAAGAAAATGGCGTTTCGTTTTACCACTGCCATCGTTCGACGTGTGCCCGATGTTTTTGTCAAAGCAATTCGAATGGATGGATCGGCTGAGGTTAATCTACAACATGCGAAGAATCAGTGGACGAAATATGTTGACTCTTTGAAACTATGCGGCGTAAACCCGGTGATATTGGAGACTGATGAACAATATCCAGATTGTTGTTTTGTCGAAGACACCACTGTTGTCATAGGAGCACGTGCATTGATCACCCGGCTTGGACATCCTTCACGGAGGGGAGAGGTGAGAGTTCAAGGGTCACATCTGTTTTACCGATCTTTGATTTTGATCAACGATATTTTAACTTCCAGTGTTTTATAAGCGAGGCCCCGAGGTGATCGGAGAGGGCCTCGCTAATAAAACACTGGAAGTTAAAAATTAAAAGTTTGAGACGCCCTTTATTTTTTTAACTTCCAGTGTTTTATTAGCGAGGCCCGGAGAGGGTCGGAGAGGACCTCGCTAATAAAACACTGGAAGTTAAAAATTAGAAGTTGGAGACCCCCTATTCCATATGAAATAATACGGGAACTCGGATACAATCGTTGCTAGGCAAAAGTGTTATGTGCACTAGTGCTCATATTGAAAATATGTCATTACTTATTTTCAGCCATATAGGTAATAAATATTGTTTTATGCTATACTTTGTTTTAATAGAAAATAAAAACCAATCAAAACTTGAATTCAATCAAACAATCAATCTCACCTTTTTGTACCTTTATTCCATTTAGGTAGATGTGATGAGAAATGCCCTTAAGAAGTTAAAGAATGGACCAGAGGTAATTGAGATGACTGAACCCGAGGCACAAGTCGATGGAGGGGACGTCCTGTTCACAGGTATGGCATCCTGTCTCAGGGTATGAATGTTACGCTAACTCCACTAATCTGTACCCTGGGCTCAGAAGCTAGACTTGGGACATAGCCAATCAAATCATTTTCTTGTTGAAATTTTATCGAGAAGGTGGCGAGAAAATGATTTGATTGGCTATGGTAACATTTAAACTTTCCTTTATTTACCAAACTCTTATATTACTCTTATATAAAGAGAATCTCACCCAAGTTTCTTCTGATATCAAATATATCAACACAAGTTGATAAAAGTAAATTTTTTTTACTTTTATCAACGAGTGTTGATGTATTTGATATCAGAAGACATGAGAGTGAGATTCAATTTATCATCCAAAATCATTTTTCATCACATTTGCTTGAAATATGTATATCTTTGAACAATGCATAGCTCTAAAACTCCTATTCCAGTGATGTCATAGCATTGGGATGTCATTGTGTTTATGACGTCAGAACATTGTGACGTCATTTCTGATGATGCAAAACGTTTGTGATGTCATGTCACTGCTGTTGACAGGGCATTGTTCAAAATCTACTGTCACAACATTATCTCCTAGGAGATATCGCTTGATCTTCCACAAGCGATAACTCTTGTGGAACACAGTTTTGGATGATAAACACATATCATTTCTACAAAGACAATTGTTCTCGGGTATGTGTCCAATGTCTGTAATTCCATATTTTTGCTGACAGGACGAGAGATTCTGGTAGGGGAGTCTGCCCGCACCAATGCTCGAGGTATACGATGCCTACAGGAAGCTTTCCCAGAATTCCCTGTGTCAGCCATTCCCATAAATGAGTCCCTGCATCTCAAGACGGTAGCCACGGTGTGTGGGGACGACCAGCTTGTTGTAGCAACCGACGACGAGGGGAGAGGAATATTTGAGGTAAGATTTACCTTTATACCAAACTTTTATCTTGCTTGAAAGGACTGTGACTGATCCAAATGGAGGTTTTCTGTTGATTAAAACATTCCGATTAAAATCGGCCGTGCTCCGAGGAATAAAATATCAAAAATATTATCTCTAACAGGGCTCGAACCATTCGGGATATCCTCTCCGTCTCGGTCTGAATGCACCCACCTCTATCACGTGTTGCTATTACCAGTTTAGCGCAGACAGATCCAGTCGTAAGCTATCCAATCACATCATAGCTTTTAAATAGCGTTTAGCAGCGATTATGTATAACGAATGGTACACTGGAGTTACCTGCCCCTAGCATGATATCGTAAGCTTTTGCTGCGCTCCATGCGATTGGCTAGATGAGCTTGCGTCAGAACATGCAGGTAATAAGGGTGCCTTCAGACTGTGAATGAGAGAAAATATTGGCTGGGTGTGGTTCGAACCCCACTAGAGATAATGATTTTACACTTTTTTTCCTCAAATCACAGTCGATTTTAATCAGACTGCTTGAAAGGTCTATGGCTAATCAAAAGGGAGGGTTCCAGTTGATTAAAACTGACTAGTTCGGGAGAATAAGAGTTAAAAAATATGAACTCTGTCGAGAACTTGTTCTACAAGAGGTTTCCTCTTCACAAGGTCTGACTCCACTCTGTGGATCCCATGTTCTGACTTTGCTCAGGTAAATACACAAGTTGTCAGGCAAAAGACTTCTGAGTTGTAGCTAGGGGTAAGTAATTCACCTTAACCATGCCTTCAACAAGATCCCTGCTAGTAGACAATGATGGGATTTGTCTATTTACGGTTTTGCCTGCACTGAACAAGTAAAAGATCAAGTGACCAAAGGGGTTGTAGTAAGACCTTGTGTAAAGGATTTCCTTTCCAATCAAGTTAATATTTTGGAGGTTTTGTTCTCCTCTGAAATTTAAATCACAGTGTGAGGCTTCATCTTTAATTCTGTTTTAAAAGGTGCTTGACTTCCAAACTGTTTAAAGAATGGCTAGTAGGGAAATCAGCAGAGTGACAGGCCCTGTAGAAATTGGTCTAAAACAAGAGGAAGGTGATAAATCAGTTATCAAATAATTGTAACATGAAGAGCAGAATTCAATAGTTACAGGGTTTTATAGTTATTGCGCATCGGTACAAACTTCCGAAAATATCAAATATATTATTGACGAATGTCAATGTCTATTAATCTTGCAGAAAAACACAGCCGAGGAAATCATGATTTTACAGAAAGTTCTATAGACTTATGATGTGGAAATGCAGTCAGTCATTGAAAAGTCTCACTTTCAAAAAACGAATGACAGCTGAGTGATGAGGCACTGTATTTAGATGAGAGAGCATGCTTAATGTCAAATTTGAAAATTGCCAATATTGCAATATGTAAAGCAATGCACAATATATTGCGATATGGAAATGGGGAACAATGTCCTGAGTTGTAGCATATAAATTTAACAATATTTGCAAGATTGGTGAACAAATGTATATGTGACAGGGTTAGGTCCAAAGCATTCCTACTGGCTTCGCCTGGAGGGATATCTCTTTGGCTGAACAGGTATAGTGTAGGATTCTTGACCCGGAGGTCTTGGGTTCGAATCCCGCTGGACATGAAAACATGAAATGTTGGATTTTCTTTCCTGCTAAATTTGGCACCCAACAACGGCCTGGTCTATTCCTTATGTCACAATACCTTATAAGTCCTTTATATGTATATCAATCCTTATATGGTATGTAAATCCTTCATAGGCATATCGATTGTTTGACTCGAGGACGAGTCATTTCTTGGAGGGGTGAATGTGACAGGGTTAGCTCGAAAGCATTCCTACTGGCTACGGCTGGAGGGATGGTATCTCTTTGGCTGAACAGGTAGAGTGTAGGACTATCAACCTGGAGGTCCCTAATAAGGTTTATCAATTTTATCCCATTAAAGGGACAGTCCTATCGGGGTATTTTTTGTGGAAAGAAAAGTACTTACTTGTTTATACTTATATATGATTATTACATGATCATTTCACATTTATTTTCATATAATATAAGTGAGGGTGACAGGGAGAGACATATGCATTCCTACTGGCTTTGGCTGGAGGGATATCTCTTTGGCCGAACAGGTAGAGTGTAGGACTCTCAACCCGGGTTTGAAACCCGATCGGATTTCTTTCCTGTCAAACATAATATATGCAAT
The DNA here is from genome assembly GCA_916613615.1 of Steromphala cineraria. Taxonomy (NCBI): domain Eukaryota; kingdom Metazoa; phylum Mollusca; class Gastropoda; order Trochida; family Trochidae; genus Steromphala; species Steromphala cineraria. The sequence continues at coordinate 60,045,808 of OU744731.1, read as the reverse complement.
TTTATGTTGCAGGCAATTAAGTCGAAGGCCAAGTTCAAGTATGATTTTGTTGAGGTAGACCACAAGACCGCGACCAACGTGTTGAGAATCAACGACCATATAATCATGAAGTCAGTCGAGGAAATGGGACTAAACAGTTCCAATGTGAGTTCTATTCAATATAATTACCCATGTAATGAAACATAAGTAGTGAAATAATTTCAATGTGTGCACATGTGCACTTGTCAGTTTTACAAAGCAGATCGATTGTTGTAGCGTGAGTCCTTATATCGTTTTGTCCATGACGTCATAAAAACAATTTCTCGTGACTTTAGCATGCTGCTGAATCTTCTTGTTGACGATTCCCTTTGATTAAACATGAATTAAATCAGTATTGAAATGATTACAATAGGTGTCATATGACTTTAAGAACCTCATGCAAATTTGCCACCAGTACTTTCTGTTGATGTAAAAAATATGACACAATTCATCAGGTAATAATAACTATTTATAAGAAAGCTCCCTCCACAAGGGCTAACTTGTATAAAATCTCCATCATTGGCTTATAACAGATTTCCTGAACTTTTTGGCAGGTAATTTCGTTTCATAAATAATTTTATTTATCATGTAAGCAATGATCATGCAAAATGATTGGTCAAGAGCCAGTCAACTGACAGTACACAGAAAATGGTATTGACTTGACCCCAAAACTGATTAAAAGTGATATTGACTTGAGTACTAAAATAGACTCAGTGATGTCAAAACATTGTTTCATGATTTCATGCTATTGTTATCATGACTTCTTTCACCCTTCCTCATGTACAATCAAGCCAATTAAAAATGCTAAATGCAGTCTATTTTTCAGATGTTGTTGTGTAACAAGACAGTGAAACAATTTAGACTGGTGAAATCAGTCAATACCGTTTTAAATAGATCTGAGGAAACCAATATTGACTTCAGACTTCGTTCTCGGTCAATATTGTTTTTCTGGTTTCATATGAATAGGTGCTCATCAATATTTCATAATTATAATTTTTTGGAAAACTGACTTTTCATCTCCAAGCACAACAGAGTTGCAGCCTGACATAGTAAAGAATTTATGTCACAATGTTTGATTGTTTGAACTTCTCTTTATATACCGGTAATACAAGAACTTTAAAACCATAACGCTCAATAAAACTTAGTAAACAAAACAATCATCAGGCTCTTCTTACTTGTTGTCTTCATTTACAGTTGAAACCTGAAATATCTTGTTAAAGATAGGAGTAGCTGAATGAAAATACAAATGATTTTGACCCAAATGAATTTTAAACTTTTAAAAAATAATGCTTGTTTAAATAAATGAATTAAGAATTCAGCTTATTTAGCATTGTTCAATATATACTCCTCACAAAAAAAATTAAGAATCAATTATATTTCTCAGCATAATGTGTTTATCATTCCATACATTGGGATATAACGTAGGCAGAGAAATCTTTATTACAAAGTGACCTTATTCATATGATTGATTGATATGATATATATATATGAATGAATATCCATCTATAAAAAAATACAAAATGAACAAAATGCTCGTCCAACATATTTCACATGTTGCTTATTTTATGTGAGCAGTATATTTCACAGTTTTCCAACCTGGAAGGGGAGTTAACTTTGTCCCCTTGATTTGTTAAACAAGATCATTCTTAAAATTTAGATACCGTACAATGTAAGACATTCATTATGTCAGATGAACTTCACATGCTATGTAAAGAAAAAAAACATGTTTCTGTTTTTTTTTCCTATTTTCATTTTATTTTCTGATTTCAGACTCTAAAGAAGAGTATCAAAGGGGAGACAATCGACGTCCCGTTCTCGGAGTTCTACAAAGTTGATGGTTGTCTGACATGTTGTTCTGTTCTCGTCAATACCAGCAGCTCCAGTTGATGGCATCAAGCTGAAAAATAGACCGCCAGGCAAAAGAAAGTACACACCACAGTTTGTATAAAATTAACATTAAGGGGGCAGTAGCATGTTTTTTTGAAAATTTTATATTTCAAATATTTTACTGATAAATGTAAGTTAATGCTAAATGTATTAATTTGACAGTGTCAAAAATCTCATTAGACAAGCCATTCATCCATAGTCAGAGGACAAAGTTTGGAGATTCACATAAAATCCATGGCGGCCATTTTGTGTGAACACCTTTAATTCATTTTGTGTAAGAAAAGGGAATCGCATGGCTAAACTTTATGTTATATATTTGAATTAATACTGCGTCATTTAGTTTAAATACATTGTCTTTTAATTGGAACCATTAATTTTCATAATTTTTTGAAACCATTTAATTTTCTCGTAATATCTTTGTTAAGTGTAGGCAGGAATTTAGACTATCATGACCCCTAAATTTTCGTCAATATGTGAAAAAATAGGCATGATTATTAGTCATCACATAGAATATGTCTTCCAAGTTGAACATTTGGGTTATATCATAATTAATGAAAACACTTTAAGGTATTCTTTGAACGATGATTTAACTCACTTATCAGTTTGAGAAAACGACATCAAAAACCCGATATATTCTAAGTTGATAATCTGACATATGATAAATTCAACTGAAATCTGTACTTTCTTTTGCCTCGTAGTTTAGTTTACATTGACTAGTTGCCAATCTCATTAAAATCTAACCAAACCCTAAACTCACCCTAGATTTCAAGTTTTGAAACTCGGTAAAACATAAATTTAAAGTTTTGCAAGATTTTAATGAGATTGCATCAATTGTTCAATTACAACTGTCTGCTTCTTAATGGATGCCTACCTCAAGTGATAATCTCATTAAAATCTAATCAAAGATTTTTTTATTACCAATCTCATTAAATCTGATCAATTTGTCCTTATCATCAACCCAGCAAGTTTTACCAGAATTTAATGAGATTGCTTGATCTGAAACATGCTGCTTTTACAGCAATCTTTTTACATTGGTGTTCAATTGTTTTTTATGCTATCAATTGGATGGTCAAAAATAAAATGAGAAGAAAAGCATGATTATCATTTTATCAATTATCATTTAATATTTATTTGTTTTGATTATCAATCAAATGTTTGACTTGTTATAAAGTGTTTTATACAGGTATGGGGGTAGTTGGATAATTAAAAAGTAATTTTGCATCTATGTTGTGAAAATAAAAGTTTTAGTAAAATGTAGCGCATGATGTTAAAATATTTGTCATTTAAGACAAAGTATTTGAGTTTATAGGACATATTTCATATGCTTCATGTCAAGACATGTGATAAATAAATTTATTCATCATGAATTTGATAAATTGCAATAGTCAATTTTATTATGTTATGGGTATTTAGCAATTGCTTTTCAGTTAATACTGTTATTATCTGGCACTAGCCACAAAACTAAAAAAGTAGTTTAATTGAAAATTAGATGAATTTAATGTTTTCAATGAAGTTGTTTGTTTTGTCATGAATGTTTTGAAATTGGAAGTATCAATTTCACCATTTGATATGTATGTTCATATGAATATTTGCATAGATGCAATAAGAATTATTGTGTTAATTTGTTGTTATGACAATCATCCTTAATCTCTTGTTTTTGTTTATTTTAGATAATATTTTTAAGTTTTGGAAAATACTTGTTCTCACAGATTTTAAATAAGTTTTATCATGATGTTTATATATATATATAAAGATTTTTTTTCAATTTCTCTTAGTTTATGTCTGTATCACTGATTTTTAAGAATCGATTTATAATGTATCATAACTTCAACAGAAAATGATATGATTTTTTAATGTGATTTTATTTCGTATATGCATTTATTACATGTACTATCACTTATATATATGATTTTAATATAGTTAGATATTTTGTTAATGTTGTTTTTTCTGTTGACGAATTTAATCATTATGTTCAGTCACTTTTATTTTAAGAATATTTCATTCAATAATTGTTGGTATTATGTAATACACCCATTTCATATAATTATTTCACGAGTCATTTTGGTTTTGATTTTTTTTATAAATATTAAAAACAATTGATGTTTTATTTTTATTATGTTCATCTCTTGCTTATAAAGTGTTAAATATTACTTGCAGATTTGACTTATAATGATTCACATCTTTCAAGCATTTGATCAGATGTAATGCTGCATGGGCTATGAATTGATCAGCTAAAAGGGGCAGTAGCACGTTTTTGACAATTTTATGTTTTAGATTTTTCACTGATAATTGTAAGTTAATGTTAAATGTATATTTTGACAGTGTCAAAAATCTCATTACACAAGTCAATCATCAATAAGCAGAGGACAAAGTATAAAGATTCACATAAAATCCATTGGCGGCCATTTTGTGTGAGCACCTTTAATTCATTCTGTGTAAGAAAAATGAATCGCATGGCTAAACTTTATGTTATATATTTAAATTATTACAGCTCAATTTAGTTTAAATACATTGTCTTTCGGTTGATACAATTTTTTTTCACTTTCCTGACATCACCTTATGTTCCCCACAAAAATGTGCTACTGCCCCTTAAAGGCTAGATAGGCTTACAAAGTGGGCTGTTATTTCTCAGGCAACCCGGGGGGTGGACCGGGGGTTTTCAGGGGAGGGTCATAAAAAAATATACAGCCTTTAGGGGAGGGTCATGAAAAAAAACCCAAGAGTTTGGGGAGTTTTTTTTAAAAATAGACAAGAATAATACCATAATTCTTCGGAAAAAAATGTGGTAAAATGTTATTACATAGCTTTTTTGGGGGTAAAGTTCAAAATATTTTTCATTTTGAGTAGTTTGAGGATAAAAATTCCGAAATAAGACTTCCCTTGGTTTTAACATATTTTATTGACAAAAAGTCAAATGGATCGGGCAAAAGTGAAAACACTTACTGGGCCCTCTCCAATACAAAAATTTATTAATATACATATGTTATAAAGATTTACAATTTTTCATATATTAACACAGGTTTTACAATTAAGGTTTATGCAATTATGTACAGTGCAGCTTTGTAAAATATAATTGATAACAATGTGAATGATGATACTATTAACATAACAGTAATTCAATTTGACACAGTTATATATAACGAAAAAGAGACAAAAAGTGATGTACATGTATGTGTTATTTAATATACATAATAGTCGTAGCATGGATATAGCAAGGCAAATATAAAAAATGACTGACAAGTAGAGATTTAGAGAAAGGTCCAGGATTTTGGAAACTAAACAACTCCTTGCTACGAGATAAAACATATGTTGACAAAGTAAAAGCGATAATTAAAGACACAGCAAAACAGTATACAAAAGAAAATGTTAAAAATGAAGAATCGCCTTACACAATTAATGATCAATTATTATTGGAAACAATTTTACTTATGATAAGGGGTTATACTATTAAATATTCCTCTGAAACTAAAAAGATTAGAAACAAGAAGGAAAAAGATCTTGTTGATAACATAAACGAGTTGGAAACAAGATTAGACCTTTCAGAAAGTGATGAAATCAAGGAAAATTTATTACCTCAAATACAACAAGCAAAAGCAGAATTGGAAGAAATTAATAAATATAAAACTGAAGGAATCATAATGAGATCTAAAGTTGATTGGTACGAACATGGAGAAAAGCCCAGTAAATACTTCCTTAATCTTGAAAAACAATTTTTTTTGAATAAAGCAATTATAAAACTTGAAAACCAAAATAATGAAATTGTGACCGGGAGTGAACGACGTCGACGAGGGACGATGAAGGCAACGTTAGGGTGTGACGTTGATGATGTTGGAAATGACGACTGGAGAGTTCTTGTGTTGGTCGACCATTATTTTATTCTTGTTGGTGGCTTGTACAAACGGTACATTAATTATACCCGAGCCGGTGGTACACTCACAGGTCAGCGTAGACGCCAGGGCTCATTCCCCAACTCCCCGTCGTCTACCTGAGCTGGACCGACCCGAGGGAGGTGATAACTAAAAACTACATGAGATGTGCGTCCGGCGCTGGTCGGGACGAATCTGCCGAGATAGGGTCCCGGCTGCATTTAACATGCATGACACAAAGGAACGCGAGGGGGAGAGGTCACAGGTCACGTGTGTGGTCAGCTAATTAGTTTTCAGTGAATGGAATGTACACTGACCATCTGCCAGGTCCGGCGACGGCTTGCGTTAATTTGAGACCAGATATTGATCATTTACACGTATTCAAGATGGAATTTGAAATGAGGATTTTGAATATATTTTCCGTAATGATTTATAAAATGTTACGCTATGACAAGACTTCCCGTCTTCCGGTAAAATTTGTCCTCAAATTTTTTTAAAAGAATGATTGTTTAAACATGAAATATTGACTCGTGACCTGATCCCTGAAACATGATTCATATACATAGAACATTGTTGCATCATAAAGAATAGGAGATGAATAATACACATTGCAATGGTAGATATAGTGTGATAATCAAGCCAGTTTATAATAAAGTGAGTAACATACGTAATGAATATTACTTTATCGGTGAATGTATCTAGTATTGATATAAACATATAGATGAATCAAGTTGGGAGTCTTATATTGTGAGCCTAGACTCGGCAAGGGCTAAATGAACTAAATAGGATGATCTGAGGAGATCGCATGAATATGACAACAACCTAACCGACTTGAATCGCCTGATATGCAAGTAACAATATAGATTACATTCATTCATTTTGAGTAAAAGGAAACACATTAGAAGTGAGAAATGCGAGAAATCGAGAATGATTGTGGGCATTGGAATACATGATTAGACTCAACGTGTTCTTTCCCAAATTGCTTTGATATTGAAATGGCGGAATGATTTTGAAAAACAAGTTAAGCATGGTGCATTGGAAAATGCACTACTGGCGGAAACATTTCAGCGTCTCTTTATGTCTTTTAAGGGTTTTCAAACCAAGTAACAATTTATCAATAAATTCTTGACACCGAGAGTCGTATTTGATGATAGGGAGACTCAACAACCAGGCGAAATTAAAATACATGGCATAAACAAACATCCTAACCGACGTCAACGACTTAAAGGATAAATGAAACGGAGGTCTATCCCAATGACTCCAGTACATACATAACCTATAAGCCTAATGTATACAATAAATATGACAAAACGTTGCTACTGGCTGATTTAATCACACATACCTGTTTGATTGATCCAAAAGGTTAAAACATGTGAATTGAATTATCAAAATTAATTATGATAATTGTTAGAGTTCTGGTTGAATATTAAACACAGAGTCTTTGTTCCTTGTCTCGTCTGTCTTCAAGGGGAACAAATGATGAAGCGTTGAGAGCGTTGATTGAGCGTCCCTGAAGATGGAGAGAAGAACGTAGACGTGCTGGATGAATGTTGTTCGGTTTCTGGGTTGATTGACTGCAGGCTGAAGACAGTAGACGTCAGGTATTCTTTTGACGGTTGATCGTTGTAGGGCGTTCGGCTGGATTGACTGCGTGATGATCTGGATTGGTTGCCTTTGTCCGTTGTTGTGTCTTCATCTTCCGTCGTCTCCGGGTTCCTCCTAGTCGCTTTGCTGCAATTTTAGGGTACCAGGGACTGCGTGAGCTACAGCAAACTCACACTACCCGGATTCTCCACCATTTGTGACCGGGAGTGAACGACGTCGACGAGGGACGATGAAGGCAACGTTAGGGTGTGACGTTGATGATGTTGGAAATGACGACTGGAGAGTTCTTGTGTTGGTCGACCATTATTTTATTCTTGTTGGTGGCTTGTACAAACGGTACATTAATTATACCCGAGCCGGTGGTACACTCACAGGTCAGCGTAGACGCCAGGGCTCATTCCCCAACTCCCCGTCGTCTACCTGAGCTGGACCGACCCGAGGGAGGTGATAACTAAAAACTACATGAGATGTGCGTCCGGCGCTGGTCGGGACGAATCTGCCGAGATAGGGTCCCGGCTGCATTTAACATGCATGACACAAAGGAACGCGAGGGGGAGAGGTCACAGGTCACGTGTGTGGTCAGCTAATTAGTTTTCAGTGAATGGAATGTACACTGACCATCTGCCAGGTCCGGCGACGGCTTGCGTTAATTTGAGACCAGATATTGATCATTTACACGTATTCAAGATGGAATTTGAAATGAGGATTTTGAATATATTTTCCGTAATGATTTATAAAATGTTACGCTATGACAAAATCATTACAGGGAAAACACATTTGATTGAAGAAACAAAGACTTTTTATAAAAAGCTTTATACGAAGAAAGATACTGAAAAAGTTAACCTAAATAACCTCTTTAAAGATGCCAATATCCCGAAATTAAATGATAACCAGAAATTAGGTTTATGAAGAAATCTTAACCTCCCTTAAAAAGATGAAAAATGGAAAAAGTCCTGGCCCATCTGGATTTACTACTGAATTCTATAAATTCTTCTGGAACGATATATATCCATTTCTACTTAGATCATTAAATTTTGCCTATAACAATGGCGAACTATCCACTAGCCAAAAACAAGGTCTTATAACCTGTCTACCCAAAAAAGATAAACCAAGGTAATACCTTTCAAACTGGAGACCTATATCGTTACTAAATGTTTCTTACAAGATTGGTTCGGCAGCAGTTGCAAATAGAATAAAAACGGTATTGCCGTCAATCATTAATGAAGATCAGAAAGGATTCATTACAAATAGATATATCGGAGAATGCACGCGAATGATATATGATATAATGGATTATGCAGAAACTATGGACATTCCTGACATGTTATTACTTGTAGATTTCGAAAAAGCATTTGATTCAGTAGATTGGAATTTTATCGAAGAGGTTCTTGTCTTCTTTAATTTTGGTGAATCTCTAAGAAAATGGGTCAGAACACTGTATTGCAACATAAGTTCATCTGTTTTGGTTAACGGATTCGGATCAGATTTTTTCAATATAACTAGAGGATGTAGACAAGGCGATCTACTCTCACCTTATATATTCATTGTATGTGCTGAGATTTTATCAATAATGATTAGAAACAACCCAAATGTAAAGGGAATAACAATTGGAAATACGGAATATCTAGTTTCTCAATTTGCAGACGATAGGTCCCTAGTCCTTGATGGTACTGAGAAGTGTCTCCAAAACGCTTTACAATACTTGATGATTTTTCCCTCTTTTTCCGGCCTGAGAATTAATGTAGGCAAAACAAGAATAATCTGGATAGGATCTCTCAGAGGATCAACTATTATGCTATGTAAAAAGTGGAAACTAAACTGGTCTCAAACAGACTTTACAGTTCTCGGTATTGTATTTACTCATAATTTAGCTGAAATGGTTGAAAGGAACTACAAAGATAAACTAAAAAAAATTAAAAGACAAATGCAACTATGGACTGCTCGTAACCTTACGCCCCTAGGTAGGATTACCATATTAAAATCCCTAATACTGCCCACGATAAACCATTTATTTTCTACACTACCAAACCCACCAAAATATATTATTGAAGATCTAGAAAAACAATCTTTCTCATTTGTATGGTACAATAAACCAGATAAGGTTAAACGAAATACCATAAAACAAGACTATGAAGATGGTGGATTAAGAATGCCCGACATAAAACAAACAATAGATGCTCAAAAAATCGCCTGGTTTAAGGGAATAATACAAAACTCAAAATTATTTCCTCTCTTTTCCTTCAATGTCTCACAAAATATACATGAAATTATTCTAAGGGGAGAGACATTTATAAAAGAAAAAGTCATTAACAAAAAAACAAATTGCTTTTGGAAAGACGTTCTCTTGGCATGGGGCTCTTATACGTCATCTAAAAATAAAAAAGTAGTTGAAGGACGTGATGTCTTATCACAAGTTATATGGTATAATGAACAAATACTATTGGGGAAAAAAACATTTGTATATCCACGTTATGCGAAAATAGGGATAACTTTTGTTAATGACTTGATAGCTTCTGACGGAACAATATTTACATATAACGAATTCCTTGAAAATTACAAAGACAGCCTAAACACAAACTTCCTAGAGTACGCAAGTCTACAAAGATCAGTCAAGGAATATTGTAAATCATTTAATATTACTATTGTAGAAAAACTAGCAATGCCATTTATCCCTTACAACTATCAAGATATCCTAACAAATAAAAAAGGATGTAGGACATATTACGATGTACTCAGTCCGATTCCAGATACTGCTACATATAACAATTAAAAGTTAAAATGGGAAACCGATTTTAAAACAAATGTAAGTGACAAAGAATGGAAATCTTACCACAAGATAATATTTCGAGCTCATATAAATTCAGAATTTAGATGTTTTCAATACTCGTTAGTGCATAGAATTTTGCCGACTAACCTACTTCTGTTTAAGTTGGGATACATCGAAAGTAAGCTTTGTTCATTTTGTAAAAACGAGCCTGAAAGTATAATTCACATCTTTTATGAATGTCCAAAATCAAAAACAATATGGAAAGAATTTATTTCTTGGATAACCACAAGAACAGACATCATTCTTAACATCAACGAGAAAAAAATCTTATTTGGGTTTCCTGAAAAAAGAAATGATGTCCTCAATCTTTTAATAACTATTGTCAAATTTTCACTCTTTAGAATGAGATCATACACATGTACACCGACATTTGATAAAATAAGAACTGAAATCAACAAAGTTTACAATATCGAGAAAACCCATGCAATGTCCTGTTATAATTTTACCAAATTTGTTGGATTTTGGTCTGATTGCCACCACTTGTTTGTTTGAAATCTTGCCTGACATGTGTTATTTGCTAATATTGCTTGATTCTAACCTGTTTTACAATTCTGCCAATGCTAGTTTAGCATGACTGTCTGTGACACAATATATTGTTAATAATAACCAATGCTGTACCGTAAAATAATAAAAAAAAAAAAATAAATAAAAAGATTCTATCAGATGTTGATTATTCCAAATTGGTTATTGATAACGTCATTTGATAATAAAATATAAGTTTTATATAATTTCATACTTTCAATTATCATTTCTGCAATACCAAATCAGAAAATAATACGATCTTCGGAATCATCAAAAAAAAAGTATTGATATTGATATATTGATTGGTATCTGAATCGTTTTATCGTTTTATCGATTTTTTTCAGAATTGCCCATTTGAATAAACATTGAAGTTCCCTTTTGTATAAAGAATGAATTTGTCTCCCTGTTATTGGCAGATTACAATAATGATGTCTGGAACTTCGTGTTTAAAGGGGCAGTAGCACGTTTTTATGGGGAATATAAGGTGATGTGAGGAAAATGAGAGTAAATTGTTCCAATTGAAAGACAATGTTTTTAAACTATAAGACGCAGTACTAATTCAGATATTTAACTTGAAGTTTAGCCATGCGATTCCCTTTTCTTACACAAAATGAATTAAAGGTGTTCACACAAAATGGCCGCCAATGGATTTGATGTAAATCCTCATACTTTGTCCTCTGACTATGTATGATTGTCTTGTGTAATGTGATTTTTGACACTGTCAAATTAATACATTTAGCTTTAACTTACATTTATCAGTGAACTATTTGAAATATAAAATGATCAAAAAACGTGCTACTGCCCCTTTAGCCCTTACGATGCGGGGCGCGTGATATTTCCGGGCCAAATATAAAATGGCACGTAAGCCCTCTTGGCGAAATCCGTATCTTTCAGGATAAGGCTATAATTGACTGCAAGCAGTCTTGGCTGCTCCCGGATATAAAATATCAAACCTTTTCTCAAAAAAATAATTGAGGGTACCCACCTTGCGGCATTCATATCTCACAAACCATTAGAGATAATTCTATAATTTTTACATCATCGTGTAGAAGAAAGAATTGTCTTTATGTCCATGTATCATATGTATATGCGCGCACAAAAACACAGAAACGGCAAGCGTTGCGACAAGTGCCGCAAATTTTATTTTTTACCTCAAAATGATTGAGGGTACCCACCTTGCGGCATTTATATCTCACGAACCATTAGAGATAAGTTTATAATGTTTACATCATCGTATAGAGGAGAGAATTGTCTTTATTTCCATGTATCATATGTATATCCGCGCACAAAAATAAAGAAGCGGCCAATCAGGATATAACGGTGGCTGGCACCGGAAAAAACAATTCCGCCACGTGGGCTTGTAGAGCAAAACTATATACCCGCATCGTAAGGGTTAAGGTGAAATACTTAGGATAGAATGTTAATGAAGCACTTGTAGTCCACATGTAAGGGATTGGAAGGTCTAGATCCATCAATTAACAATCAATATCTAAGAATTTCTTTGGTCTTAGTTGGCTTTGTTTAAACACATTAATGAAAATTGGTGATCAAGGTACGTTGACAGAACATTACCTGAATTACACCTGAATATGATAATTCTCTCAGCTGTATCAATGCCATTTACGGTTGAAATGATGACCGCTGACTGAGTGAATATCTGTCATAACCATCGAGAAATCAGCGAGACGGTTATCACAGATAATCACAAAGTCAATGTCATTATTTCACATACACCACACGGTTTTGCATTTGCATTTTAACAAAACTAGAACATCAACCAAATATATATTTTTTTTTATTGTTGTTGTAATGGTAAATGCTAAACAATGCTTCAGTTTCATTTGCACAATACGTTAATGTAACGTGCAGATTGAGCATGTCATGGCAAAGTTGTCAAACAGACAAATCTTAGCACGTTGGTTCCACCTAAAAAAACCTCCAAATTTCTACAGTGAACTGAAATTAAGTAATTTGAAAACAGTTTGTCAAAAACTTCACCAAAATTGTAATTTATGGCGAATGAAATTCTTATTTAATCCTTCAGGCACTATTCAGTCCATCAAATGTTTCCCTCTCTATGAAGTCAAAAGGGTTACTGCACGGACCATGTCAATTTCACCTTGTGATGCACGGATTTTAAGTAATTGTCATATAGCATGAACTGTACACAATCGAACTAACATTGTTTGAAGGTTGAGACGAAATATGAAGGGGTTCAATTTCTTGAATAAAATTATTTCTGTTTCATTGTCTTTTCAGGAGGAAGCAAATGTGAGTTTAATTTTAAAGTATATTCATGAATGTGCTGCTAATTTTTATTTATGCGTTGATCTACAAATATGCTGAAGTATGTCACAGAGGGTTTACACGGTATAATACAAACTGTCAACAAGCAAGTTCATATTTATGTAAGCACGACAGGATTGGCCTTACAACGCCTAAGGTGCAATTACGGCCGTAAAGATCGTGGGCTGAAACTGCCAACCACATTTTTATTTAAATACATAGATAGAAAAAAGGTTTTTCAAAGAAATTGAAAATGGCTTTTCTGAGGAAAATACTTTCCATTAAGACTAGCAGAAATACGATGAAGGTAAACCATGGCTGATATATCTATAGCGTATAGAATGTCTACTTTCTTATATCCACTAATGACATTTTTATCTAATGAATTTTTCATAAGCATATTAGCATTTTAGCAAAGCACCACTAAACATCCGTTCAATTATCCGTTCAAGTTATTCGACCACTCTGGTATAAGTGACAGACCAGTTTGCTTTAGTGTCAAGCTTGACTTAAGATTCTCTGAAATTTAAATAGTGCAGTGACTCTCATGGTTGATTATTCTTCAAAACGAAATTATGATTATATTCACGATTCAACTGGTTCTGTTGAGGGACCATTCATTTATTGCAGAAAAATATAAATCCATCAGGGGAGGGTCATGAAAAAAAATACAAGAGGTTGGGAAGAGTCATTTCAAAATTGACAAAAAATCGCATCTTTGTTTGAAAACATGAATGATGTGGTAAAATTCATTATATAGCCTATGTTGAAAGAAACAAATGTCCATGATAATGATTAAATTAAAAAGGTCAGGATTTATTATAAAATGTCCTAAAAGATATTTGTACTTGAGACCATAATAAGTTCTATCCAATGCTTATAGAAAAGCACATCAACAGAACTGAAAGCTTTCGTTGCAGTACAGTAAATGTATCCAAGGCCCTTAGAATGTTACTGTTTGCTGAAACTCCTATATAGAAACATGGTTTAAAAATCAGTAAAACTAACAGCATTTTGTATTTTCAATTGTTCACTGATAATTGTAAGTTAATGCCTAATGTATTACTTTATAAGCGTCGAAAATCTCATTACACATACCAATCATCCATAGTCCGAGAACGAATTATAAAAATTCATATAAAGTCCATTAGAAACTATTTGTGTGTGAACACCTTTTTAGCTCATCAGGACTGAAAGTCCAGATGGGCTTATGGCATGGCCTGTCGTCCGGCGTCCGTCCGTCGTCCGTCGTCCGTCCGTAAACTTTTGACACTTTCGACTTCTCCTCATAAACCATACACATTAGAGAGCTGAAATTGTGTGTACAAGTACCTTAGCATATGGAGATTCTAATTTGTAACTTTGGTGACCCTGTGACCCCAAATAGGGTCACAGGGGTCACAACTTTAAAAACCTATTTTCATCTTCTTCTCCAGTTCCAGAAGGACTAGAGAGTTAAAAATGATATGTGCATACTCCTTGGCCAATGGGGATTCTAATTTGTAACTTTGGTGAACCTGTGACCCCAAATAGGGTCACAGGGGTCACAACTTTAAAAACCTATTTTCATCTTCTTCTCCAGTTCTAAAAGGACTAGAGAGTTGAAAGTGATATGTGCAGACTCCTTGGACAATGGGGATTCTAATTTGTAACTTTGGTGACCCTGTGACCCTAAATAGGGTCACAGGAGTCACAACCTTAAAAAACTATTTTCATCTTCTTCTCAAGTTCCAAAAGGTCTAGAGAGCTGAAATTATATGTGCAGACTCCTTGGCCAATGGGGATGCTAAATTGTAGATTTCGTGACCCCATGACCCCAAATAGGGTCACAGAGGTTACAACCTTAAAAACTTATTTTCGTCATCATCTTTAGCTCCTAAAGGTCTATTGAGCTGAAAGACTGCATGTAGACTCCTTGGCCAATTGGGATTCTAAAATGTAGGTTTTGTGACCCCATGACCCCAAATAGGGTCACAGGGGTCACAATCTTAAAAACCTATTTTTCTCCATTAGATGACAGTCTATGGCAAATTTATTTCTCCTTGGATATTTTAGTGTGGACTTCTTTCACTGTCTGATATTGGCGATCTAGAAAGTGTTGAATAATAATACATTTGTTTTGTAACTTTTTTATAGGTTTTCTTGCAATAGGTACCATCAGTTTCATTTTTAGCTCATCTTGCCTGTATAAAGCAAACTTGATATGATGCCTGATGAGCTACAGAGCCAATGGCTCTATTTTTTATATTTTGATTAAGAAAGGGAATCTCATTGCTTAACTTGACAGTTTGAATTTGAGTTATTTTTGCTTCTTTGCTTTATCTTCAGTTGGAACCATTGTTTTTAAAATCCTGACATCACATTTTATCATATCTAAAACGTGCTACTACCCCTTTAATGAATATGTTAGTTCATATCTAAGCTTTCTAATTTGATAAATATTTGAAACAAAGAGATGTATCAAAAATTTCTTATAGAGATGGAATATGACTATAAGGTAAATTCAATTTATATAAACGTCTTTGAAATATAAGGAACATTTGCTATTTTGTAAGTAGCGATCAACATATCTGAACTTACAAAATATATGGGCTTTCGTAAGTAACAAAATATCTCTAAATGTCATTGCTAAGATGCATATTCTTCAAATGTTTATCTCTAGATGTGAATTTTGTATATTTTGGACATGCACATTCATTCAAAGATAATTCTTGGGATTTTTCTTCCTTAAGATTTTATAAAAAGGAAAAGGAGAATTTGCTGCTATCGTTTTGCTTTGAATTTGGCAGGGTGATGGAAAGAGAAATCTGACAGGAATTTTATGGCTTTTTATGATTCTTTTATCAACTATCTGTTTAAGCTATTTGAGCTTAGAAATCCAATGTATAAGTGTCAGACACATAATGGAATATAAAGTGGTGTGTTATAACAGTCTAGATAAAAAGAGTTCCAACGCACAACCCCATCTACTTTGTATATGGTTCAGGGCTATATAGAGATACCATTATTCTTACACCTTTTTCATTATACCCTTGACCACCGCTCGAGGGTGTATAGTAATACCTAAGATTCCCCCTGTCTGTCAGATCTATTTTGGAAAAACTATTCTTTCGATTGTTTTCAAATTTTACACATGTCTTTTACTCTACATGCAGGAATGCGATGCCAAATGACAACCGATTATGTTAATCTTTTAATGTTTAACAAATTGTGATCTTTTGCACTTAGACGTTTTCCAATATCGGTGTTTATCCAACCAATTGCAGAAAACGTTTCATCTGATTCATTTTAATTCTGCACATGTCTTCTTACATACAAGAAACGCTTCAATGCCAATTTACAGCGATTTTATTTATTTTTGAATTATTCAAGAATTTCTATTTGTTCTTTTTTTGGCTTGTTTACTTTTCCTTTTTGTCTGAAAATTGACTTGAATCCTTTATTTGTAAATCATCGGCTCATAACTACATTTGTTGTATTGTATATGACAAATCAAGTTTGTATGAAATACAAAAATTTCAGCTTAAATAATTGGGTACATCGCATGATAGATAATGCATGCCAAGTTATCAATTAGTTTACATCTGATGTTAGCATGAGGTATTTAAATTCAGTTTCCCCCTGTAATGAATGACCGGTACCTTACCAGAAACAAGATTTTCATTTTGAAAAGACATATAATATCTTATATAATATAATGTTTTAATATATGTCTTTAAATATGATTCGATTGAAGTAGAACTCTTTTCTATTATATTTTCTGTCAAAAACGTGTTGATAGTTTGTAGAGAATTATAAGAAAACGATTTGGTAAAATGAAGTCTATAGTGTAACTTTGTCCGAGCTAAATATGTTTTTTAATTTTTAAAAACAAGACCCTCAACATGAAATTGTGGGTGTTATTTGTTTTGTTATGTTGGGTTATTTAATAGTCCAATAGATTCTTAAAAGTTCATGTCTATGTGAAAGTATAAGAACGTATTTTAACTATACCAAAAAATATAGACTTATGTGTTTAACATTTATTAAACATGATTTCAGTGTGTATAGGGAAAATACTTGGAATTATGTACAATTTGGTCTCAATGTATGGCAAATGGGAATTTGATTTCTGTTCCTTTTTTATCACATTTTTTTTTTGTAGGCACCACAAATATACTATACAACTGTAATATTCATTTTCTTCATTTTAAACATAGTTATCAAATAGATCAGACATGGTATACAAACTTACAAGTAATAACAATAATTTTTGAAATTATTAACAACAAGAATTGCAAAAGATATTGGATCAACATGTGTTATTTTTGTGGATTTTGAGATTCTGCAAACGTAAGTACATTATGAAAACTTTATAACACATGATTTTCAAAAAGCCATCTTCATTTGAGACTTTGTCTTTATTTTCTCTTTAGTTTTCTCACGAAAGAAATGTTTTATTTCATACTTACTCATCAATACAAAAATAAGAATAGTGTATTGAACACTTTCTATTCTATTCAAGCACTTTGAATCGAGTTCTCTCCTCTTAAAGGGGCAGTAGCACGTTTTTAGGGGGAATATAAGGTGATGTCGGGAAAATGAAAATTAATGGTTCCAGTTGAAAAACAATGTATTTAAACTAAACGGAGCAGTCATAATTCAAATATATAACGTAAAGTTTAGCCATGCGATTCCTTTCTTACACAAAATGAATTAAAGGTGTTCACACAAAAATGGCCGCCAACGGATTTTGTGTGAATCTTCATACTTTGTTCTTTGACTATGGATGATTGGCTTTTGTAATGATATTTTTGACACTGTCAAAATAATACATTTAACATTAACTTACAATTATCAGTGAAAATTTAAAAATATAAAATTATCAAAAAACGTGCTACTGCCCCTTTAAGAGCTCTATAACATCTTGCTTTTCATTTTGACATTGTTATCATCTGCTGTGCCTTGTTTTTGATACCATTTTCAAGTCAAACGCTCAAGCTGAAGGACTGGTGCATTAAGGGAGCTATTTTGTGTGACTCTTTTGATTTGTATTATTAGTTCATGTATTTGCTCAATAATGTAACACATGTTATTATGATTTTAGTTAAACTGTAAATATTATATAAACTTCGTTATTATATTTTGCTGGTTTGACTGGGGACATTTTCCTATCATAAATTCTATCTTCATATCAAAACAATTTAATGTTATGAAATTTAAGTGACTAGCACTGAACATTAGTTTTTATGACAAGTATATGATCTTCACGAGCCCATCCTCTCATTTACCTTTATATTTTCCGTATTCTTAAAACATATCATCAAGCAATACAATAAATCGTTGGCATCTTTTTATCATTCATGTTAGGACATTAATTTGTGTAGCTTGAAGCTATCTTAATATGCACATACAAATGTAGTTGAAACGTTCTGATATTTTTACAAAGATGGGATTAATTGAACCACCTTCAAAGTACTTTCGCCTGTATTTTTTAGCTTTCAACTTGTCAGTGAGGTAAAATATCTTTCTTGAATTGAAGATTAATGTATTAAATCTCAAATATATAGAAAAGCAAACCGAAGATGATTTGTGAGGAGCTTAATTTTTACGTGATGTGTTCCATGTAGCCCTAATTGTAATGGCTGATGAAATGGAGATCTGCTCGTATAAAAATTATACACACGTGTTTGGATAAGGATTATATGACTTGACTTGAGCTACAGCTGTTTTAAAGATGTTTTTGTGATAATAACAATTTTCTGTTGAAATATACAACATCAAATTTGTTCAGAAGCCAACTTCACGTATTTAGATTGATCTACTACACATACATGTATAGGCTATTAAACGCAAATACCCACTAACTGTCGACTTTTGTCAGCTTTAAAGGGGCAGTAGCACGTTTTTATGGGGAATAAATGGTGATGTCAGGAAAATGAAAATAAATGGTTCCAATTGAAAGACAATGTACTTAAACTAAATGGAGCAGTAATAATTCAAATATATAACGTAAAGGTTAGCCATGCGATTCCTTTTCTTACACAAAATGAATCAAAGGTGTTCACACAAAAATGGCCGCCAACGTTTTTTGTGTGAATCTTCATACTTTGTCCTCTGACTATGGCTGATTGGCTTGTGTAATGAGATTTATGACACTATCAACATAATACATTTAGCATTAACATACAATAATCAGTGAAAATTTTAAAATATAAGATTATCAAAAAACGTGCTACTGCCACTTTAAATGACATTAAGAGCCACTCCCTGAGTTGTTAGGGTCATTTACGCACAACTCTACCAATAGCGTTTACTGGTTGATAAGTGTCGATTGTTTAAGGAATCATTTTAAAGCAAGCTGACCTATAGTTACAAGAGGCAGTGTTTTCAAAAGCAATCAGAATGAAAGTTATGCGTTGATCATTTTTGAAATGTTATGTAGTGTTTAAAATTCAAATTATTATGACTGGTTTTTTTTATGCATTTCATTGAAAGTATTTTTATATGTATAATTGTCATTTTGGAATAGGATATTTTGAATAAATAACATGATTTATGCGATTTACGTTCGTATCAAAGCAAAAAGTATGAGTTGAAAATCAAGCATTGGCTCGTAAAGAAACTTGAGTTGACTACATCACTGTATTTACATCTAAAAGCTCCGTCTTTACCCTCTTCATTTATAAGGCCCGTTTCCTTGTCTTGATTACAGAAAGTTAATCATGAATCTAGATGGCCATCTTCCGCACGCATCGGGCGAGATATGCATTTACAAGAAATTCATATTCACCCTTGCGACAACTCGACGGGAAAGTTGTGACTCTTTCAGCGCCCCCTGTATGACAAACAGAGTTACGTCCCTTGCGTCAGTCCAACTCGAACTCGAAGAGAAATTTTTATTTCTAATTAATCCCTTAGTTGCGTTGTGACAACATTCATAAAAAACGATGCGTGAATATAGGCCACCAAAATACTGCATAGAATAAGGCTGTATCTCTCAGTTTCTATTTAGAAATCGCATCGTTTTATTACAGTTTTGTGTGCTCAATTGCAATATATCCTCGCTTTTGATTGGCCTACACTCAATAATCAGGTTACTTCCTGTCACAACTTTCCCGTTGAGTTGTCGCAAGGGTGAATATGAACTTCTTGTAAATGCATATCTCGCCCGATGAGTGCGGAAGATGCTAGAAGGCATGTCAATTTGAAATGTTGTCATAGGATTATCATGAGGAAAAATATCTTCACACCTGTTATCATTCATCCGGGTCTGCAACTTTAGCATGTTGTAGATCATTAAATTGACTGTATTGTTTTGGAGTACAGGTGGATTTTGCCTTGATAAAAATCATGGTATTGTAAGATATATAGGCGTTAAAAAAACATTGATACAACAGAATTTGACTTATAAACTCATGTCGTTGTTTGGTATTTTTGTCAAAATCAGAACTTTATTTCTTTATCACTGCGTTAAACAATAGGCAATTTGTTTCCAACTGCCAGTTCTATCATTTAAATCGTGTGATTTTTGGAGAAAATAAGAACAGGTTAGGTGGTTTTAATGATAAACAAGCCGAGTTATATGGTTGATTATTAATTAACTATCAATGGTATGGCACTTATTCAATTTATACGGCCTGCACTATACGAATCCATAACTGGGCCAATACAGGAAAACTGGGCCAATACGAGCAAAACAGGGCCAATACGAGCAGACTGGGCCAATACGACTCTGAGCATGCGCATACACACAAATGACGAGAGTCCGAAGCTATCGCTTCAAAACTTTCAACATATATTACAGTTCCATAATCTCGTTGATAATTTTGATTTCGGTAAAAATTAACTCTCTTATGTTGTGCAAGTAAATTATAAAGAAGTTAATTAATAAAAACGTCATTAATCAAGTTTTTCGTATTGGCCCAGTTACAGGTCCTCGGTCTTCTGTATTGGCCCTTGGCGTCGCCTCGGGCCAATACAGCAGACCTTTGACCTGTAACTAGACCACTACGGAAAAACTTGATTAATAACATTATAGTAAAATGAATTGATTAAAACACAAACGTTACAAGCAGTCATACTTGCAAAATTTAATTTGAAGCCAAATAGAGAATGACTGTCATAACAATCGCCTCAACAGGGTCTCCTTTTGTTCAATCACAGTCAGGCCCCCTGCAACCAGTGTTATCATTGCCATCCTGTCTTTTTACTTGTCGTCTAGTCAGCTAAAAAAGGAAAACATGAAATAGAAACACATATACTAAATCATGAATATCACAATTGATGATATTGTGCTTAATGTAACATGCCATCATAACAGATTGCGTTAATCAGTGACACAAGGGAAATGTTCAGGATGTTATCCAGACACGAATTAAAGGGGCAGTAGCACGTTTTTTGATAATTTTATATTAAAAAAAATTCACTGATAATTGTAAGTTAATGTAAAATGTATTATTTTGACAGTGTCAAAAATCTCATTACACATGTCAATCATCCACAGTCAGAAGACAAAGTATGAAGATTCACACAAAATCCACTGGCGGCCATTTTTTGTGAACACCTTTAATTCATTTTGTGTAAGAAAAGGGAATTGCATGGCTAACATTTACGTTATATATTTGAATTATTACTGCTCCATTTAGTTTAAATACATTGTCTTTCAATTGGAACCATTAATTTTCATTTTCCCGACATCACCTTATATTCCCACTAAAAACGTGCTACTGCCCCTTTAAGTACATTTAACCATCATGTCACAAGTTAGTCGTGTACGTTCACTTCAGAAAGATACTTTAAGGGTACAAATATTCTTTGGGGTGGTGGTGGGGGTAGTGACATACAGTATCAATGGCACATATGATATTAGAGATCTAACAATATTGCCAGTGACCTTAGAATCCGAGAAAAGCTTTTATATTTCTATCAAAACACCATAAACTCAAAGGAAGTTAAAGTAGATAGTGTAATAACTCGTAAAAACAGATGTCTTCCCCCAAAACTACATGCTCTAAAATTAACCCTACCCTTCAAAATGACAACGTCCAAACTTTTGCCACGGAAACTCAAAAATATGTAACTTGAAAAAAGTTGAAAACCCCAAAATGCACATCTACATGATACAAAAAGGATGTATGCCAAATTTGGTGAAGATTGGACGGGAACTCAGTGAACTAATATGTCTCTAGACCCTTTATTGGGAAAAAAGTCCATTGTGAAATGAGGCAATTTTTTAAAAAACGGGTTGTATTTGTGGCACCATGCCAACGACATCAAAAAGAGGTAGGCACGTGAAGCAAAATTGGTGAAAAGTAAAAGTGACAGAATATTTGAAGCTACATATAAAAGATAATATTGACAATATTTTGTGACATCTAAAGGTAACACAATTCAATAAATAACATAACACTGATTGAATTTGTTTAGGGCTCAAATATGATGAGCATCTGGACGGTTAAATCATTAGTCACCAAATATTTTCAGATCGTGGCGATTTTCTCAATATTTTTGCAGGTATTCATTGTAGGCAATTTAAAATCAGTCAAATAGAATCAGACAAACGCCTAAATTATATGACACTATGCTTTAGACTAAAAGATAAAAGGTTGCAACTGTAAAACATCCAACATTGATGCTTAAATTCAAAAAATTATTTGCAGAAGAGTTTGGATATAAGGTTCTTACATCGTTATATTCTGCCTTTTATGGTGTCACATCAAATACAGGTACACGATATATCAATGTCTAATTTTTTTGTTAAAATCAGACAACTTTAGATTTAAACGATGGGTTTTACAAAGCACAAAGGTTGAAAAGCTTTATACAAATGCCTCGCAAGATAATGCTAATGTTCATTGTAAATGTACCTCAATCTGGGTATCTTCATTCAGAACGGCATCTCGTGATGCTTCGTTAGCAGATTCTTCTGCAGTTGCTGAAAAAGATTTCAACTGTTAAAGTTCCATCTTATTGTCAAACAATTTACCATAATCATCATGATGTATGCTTATTAAATCCTGGTCGCAGCTGCTGCAAAACATTTCGGGATCAATTGTTAAAATGTCCACCTGATTGCCATGCAATATGCTATTATAAACAGTTTTATAAACTGTCATTTTTGTTGTATACAGTACCAGAAAAAAGTTATACAAAATTTTCAAAAAGATTCACCAGAAATTCATAAAGATAGCAATATAATTATTATTAAGTTCTTATCATCTTATTGTCATACAATTTATCATGATAACACGTGCTTAAAAAATCTGTTTAATACAATTTAGTTATATGGGTGGTATGAATAAGTCATCAATATATAAACAAATAAACTAAATGTCAATACTTTTTTCAAAGACACCTTTAATCGTAAATAAA
This sequence comes from Steromphala cineraria, assembly GCA_916613615.1. Taxonomy (NCBI): domain Eukaryota; kingdom Metazoa; phylum Mollusca; class Gastropoda; order Trochida; family Trochidae; genus Steromphala; species Steromphala cineraria. Next base: position 60,022,444 of record OU744731.1, on the reverse strand, counting down.
TCATCCATAATGTTATGTTTTGAAACATAAAATTTAAAAATGGCCTGTTCAGTACCATGTTTTCCGTGAAGCGATGAGATGCATTGAGTGAACGATCAGACATTGACAAGGCGGGATATTCAGCGATGGCATTATAGTAAAAAAATGAATTCCTAGTTGATACAAAAATGGAATGTCGTTTCCGAATGTGGAATGCAAAAAAATATACCAGAAAACTACAAATCAGCTCACATGCATATGCAAAATTTATATTTATTAAGGGTGTAAACGCCCATCCATATATTTAAAAAAATATTACGATATATTTTACAGAACTACATTATTATAATAATCAGTTTCCAAATTAAACCTTGCCAATTATTTAGTACCACCCACATGGTCACGTGGGTATAAATTTGCTACAGCTCTGTCCATTGGTCGTTCGAAATCCTAGGATATGCTTAAAACAAATATCATTGGCTATAACTTCTCTTTGAAGTTTTCAAGAGTAATATAGAGAGAAACTTCTGCCATTAGTTTTCAATATCAAATGTTACATAACTTTGGGGTCTCTGGACCCCAAAGCAATAAGTCATTCAAAAATTACACCATATTTGCGTAGATATGTCACATACAGTGTAAGTAAATATATAGCTTTACTTTAAGATGTTCGTGAAGTGGTCATAGCACCCAAGGTTACATTGAAAGATCTATCAATTGATTTTTATTCATTTATACGAATAATTGAGCAAGGAGGTCTGTTCAATATGACTTAAAAGATTAATTATATTAAGCATTTAAGGAAGGCAATAACTTGAAATTAAAAACAAAAAAGTGTTTTTTCCAAAAAATTGAAAATGCCTTTTCGGAGGAAATTCTTTCCAATTAAGACTAGCAGAAGTACGATGACGGGAAATGACAAGGAAATGCATTGAAAGATAAACTCATACTAATAATACATACCATTGGTGAAACCAAGCACCATCAGAGAGGCGATCAGAACAACGAGGGTGACTTTGGAAAGCATGGTTGATGTTCCTATCGAGTGTAGAATGTCTACTTTCTTATATACACTAATGAAATTTTTAACTTATGAATTTTTCATAAGCATATTAACATTTTAGTAAAGCACTACTAAACATCCATTCAAGATATTTCATCTCCGTTGTAAAAATTAATCAACCAGTTTTCTAGTGTCAAGCTCAACTTCAAATTCTCTGAAACTCAAATAGTGTTGACGTTCATGGTTGATTTAGAAAAATACTTGAATTATGTATCCCTTTTGTCAATGTATGACAGATGTCAAATTAGATCTCTTCCTTTTCTATCTGGTAGGATCATTGCGGCTGAATTTACAAACACCTTTCATTCATTTTGTGTAAGAAAAAGGAATCGCATGGCTAAACTTTACATTATGTATTTAAATTATTACTGCTCTATTTAGTTTAAATACATTGTCTTTCAATTGGAACCATTTATTTCCATTTTCCTGACATCACCTTATATTCCCCATAAAAACGTGCTACTGCCCCTTTAAATATGCTGACTTTCTAAGGAAAGTGTAATACAGAAACAGTACAGTATACAGCCCCTGCCTAGGCAACTGGCTAAGTTTTCAGTGTATGATAACAGATATCGTTAATGTCCATCCTAGTTGTATATTTAAACTCATGGGCAAAAGAAACGCTGGGTATTTTCAAACGAAGGATAAAAAAATTATGTATGCCATGTTATTTCGATTTCGAATGTGTTTGATAAAAAAAAGAATTTGGAGAATTATTGTTCATAATTTTAACCATGATGGCATGGAGCGTTTTGTACTGTGGTTGTCTAAACACTGTTGGGGTGCTAACATTGCTGTTTTCAGGTACTTTTTTGTTAAAAAATTATTTTGAAATTAAGTTTGAATTTCGGAAATGTATATCAGAAGTTTATTTGAGATACTGTTAATGAAAAACATCCACTTTGACTTTTCTGCATTGATATGTCTTCGCGTTATAACGTCTATAAATATGCAAAAAAAGACCAATTTGGCTCTCCAATCTCGCTTATTTAAGGAAATAGCAAATTGATGATTTTTTGACACGCGTTTTCTAAGGCGCCATGCAAAAACATCAACACAAAATGACTCAAACAAGGCAAACATAGTTGAGTTGACTTCTAAGGAAACTTTGCCACTCTGCTTCATTCACATTTATCTTACATGGAATAAAATATCCTGACATTTATGTTACCAGCGTTTCTTTTGCCCGTGAGTTTATTATGTCAGATGTAATCTAAAAAGGTACCAATCAAGTTATAACAGCAGGCTAGAATGTTTATATCAATTGTTTCAGCAACTTGGGTTATCGACATGTTAGTTAAGAATACAATTTTTTTTTAAAAACAGATGACGAGATTTTTTTGCAAAAATGTCATTTCCTTGTTTTAGGATTTATAGCAATATCCGTTATTAATAACGCTATCTCTTCTAGATTGGATTCATGTGTCTAAACAATACATGCAATACAATAAACTTGTTTAACAATCGGTAATTTTTTCTCTTTGCAATTCTTTACCCTATACGTAGTCCATGTTGCATCCCAACTAGGTATGCTATTCCATCTTTAGATTGGATAGCTTTCGAGGCTATCCCAACTGTGGAAAAGTACTATTCCAATTTGGGATATCCCATCTTAAGATGGAATAGCTGGATCAATTTTTATTTTGAAAAAAAAAAAAAAATGACGTTTGAAAATAAGAACTTTGAAAAAAAAAATTAATGAAAAATTGACTTTGAATTAAAAAAATACTTTGAAGAGAAATTACCTTATGAAATATTAATTTTGATGAAAAATAAATTAACAACTTTACATATTTTGAAAATTTATGATTGATAAAATAATTTAATGAAATATTGACTTTGATAACAAAAAAGGTAATTTGATTTATTTTTGAAATATTGATTTTGATAAAAAAAATTGAAAGGTTTTTAATGAAATAATGAGTTTGATGGAAAAACTATTTGAAATGTATATTTTGATTAAAATGTTATCAAATAAAAAATTAAGATTTTGATGAATATATGATTTTAAAGAAAGGTTTGACTTTCATGAAAAGAATTTTGTTATTGAATTCTGTATGTTTTTCATAAATGTTGACTTTGATGGAATCTGTTTGATCAGTCTTTGATGAAATATAACAACCACGCAGGAAGCAATTATCCGTCTACAACAATTTGCTCCAATATTTTATAATATTAAACATTCTTATATATATCTTTATGTGATCCAACCAAGCTCAGAATAGGCCATACCATTACACGTGCTTTTCTTAACCGACAACCAATGATAACAATACTCCTAGTGTACTCTCTCACAGTTGTCTCCCTTGACGCGTACTTTAATAAAACCGCACTTTCCGCGAAAAGACTTACATTTCAATTCAAAGTCACCTTTTTATCAATAAAGTCTTTTTTGTCATCAAAGTCAATATTTCATCCGATTTTTTTAATCAATCAAATTAATTGCTTCAATAAAATAAAATATAAGTTTAACTCTATTTTCATTAAACTCATTGTTTTTCATAAAACACTTATTTTGGTCATCAAAGTGATTGCTACACAAAGCAGATAAATGTAATATACTTAGATTTGTAAAACATGTTGATTAAAGTGATTGCTACACAAAGCAGATAAATGTAATATACTCAGATTTGTGGTTAAAGTTGATTAAAGTGATTGCTACACAACGCAGATAAATGTAATATACTTAGATTTGTGAAACATGTTGATTAAAGTGATTGCTACACAAAGCAGATAAATGTAATATACTTAGATTTGTGAAACATGTTGATTAAAGTGATTGCTACACAAAGCAGATGTGCGTAATATACTTAGATTTGTGAAACATGTTGATTAAAGTGATTGCTACACAAAGCAGATAAATGTAATATACTTAGATTTGTGAAACATGTTGATTAAAGTGATTGCTACACAAAGCAGATAAATGTAATATACTTAGATTTGTGAAACATATTGATTAAAGTGAATGCTACACAAAGCAGATAAATGTAATATACTTAGATTTGTGGTTAATGTTAATTAAAGTGATTGCTACACAAAGCAGATAAATGTAATATACTTAGATTTGTGAAACATGTTGATTAAAGTGATTGCTACACAAAGCAGATAAATGTAATATACTTAGATTTGTGAAACATGTTGATTAACGTGATTGCTACACAAAGCAGATAAATGTAATATACTTAGATTTGTGGTTAGAGTTGATTGCTACACAAAGCAGATAAATGTAATATACTTAGATTTGTGGTTAAAGTTGATTGCTACACAAAGCAGATAAATGTAATATACTTAGATTTGTGGTTAAAGTTGATTGCTACACAAAGCAGATAAATGTAATATACTTAGATTTGTGGTTAAAGTTGATTGCTACACAAAGCAGATAAATGTAATATACTTAGATTTGTGGTTAAAGTTGATTGCTACACAAAGCAGTTAAATGTAATATACTTAGATTTGTGGTTAAAGTTGATTGCTACACAAAGCAGATAAATGTAATATACTTAGATTTGTGGTTAAAGTTGATTGCTACACAAAGCAGATAAATGTAATATACTTAGATTTGTGGTTAAAGTTGATTGCTACACAAAGCAGATAAATGTAATATACTTAGATTTGTGGTTAAAGTTGATTGCTACACAAAGCAGATAAATGTAATATACTTAGATTTGTGGTTAAAGTTGATTGCTACACAAAGTAGTTAAATGTAATATACTTAGATTTGTGGTTAAAGTTGATTGCTACACAAAGCAGATAAATGTAATATACTTAGAGTTGTGGTTAAAGTTGATTGCTACACAAAGCAGATAAATGTAATATACTTAGATTTGTGGTTAAAGTTGATTGCTACACAAAGCAGATAGCGTGTACATGCCATGGTTGTTATGGTTCAAACAACCATGGTTTTCTGATGCTCAAATTCTTCGAAAGGGAAATATTATCATTTATATAAAACCTCATTCATCTTATTGATGAACGGAAAAAGATACTTCCCACCTACTTCTGTACGAACCCATATGTGAACAAATTTATCTCACTTAAAACCCTAATCAGGGGGTATTGTAAGAAGTCTAAAGGTTTATTCCTATCAAGATAATTATGTGAAATCAGCGAAATATGTCACTAAAACGTTTATGAATTAATTGTCTACAAACAAAATAAGTTGAAACCATTGCAGGAGTGTTCAGCGGGAGTGTAAGTCAAATAATAACTCAATTACCTCGGGTTATGGAAATAACCTCTGCTCGGACTACGCCTTCGCGAGGTTATTTTCCATAACCCCTCGGTACCGGGTTATTATTTACTACATACACCACATGGTTATTGTTAAAACTGTTTTCCATTTTAATAAAAATATCAATATAAGCCGGATGTGAGGTTGTTGAAAATATGCTAAAAAGTGAGAATGTGAACCACCACTCCCGAGTAATGGATCAATTTCATTTAAACACTGCGCGTATTCCACGTGCAGTTGGATATTATACTGGCGAAATTGTCGGTAATACACCCTTTACACCAAGCCCGTTCTCAGTACGTTCTTGGATTTTTTTCAAAACGGGCTCGAACTGTCTGAGGACGAAATGGACGTTGTGGCCACTGTTTGCGAACTTGATGAACTGGCTCAGACGTACTAAAATCGGAAAGGTGCTATAGAACCTTTGACATGTTGAACGTTCTCCCCGTCCTGAAATTGGACGGAGTACAAACCTACAGAAAACAGGATTGAGAACTGCCATAGAACTGTGTATGAACGAACTGGCCTCATATTTGGATAACATATTAACAATCGTTACTCGTTTCCATCCCGTCCAAGGCCGTTTTGCTTTTAATTTTGGACGGAGTAGGACGTAGTGAGAGCGACCTTGGTTGTAACTCAGGCATAAGACCATTCTAAGCCAACTACCAACTGTTTTCATTCTTTTCCCCAGCTTTTCATTGTTTCCCCAGCTATTTTCCTTCAAATGCCACATTGAACTGAACTATAAATTAATGATTTTGATACACATTTTAAACGGAGGTTAACGAAATTTTGTTTGGTGGCAAATGATTTAAAATATTCCGTCACTCGTCAAGAACTGTGTGGCTGCACGGACGTTGTCTATTTCATCTTGTGATGCACGGACTTCTTGTACGCCATATTGCTAAGCAACGCCCAAAAATGCACGTATAGCACACAACCTAAATCACATGGTTTCAAGAAGGTTGGTACAATGGAGTGCTCTCCGCGGCCGGTGTCAAACAGATATATTTGCTGGTGTTTGGGGGTCTTCCCCGCAGGGAATTAAGGTGAGATTGACCGCAAAGTATACACTATTTGTTGTTTCATGTAATACCGGGAAATATGTTTAAACCTCTACAAGGAATACAAAATGCGTGACCCATTTGCACGCATGTTCTGCTTGAGAAATGCTTCTTAGTATTGTAATATGTATAATTTATAACTTGCAGAAACATTTGGGTTTTAGCTAGATTTCTGACTTTGAGATCAGTTTCGTATGCTATTACCTTCAATAAATCTCGTATGCAGGTGAAACTAATAATCGCCCATTAAACAATAAAATACTAAATTAATTCAAAAGTCGATGTTAGAATTGATAGTTCCAACTTAAGTCACTATTTCGGGGGAAACCGTTATGATATGAAATATGCATGTGTGTAAGTGGAATTTTTTTCAGCGCTTGAAATCAGACTGTTTGTATTCTTAATCCTTATAGTGCCCCAGGACCATATATGTGCCCCTCCCCCAAAACTCCCCATAATGCCGCAGGACCATATATGGTCCCTAGCCATAACCCAATATACAGCCATGGCAGTTGAGAAAATCCTGCACCGATTCAAGTCGACAGTCCTTTTATTAGAATCTCTATAAACATAGCTTCAATTTGGTACCACGTTTGCAATATAGAACACAATTTTAACAGAGATATAATGCTTTTCACAAAATAATTCCATCAAGACACATATGGTCCTTGGACATGGCCACTGGGGGGCAATTTTCTTCAATGCAAATGAAACAATATATTAACCAATTCAGGTTGACACCCATTTAAAAATAATCTAAATAACAAAAGCATCAATGTGATGCCACTTTTACACAATTTGGCCTGATGTAAACAGAGATATTAAGTTTTTAACAAATTTCAATGATAAGGACACACATGGTCCATGGCCATGGACAATAGGGGTTAATCCTTTTCAATGCATGGCTAAATTTTGTTAAACCAATTCTAATTGAAAACGATATTTTCAGAATCACTGTGAAAATTTGATACCACTTTTGTTCTACAAAACCTGATATTAATAGAGAATTTTGGTTTTATCAAAATACTCATTTGGGACATATATCGTCCTTGGGCATGGCCGTTGGGGTTAGTTTTCTCAAATGCATGTGTAAATAATCAACAACATAACAGACACAAATTTATGAAACAGAAAAAATCCAAGGTACTACCAAAATCAACAGTATCTTTAGTTATGAAATCACATAGTGACAATGGATTATGCATTCTGATAATTTATGAGCCGACGTAATTAATTATTACTTTTAATTTTGAAAAATGGCCATCATTCCTTGACTGAGGAAAATTACTATGATCCATAACTTGCTCCTAGATTTCTGTTTCAAACGTAAATTCTTGACAAAACATGCTATATGGGTACTGAAATCGATATCATACACGAATATGGTAATCAATTAGCAATAATGTGCAGCAGCGCTTTCGGTAAACCAGCATATGTCACTGCCAACTCTTGAATGGACATAAACAAAATGGCCAGTCAAACTGGTAGCGGACAGAGTACACCTAATTCTAATTTGGATATTTTGATACACCCACGTTTGTTCTAGAAATGAAATGACTGATATATTGTCTAAAGTTTATAAACGATGTTCGGGATATGTGTATCATGTGAATTATCGTTATTCAGAAAAAAATGCGGGGAAACATAGCAAAACATTCCAACACTTCGTGCACAGTACGTTTACTGCACTTTGTTTGTCAATGACGTCACAGCGAACAATGTTCAACAAATGAAAACAAAAATATAACTTGTATTATTGTGTGAACAATCGGTCGCATGTAGGAAGTAAACACATCAACGTGATCACTGACATCCGCTATCTTGATAATTAAGAATTGAATTACTTTGTAGAGTTTCGAAATGTAATAACAAACGATGAAACCAGGATATGCTAACGTTCCGCTGCTGAACAATCGCATGAAAAACGTCTCTGTCGTTTACAATTAGATGAAATTCATTTTTATTGTTGTCATTTATGACCCAAAATTACATTGATTGAATAGGAAACAACTCAGCTTTCTTCGCTTAAAATTTCATGAATTTCTGAACATAAATAACGCCTCAGCGAAATTTTTTTGTACAACGTTGACCAGTTAACTCCAAAAGTTAGCGGCAATGCGTGAGCGCATAGCGTCAAAGGCCGGGCACTGCAAGGGTTAATGTTTTCATGTTTCAAGGAAACGAAATGGAAAGAATTGTAAGCAGTATGAAGATGTAATATGAGAATGACTTCAAAAGTTCTCTGAAATAAAGAGTGTTTATTCTGTCTTTTGTTTTCTTTCATTACCATTCTTGCGGCCTTTGATATTCTATAGAATGGCAAATTAAACTAAAGACATAATATTTCTGAATGCATAGGTTAAAATCAAACAAAATTCTAAAGAATATCAAAAGTCACAATTAGAGGTGAAGGGTCATTTAGACCCGTTAGCCGAGGGCAAGTTTTTTTCGAGGTGCGATACGGTGAAGATGGCGAGGCGTAGCCAAGACATTTCACCGTATCGAACCGAGAGGTCAGTTATCAAGAGGTTGGTTATCATATAACTAATCCGTGATAGCCAGCCTCTCGGTTGGTCTGAGGTCAGTTTTCTAAAAATAACTACCTCTGATATTGATCTGATAACCGCACCCCGTGGTGTCTAATCGTATATTTTCACATCATCAACCAAACTGTTGGTTAACGATCGTTTTATTTGCTAGTCCATTTGATACGAACAGGAATATCCAGGCAGTGCATTTTATCTGCCACCTTGTAATCACCTGAAACATTTACGATTTATTTGTTGCTCAATAAATGAACAGATTTAAAGTTATTGTCGACCAACCCTCAAAACTGGTTCATCTGTTGGGCGGCGGCCATTTCTCAAATTTTCTGCTGGGTTCTCATCCCTTGTAACATTTAAACAACAACTATACATTGTCTTTCAATTGGAACCATTAATTTTCATTTTCCTGACATCACCTTATATTCCCCATAAAAACGTGCTACTGCCCCTTTAAGGGATCGATTGACAATCCAAATTCAGAAAAGCGTTAACAATGTACATGTTTAGATGGCAACACATGGCACAGGGGGTACTCGACTGTACATGCAAACCGGAAGTTGCACCTCTGCAACTACCCTTTTTCCTATGTACAGTTTTAGAGGAAGACCCCTTACTGCACGTTCACGGTAATTATCAACAATATTTTATGAAAAAAATGCTCAAACTTTATATGACGAAAGATTAAGCTTCCATGTATCCCAATCTATCGTGGTTTTGTAGTGACAGTCGTCAAATCACTTCACAGTGATGCTTTAATGTCGCCCTTCAGACGGCATAAGCTCGCCTCACGAAAATAAGTAATATCCTTTCAATTACAGTGATATAGATGAATAAATTGACGCTAATTGATAATTTTTTTGAAGACTGGATGTGTATTTTACTATGTTGCAAGCTATTATTTGACTGAAAGTAAACTGTACGCCATTAGGTTGTTGCTATTGTCGCCCGCCGTGGCTGTACAGGTATTTGTGCATTTACAGAGTGAATGATTCCTCTAATAGGTATTCGGAAAACGGCCATATAACAAAATTATAACATTTTTATTAAGTGTAATGAGCTAAATGAATGGTGATTTTCCAGTTTTACCGAATCATGTGTGTTAAATGGCATAATATTGATCTTCAGACGATTTTGGATTAAACTAGATTATAGTCTCATGTAAAGTGACGTTTGTACATCACCTAAGTTGTGTAACCTTTTTCGTTTGAAAGTTAATGGTTCTGTGCGAATGTTGGTTCTCAGTGTAGCACTTTTAAGGAATACAATATAGACCTCTTACTTTCAATTAATGAATCGTGAACTATCAAACGCACAAATCTTTGTCAATTCGTTGAAATTTTCAAATTTAATCTTTAAGATGATATCACTGACGGGTACTTTATATTAACGAAGCAGGAAGTATGACACGAGGATCTTTTAATGTTAATTTTTTCAGAAGCATATGTCAGAAGATTGCCTGAGTGCTTGAGTCCGCTCATGAAGCGAAAACAATTGTCGTGAAAAACTTTTGGCCAATTTTCCGGAATTGTTTTACTTCCTCCCTGAAGAGCATCTAGGTTGTACTATTAAGAGAGAACCGCTGAACAAAAACTTTTTAAATAATAAATAAGTTAATAGTATGCTATCCTTAAACAGTTTCTTTTCACCCATAAGCCTGTTAAATTTGTTCCAAGATTCCCTCAATGTTTCAATAATGTTGGGTAATAATAAATTGATTTCTTTAATTAGTAAATCATCATCATTACCATCAAACTCATTTGAAATGTCAGTATTAGAGGTAAATATATTAACATCTGCGCTTGTATCAGGGCCAACAGATACATCAGACACGTTTTGGGAGGTACTTTCAAATTGAGGACTGATTTCTTGTATTTTTACAGTTTGTGACTCGCGATTGGGACTACTTATTTTATTAACTTTCACAAGATCAGCTAGAATAATGTTTTGAAAATTCTTTGATTGAAGTTTTATTTTTCCTTTGTTGAAATCCAAAATCCTTCGTCGGACCTTTAAGACATCTGTTGGACGGGTATTAATGGAATGTTTAATCACATTTACAAGTCCGAAGACAAATCACAGTAGTAACAATGGAACGTTGTCATCAGGAGTATGATGTATAAACCTCTAATTTAGCCTGAAAAGTAAAGTAAATTGTAACGCTAATGATGTGTAATAACATGATTCCTGTCATACCAACTCCCCGAACAGTGAAAATACTATTTTCTGCAACTTTTAGTACAGTGCCTGTGCAACTACCATTTGCGCGTACAGTCACTATTTTGTCTTATTTCTCATTCATTACATGGAGGTATACGTTGAAATGTCACATTAGACTGGAAATTGTACAAACTCTTTATTTTATGTTATTGACATCTCTATATTCTCATTACTAAAGTAATCGCTAAAAGTAAAGCGATCGCTATGCCTGCTTCTATCGGGCAGCCACTTGACACGGGCATTTATGACAAAAAAAGAAAGATAATCCTAATTAATGTCATTGCGATCATGTAAAGAAATGACATAAAGACTCATATTTCATATATTTTATTGTTTGAAGTTAGGAATTAACTTAAACTAACCGAAAACGTGCTGTAGGGGTTCTACCTATAAAACTGTACATGGGGAAATTGGTAGTTGCAGAGGTGCAACTTCCGGTTTGCATGTACAGTCGAGTACCCCCTGTGCATTGTATGTCTATTAATCTGTCAATATTTGAACAACTTTTCTTTTTGCTGTTATTCTAAATTTTTATGGAAGTAAAATAAACACTGTCACATCAGTAAATTTGAAATTCCTTTGGAAGGTAGAAATTATAGCATGTTATTAGGGAAATAGTTTTCATCTGTTCTTACCATGGTGTTATAAGAAAAATTATGTTTCCAGGTTGCAAAGCAATTCGTTCAAGAAGAGTTGCATTAATGATATAAGTGTAGGATCAAAACCAAGCCAGAGGTGTTGTTGATAATGTAAGCCCGCGGCAGAGGGAAATTGGAAAGGGCCGACAGGCCCGCCCCAATTTCCCGAGGCTGAGGGCTTACATTATCAAACAACACCGAGGGCGAGGTTTTGATCTAACTTATGAACCGAGATAAACCGTAGTAACAAAATTATTTCAATAATAAGTATAAAAATGGATTCATTGATTTTTACTGGTAGGGAATCACCATGAGCAAACGGAGAGCATATCCGCGCCCTGCACGTGCTTTGCGCTCGCTACCCAAGCCGTGAACGTGAAATGCATGCGCTATCTGCCTCGTGAAGTTCACATGATTGTCACTGTGGAAAATACATCATTGTTCTCGTGGGCCTATATAGCCGAGTTGTCAAAGGCGCCAGTTTAGTAAGCGAGTGGTGCAGAGTTCGAAACCAGGCATGCGAACATTCATTCTCTCCCCACAGAGGCAACTCAGTCATACCTGAATTAGCCTCTGTTCTATTACGCCTAGATCCTGGGGTTCCGGCAGATTGCCCTAGCGGCAAAAAGTTTTAATTTGAGATATCTCCCTTATCTGCAGCCAATGAAAACACCTTTTGGATATCAACGACTTTGGGAATTCTCAACGGTCGTACAGTGACTTTCGAAAGTATCATGCCTTTAGGTTTATTTTTCACCAACAGTGTGAGAGGGGAAATATTTGAAAATCAGATATGGATAAGGTTTTTCATTAGAAACATACTGTTTTATAATTGTGTAAATTGTTCTTTGTTTTATGAAATTTTTTATTTAATAATCTACCAAATAAAAACTAATGAGAAGGTAAAAAAGCAATTTTTTGTAGAAGGAAGAGTTATCTCCCCTGAATGCCGAATCACCGGGAGTAGCCGGGAGTAGCCGAGCTTTTGCGAATGACCCCTTTTGAAACGGCGTCGCTGATTGCACAACTAACTTCGATTGCCTCCAATCAGATTTCTACTTTTCTGTCCCGTGTATTAGCCGTAATAGAACAGAGGCTAATTCAGGTATGACTGAGTTGCCTCTGTGGGGAGAGAATGGCGAACATTATATTTGTGATTTGTCAAAAATGTGATATTTTGTGACGGTATTTATTCGAAGAAGGACTTTGAAACAAAGTATTTCAAAACGTGTATAATCCCAATCAAAATAAATTTCCGATAAATTCTAGAGTAAGCCCCGGGCTTTCCTAGAGAAAGCCCTGGGCATTCTTGGAGAATGCCCCGCAAAGAGGTTTATCCGGTAAAAGAAGAACCTAATAGAACAATAGAGTGACGTCACTGGAGGTTTATAATAGTATCTATTAATCAGAAATGATTATATTTCTAAATAGTGGCTACAATCATAAACATGATACTTTTTTTGGTACTTTATAACTTACATTGTTGAAAAGGATAAATTTGGTGATGGACTTTGGCCCTTATGTTCTACCTCTTGCTTATGTTCACTTTGTACCTTTGGTTTCTGTTTACTTTGAACCTTTTGTTTCTTTGTCGTGTTCTGCTTTCCTGTCTGCTCCTATATACTTTGAACCTTTTGTTTCTTGTCGTGTTCAGCTTACTCTTCTGCTCCTATATACTTTGTACCTTTTGTTTCTGTGTCGTGTTCAGCTTACTCTTCTGCTCCTATATACTTTGTACCTTTTGTTTCTGTGTCGTGTTCTGCCTTCTATTCTGCTCCTATTTTCTTTGTACCTTTTGTTTCTGTGTCGTGTTCAGCTTACTCTTCTGCTCCTATATACTTTGTACCCTTTGTTTCTGTGTCGTGTTCTGCCTTCTATTCTGCTCCTATTTTCTTTGTACCTTTTGTTTCTGTGTCGTGTTCTGCCTTCTCTACTGCTCCTATTTACTTTGTACCTTTTGTTTCTGTGTCGTGTTCTGCCTTCTATTCTGCTCCTATTTTCTTTGTACCTTTTGTTTCTGTGTCTTGTTCTGCCTTCTCTTCTGCTCCTATTTACTTTGTATCTTTTGTTTCTGTGTCTTGTTCTGCTTTCTCGTCTGCTCCTATTTACTTTGTATCTTTTGTTTCTGTGTCTTGTTCTGCTTTCTCGTCTGCTCCTATTTACTTTGTATCTTTTGTTTCTGTGTCTTGTTCTGCTTTCTCGTCTGCTCCTATTTACTTTGTATCTTTTGTTTCTGTGTCTTGTTCTGCTTTCTCGTATGCTCCTATTTACTTTGTATCTTTTGTTTCTGTGTCTTGTTCTGCTTTCTCGTCTGCTCCTATTTACTTTGTATCTTTTGTTTCTGTGCCATGTTCTGCTTTCTCGTCTGCCTCCATATACTTTGTATCTTTTGTTTCTGTGTCTTGTTCTGCTTTCTCTTCTGCTTCCGTTTACTTTGTATCTTTTGTTTCTGTGTCGTGTTCTGCTTTCTCTTCTGCGTCTGTTTACTTTGTATCTTTTGTTTCTGTGTCGTGTTCTGCTTTCTCTTCTGCTTCCGTTTACTTTGTATCTTTTGTTTCTGTGTCTTGTTCTGCTTTCTCTTCTGCTTCTATTTACTTTGTATCTTTTGTTTCTTTGTCTTGTTCTGCCTTCTCTTCTGCTCCTATTTACTTTGTACCTTTTGTTTCTTTGTCTTGTTCTGCCTTCTCTTCTGCGTCTGTTTACTTTGTATCTTTTGTTTCTGTGTCGTGTTCTGCTTTCTCTTCTGCTTCCGTTTACTTTGTATCTTTTGTTTCTGTGTCGTGTTCTGCTTTCTCTTCTGCTTCCGTTTACTTTGTATCTTTTGTTTCTGTGTCTTGTTCTGCTTTCTCGTCTGCCTCCATATACTTTGTATCTTTTGTTTCTGTGTCTTGTTCTGCTTTCTCGTCTGCTCTTATTTACTTTGTACCTTGTGTTTCTGTGTCGTGTTCTGCTTTCTCTTCTGCTTCCGTTTACTTTGTATCTTTTGTTTCTGTGTCGTGTTCTGCTTTCTCTTCTGCTTCCGTTTACTTTGTATCTTTTGTTTCTGTGTCTTGTTCTGCTTTCTCGTACGCTCCTATTTACTTTGTATCTTTTGTTTCTGTGTCGTGTTCTGCTTTCTCTTCTGCGTCTGTTTACTTTGTATCTTTTGTTTCTGTGTCGTGTTCTGCTTTCTCTTCTGCTTCCGTTTACTTTGTATCTTTTGTTTCTGTGTCGTGTTCTGCTTTCTCTTCTGCTTCCGTTTACTTTGTATCTTTTGTTTCTGTGTCTTGTTCTGCTTTCTCGTCTGCCTCCATATACTTTGTATCTTTTGTTTCTGTGTCTTGTTCTGCTTTCTCGTCTGCTCTTATTTACTTTGTACCTTGTGTTTCTGTGTCGTGTTCTGCTTTCTCTTCTGCTTCCGTTTACTTTGTATCTTTTGTTTCTGTGTCGTGTTCTGCTTTCTCTTCTGCTTCCGTTTACTTTGTATCTTTTGTTTCTGTGTCTTGTTCTGCTTTCTCTTCTGCTCCTATTGACTTTGTATCTTTTGTTTCTTTGTCTTGTTCTGCCTTCTCTTCTGCTCCTATTTACTTTGTATCTTTTGTTTCTTTGTCTTGTTCTGCTTTCTCGTACGCTCCTATTTACTTTGTATCTTTTGTTTCTGTGTCTTGTTCTGCTTTCTCTTCTGCTCCTATTTACTTTGTACCTTTTGTTTCTTTGTCGTGTTCTGCTTTCTCTTCTGCGTCCATTTACTTTGTATCTTTTGTTTCTTTGTCTTGTTCTGCTTTCTCGTCTGCTTCTATATACTTTGTACCTTGTGTTTCTGTGTCATGTTCTGCTTTCTCTTCTGCTTCTATTTACTTTGTACCTTGTGTTTCTGTGTCATGTTCTGCTTTCTCTTCTGCTTCTATATACTTTGTATCTTTTGTTTCTGTGTCTTGTTCTGCTTTCTCGTACGCTCCTATATACTTTGTATCTTTTGTTTCTGTGTCTTGTTCTGCTTTCTCTTCTGCTCCTATATACTTTGTATCTTTTGTTTCTGTGTCTTGTTCTGCTTTCTCGTACGCTCCTATATACTTTGTATCTTTTGTTTCTGTGTCTTGTTCTGCTTTCTCGTATGCCCCTATTTACTTTGTACCTTGTGTTTCTGTGTCGTGTTCTGCCTTCTCTTCTGCTCCTATATACTTTGTATCTTTTGTTTCTTTGTCGTGTTCTGCTTTCTCATACGCTCCTATATACTTTGTACCTTGTGTTTCTGTGTCGTGTTCTGCCTTCTCTTCTGCTCCTATATACTTTGTATCTTTTGTTTCTTTGTCGTGTTCTGCTTTCTCATACGCTCCTATATACTTTGTACCTTGTGTTTCTGTGTCGTGTTCTGCCTTCTCTTCTGCTCCTATTTACTTTGTACCTTTTGTTTCTTTGTCGTGTTCTGCTTTCTCGTATGCTCCTATTTACTTTGTATCTTTTGTTTCTGTGTCTTGTTCTGCTTTCTCATACGCTCCTATTTACTTTGTATCTTTTGTTTCTGTGTCTTGTTCTGCTTTCTCGTCTGCTTCTATATACTTTGTACCTTTTGTTTCTGTGTCGTGTTCTGCCTTCTCTTCTGCTCCTAATTACTTTGTACCTTTTGTTTCTTTGTCGTGTTCTGCTTTCTCGTATGCTCCTATTTACTTTGTACCTTGTGTTTCTGTGTCGTGTTCTGCTTTCTCTTCTGCGTCCATTTACTTTGTATCTTTTGTTTCTGTGTCTTGTTCTGCTTTCTCGTATGCTCCTATTTAATTTGTATCTTTTGTTTTTGTGTCGTGTTCTGCTTTCTTGTCTGCTTCTGTTTACTTTGTATCTTTTGTTTCTGTGTATTGTTCTGCTTTCTCGTATGCTCCTATTTAATTTGTATCTTTTGTTTCTGTGTCTTGTTCTGTTTTCTCGTATGCTCCTATTTACTTTGTACCTTGTGTTTCTGTGTCATGTTCTGCCTTCTCTTCTGCTTCCGTTTACTTTGTACCTTTTGTTTCTGTGTCTTTTTCTGCTTTCTCGTATGCTCCTATTTACCTTTGTATCTTTTGTTTCTTTGTCTTGTTCTGCTTTCCCATCTGCTTCTATATACTTTGTACCTTTTGTTTCTGTGTCGTGTTCTGCCTTCTCTTCTGCTCCTATTTACTTTGTACCTTTTGTTTCTTTGTCGTGTTCTGCTTTCTCGTATGCTCCTATTTACTTTGTACCTTGTGTTTCTTTGTCGTGTTCTGCTTTCTCGTCTGCTTCTATTTACTTTGTACCTTGTGTTTCTGTGTCGTGTTCTGCTTTCTCTTCTGCGTCCGTTTATTTTGTATCTTTTGTTTCTGTGTCTTGTTCTGCTTTCTCGTATGCTCCTATTTACTTTGTATCTTTTGTTTCTGTGTCTTGTTCTGCTTTCTCGTATGCTCCTATTTAATTTGTATCTTTTGTTTTTGTGTCGTGTTCTGCTTTCTTGTCTGCTTCTGTTTACTTTGTATCTTTTGTTTCTGTGTATTGTTCTGCTTTCTCGTATGCTCCTATTTAATTTGTATCTTTTGTTTTTGTGTCGTGTTCTGCTTTCTTGTCTGCTTCCGTTTACTTTGTATCTTTTGTTTCTGTGTCTTGTTCTGCTTTCTCGTATGCTCCTATTTACTTTGTATCTTTTGTTTCTGTGTCTTGTTCTGTTTTCTCGTATGCTCCTATTTACTTTGTACCTTGTGTTTCTGTGTCATGTTCTGCCTTCTCTTCTGCTTCCGTTTACTTTGTACCTTTTGTTTCTGTGTCTTTTTCTGCTTTCTCGTATGCTCCTATTTACCTTTGTATCTTTTGTTTCTTTGTCTTGTTCTGCTTTCTCATCTGCTTCTATATACTTTGTACCTTTTGTTTCTGTGTCGTGTTCTGCCTTCTCTTCTGCTCCTATTTACTTTGTACCTTTTGTTTCTTTGTCGTGTTCTGCTTTCTCGTATGCTCCTATTTACTTTGTACCTTGTGTTTCTTTGTCGTGTTCTGCTTTCTCGTCTGCTTCTATTTACTTTGTACCTTGTGTTTCTGTGTCGTGTTCTGCTTTCTCTTCTGCGTCCGTTTACTTTGTATCTTTTGTTTCTGTGTCTTGTTCTGCTTTCTCGTATGCTCCTATTTACTTTGTATCTTTTGTTTCTTTGTCTTGTTCTGCTTTCTCGTATGCTCCTATTTAATTTGTATCTTTTGTTTTTGTGTCGTGTTCTGCTTTCTTGTCTGCTTCTGTTTACTTTGTATCTTTTGTTTCTGTGTATTGTTCTGCTTTCTCGTATGCTCCTATTTAATTTATATCTTTTTTTTTGTGTCGTGTTCTGCTTTCTTGTCTGCTTCCGTTTACTTTGTATCTTTTGTTTCTGTGTCTTGTTCTGCTTTCTCGTATGCTCCTATTTACTTTGTATCTTTTGTTTCTGTGTCTTGTTCTGCTTTCTCGTATGCTCCTATTTAATTTGTATCTTTTGTTTCTGTGTCGTATTCTACTTTCTCTTCTGCGTCTGTTTACTTTGTATTTTTTGTTTCTGTGTCTTGTTCTGCTTTCTCGTATGCTCCTATTTACTTTGTATCTTTTGTTTCTGTGTCTTGTTCTGTTTTCTCGTATGCTCCTATTTAATTTGTATCTTTTGTTTCTGTGTCTTGTTCTGCTTTCTCGTCTGCGTCTGTTTACTTGGTATCTTTTGTTCCTGTGTCGTGTTCTGCTTTCTCTTCTGCTCCTATTTACTTTGTACCTTTTGTTTCTGTGTCATGTTCTTCTTTCTCTTCTGCTTTTGTTTACGTTGTACCTTTTGTTTCTGTTTACTTCGTACCTTTGGTTTCTGTTTACTTCGTACCTTTTGTTTCTGTTTACTTCGTACCTTTGGTTTCTGTTTACTTCGAACCTTTGGTTTCTGTTTACTTCGAACCTTTGGTTTCAGTTTACTTTGTTCTTTTGGGTTCTGTGTCGTGGTCTGCTTTCTCTTCAGCTTCATTTTACTTTGTACCTGTGGCTTCTGTGTACTGTGTGTGTTAGGAAGGTTCCCATTTGGTTGTCCAATCACGGCTGTTCCAGTCTGACAATAGTATCCACAGGTCCATCTTGAACACATCCCAGACAGGACTTTATCAGAGCTGCAAGATCCTGAGGATCTGGTGTAGAAGCCTCGGATTTTCCTATAGAATCCTATAGTTGCACATTGTGGCATTCCTGTTGCTTGGAAGCCAGTGTTGCAAATTGAGATATTTTGGTTGCACTTGAAGGAAGTAAAAGTAATAAATGTTTTACCATAAGATACCACATGAACTTCATGTATTTGAACATATGATTTTTCTATCCCCCAAATATATATTAATTTAATTCAGGTTGACAATATTCGACCTCACTACAAATGTGTTCAAATGAAATTGGATGACGGTATATAATACATTGAGAACAGAAGAGATTACTTCTGAACAACATCTTTTTATATTGAAAAAAACCCCAAGACAATTAAGGTATTTTTTTATGATTAAATTGATAATAAATTTCATATTGGTTATTTATCTTGATGACCTTACCTTGCAATTATCGTCAGTTTGCAATATCAACACACTGTGAAATCATCCATATTTCCTTTTGCAGTTATCATTTTATTTATCGTTACGTCAAGTTCTGGCTTTGATACTAGATATTTAAAAAATATATGCCTTTGAACGTAGAAAAAGAATGACTAATTTAATTTCACGAAAAAAGGTTTAGTACATTAGCGTTGAAGAAAAATGTTGACTTTTTCACGTACATTTTAAAATGAAAGCATTAAAAACGAATAAAAGTTTCAGTTTTTATAAATGGAACAAATTCAGTTATTTTAAAGATCGACTGTAATGCCCTTTCATATGGGCAAATTTGGTAATGTTATTAAAAACAAACAGTGTCTAAATTCGCTAATACAACAGGTTTTATTGTGATTTCTCCCACAGGAGTAGAACACTAGTGAAAGCATCTACCTGACCGAGCAATTTTAACCAATCTCGTTAAAGGGGCAGTAGCACATTTTTTGATAATTTCATATTTCAAAATTTTTCACTGATGATTGCAAGTTAATGCTTAAATGTATTAATTTGACAGTGTCAAAAATCTCATTACACCAGCCAATCATCCACAGTCAGAGGACAAAGTATGAAGATTCACATAAAATCCATTGGCGGCCATTTTATGTGAACACCTTTAATTCATTTTGTGAAAGAAAAAGGAATTGCATGGCGTTATATATTTGAATTATTACTGCTCCATTTAGATTTAAATGCATTGTCTTTCAATTGGAACCATTAATTTTCATTTTCCTGACATCACCTTATATTTCCCCTTAAAACGTGCTACTGCCCCTTTAAAACTAGCTGTAATGTTTACGTCCAATACGTCCTATGTAGGACTTATGGCACGTATACAATATAACTAGTTTTAAATAAATTGAATTTTAACAAATAAAATTCTAAGAAACGTGTCAAAAATAATTCAAAGCTCGTTCACACAGACATATTTGGTTATGTTTCTGAATACACAGATTGTGTAAATTCGCTAACTTAAACGGTGTTTTATTGTGTAATCAAACTTGTGAAAGTATAGTATGCACTTGACAACGAAAATCTCCCAGTTTAAGATTCATTGAAGCACTCTGTCATAATCTGTATGGACATCTGATGTATATCAAGGATCTCATAAAACTAATCCTTATCTCCCATAAATTTAATGTAGAATTAAGTTACTTCAAGTAAGTTATCTTTAATCCACAAGATAAGAGATCACTGGATAAATGTAAAAATATGGAAATTTAAAAAAAATTTAATCAATGAGCTAGAGCAAAGCGCTGATTTTAATATGCAGATTACTGATGATGTTTTCCATCTATCCATCTATCAATCAAATCCCTATCCCAATCCCAATCAAGAGATTTTTGTTGTTGGATAAATCATTCAAAAAGTTCAAGAAAACCATAACAGTATTAACTTATTTATTACTTTAATTGTTTATTGTTATAAATTACCGTGCCTTGTAACTCAACGACCCTCCTTCATTAAATCAACATTATATATATGAGTTTAATTTATAGAAATATGATTTATATGTACTTATTCTTCGGATAAACATTCATTATAAGAAACTTTATGTATGAACCTGTATCTACTGCTTATGGAAAGATGGAATATATAATTCCTAATATAATTATAATTCATTTAATAACAAAATAGGGATATTATGATCATTATTGAAGACAATTATTTATGAAGCAACAACAACCACCACAAAGTGTTTCATTAAAGATTAAAATGGCATTGTACATTGAGATAGAAATGTTTTGGGTATATATGTTGATAAACTTTAAATGATTGTACAACATCGATTTAGATTATTGAGTCCATTGTTTTATAAGATTTATGACATTTTGATTCATCTGAAAAAATGCAAGAGAGTTTGGATTGATAGTTCAGCAACACTACCTATAGCCATGCTCGATCGCATTCGGATTTTAGACTAGATTAACATTCAATATTTTCAACTATATTTAAACCGTTAGTTCTCCTTTATTATAAAATGAAATCATGTATTTCTGAAGTAATGTTCTCTTTGTGCATTTTCTTACTTGGTATCTCACAGTACTACTCACTTATTACTTATAGTTTTTTCAAGTGCAACTCAAATATCTCATTTTGCAACATTGGCTTCCAAAGAACGAGGCTCCTTCAGTGTGCAGCTATCAGTGGTTACCGGAACTTCAGAGGTTTCTATGTCAGTTCCTCAGGTTCTTGCAGCTCTGATGGTGTCCAGTCTAGAGGATGTTCAAGATGGACCCGTGGCTACCACTGTCAGACAAGATCAGATTTGGCATCAAAGGTTAGTATTTGATTTTACACTTTCTTGTCAGTTCAATGCCATAGTCAATCTGTAACAGTAATGGCATCGAAGTAAGTATATGGTTTTACAGGGTTGTTGCAATGTGCAGATATCAATAGTTACCGGAACTTCAGAGTCTTCTATGTCAGTTCTCCAGGATCCTGCAGCTTTGATGATATCCAGTCAGAGGTGTGTTCAGGATCGACAGGTGGCTACCATTGTCATACCAGATCAGCTATGGCATCGAAGGTTAGTGTATGATTTTACAGGGTTGTTGCAATGATCAGGTTTCAATAGTTACCGGAACTTCAGAGTATTCTATGTACAACTGTAAGTCCTAAGAATCTTGCAACTCTGATGATGTCCAGTCTGGGGTGTGTCCAAGATGGAACCGTTGCTACGGTTGCAAATCTGTAACAGTCATGGCATCGAAGGTTAGAATATGATCTTTCAGGGTTCCTGCAATGTGCAGGTATTTATTGTTATCGTAACTTCAGAGTCTTCTGTGTAAGTTCTCCAGGATCGTGCAGCTCTGATGATGTCCAGTCTGGGATGTGTTCAAGATGGCCCCGTTGCTACCATTGTCAATCTGTAACAGTAATGACATCGAAGTAAGTATATGGTTTTACAGGGTTGTTGCAATGTGCAGATATCAATAGTTACCGGAACTTCAGAGTCTTCTATGTCAGTTCTCCAGGATCCTGCAGCTTTGATGATATCCAGTCAGAGGTGTGTTCAGGATCGACACGTGGCTATCATTGTCATACCAGATCAGCTATGGCATCGAAGGTTAGTGTATGATTTTACAGGGTTGTTGCAATGATCAGGTTTCAAAAGTTTCCGGAACTTCAGAGGTATCTTGCAACTCTGACGATTTCCAGTCTAGGGTGTGTCCAAGATGGAGCCGTTGCTACCATTGTAAAACCAGAACAGTCTTGGCACCAAAGGTTAATGACAACTTATGATTTTGCGAGTTCTGCTGTTCTTTGCTGATGCCAATTGTCACCTTCAATTATCAAACTGGAACATCGAAGCCATGGCAAACAAATACAGTTCTGAAGCAAATAGTTTGTATTTAACCCATGAGAGCAAGCATATCAGCTTAAATGATCTTGGGAAGCAAGCTTTCCTGTAATCTTTGCTGACCCAGTTCAATGTTTTATGAGAAATGAGTCTTGTTACTAACTCTTAAAAGGCAGAAGTATATCACAAATTTACTATAAAATTCCAATGAACCACACAATGTCCGCCTCAATGACATGCCCTTTTCAGATTTTTTGGCCTATTCATATTTTAAATAAAAATCATTAATAAATACATTTTCCCCAGCTATAAAACCATAAAAATTCAATCCTTTGATCAAAACTGGAACTTTATAGAGGTACATCATAAGTTTAGTGTAAATCAAGATCCCTTACTGACAAATGTTCAGGAGAAGTTTATGGATATCTCAGAATATTCGCAATAGTTGCAACACAGTTTTATATTTGGATTGAATGAACTGTTTAATCTTTCCTTACATCGTGGTTACTGCATTCATGCTAAAAAATAACTAGTTGATCCTTACATCCAGCACTGAGTTGTTCAGTGGTTTATATTATATTTCAGACCCAAAAGTCCAAAAAGGCAGAACCTAAGATGGTAGATGTCAAAGGAAAACGTTGGAAACAAAATGATAATGTTAGAAAACCAAAGATATTTCACCACAAAATAGACCATCCAAATATACAGTACTCAAACAGAACCCAACCAAAGGTACCTATTCAGTCTAGACAAAAACCGATGACGAGAACATCAAAAATGGATGCCTCGGAGATTACAGATTTAAAGACCAAACCAAATACCAAATACTCAAAGAGGGCCGATTTAAATATTCCACTTTCAAAGAAGAGAGACCCAAAGATGAACAATTCAGAGAACAATGAACCAAAGATACACGCTACAAAACAGAGCGACCCAAAGAACAACCTAGATGCGCAGAATACAAAGAGGATCCAACCAAATCAAAAGAAAACCAAAAAGAAGAACCAAAATCAAAATATGAATAAGATAATTCTAAATTCGAGACACAAACAAAAACAACGAGGACGTTCTTCCCAGCATTCACGTATACTTTCAGGACCAGGTAGGATTTTTCTAGTTATTTTCTTCCTATTATAGACAAATATTTGGCAGTCCTAAAACTGATGACTCAAGTTTAATCTTCTCTTCTTAACCTCTGTGAGAACTCGAGCACTTTCTGGGCTAAAAAAAAGAAATGCCGATTGGACGTAATTATAAATTAAGTTTGTATAAAGTGATGATATATGCATTTTATAATAAATCATCCCCATAGCATATCAGTCATTCATCATACAACGGATAGCGTTCTGAAGCAAATTTCAAAGGTCAAGGTCGGAACTTCTTTTGAAAATTCAAATGACGTCATAAGCGTTTATAATTTGAACGCCTTTAGTAACGAGGAGAGACATTTAGATATAAATGCTACATTGCATAGACATTAATTTAAGAAATAACAACAAAACTGATTTAGCATCAAGGAACCTCATGACTAATTTCATTATTTTAATCTAGGAATTAAAAGGAATTAAAAGGAGCTTAGAACAATACTTAAACCTGAGGCATCTAGACTTGCCAACATTTTCTAGACTTTAGAAGACTCCTTTTATTATTTTTGCCTTAGGGGCTGGATTACTGACCAGGAAAAGGAATGTCTTTAAAGCTGTCTAGACAAACATCATGGGAGGGGTGATGTCTAGTGACAGATAGTCCATAAGAGGGTTAAAACATGTTGAAAACGTTCAGAAGTTGTTTTGAAACTTACAATATAAGTAAAAACAATTACACAAAATGAGTTTAAGGTATTCACACAAAAAATGGCCGTCAATGGACTTTATGTGAATCTTCATGCATCGTCCTCTGACTATGGATGTTTGACTTGTGTAATGAGATTTTTGACACTGTCAACATGATACATTTAGCATTAACTTACAATTATCAGTGAAATATTTGAAATATAAAAATTTAAAATATAAAACTTTCAAAAAACTGGCTACTGGCATTAACTAGCATTAACTTACAATTATCAGTGAAATATTTGAAATATAAAAATTGAAAATATAAAACTTTCAAAAAACTGGCTACTGGCCCTTTAAATCTTTAAAACTGATCGTGCACTGAAAACTCACATCACCAAACGGATCTACTAAGTGCCTTTGTTTTGTAGGCCTAACCACAAATAAATCTTCAAGATTCACCTTTTCGTTTGAAGATATATGATTTACCCTTTAACTATGACTATATCTCTCAGATCCAGTTTGTTTTTCAGTGGAATATATAACAATTCTTTTACACTCTTGACAGCTTTTGTGACCATTTCAAGTGCATTCTAGTACGGTTTCTTTGCATCCAGAAATCGTTATCATACTGAATAAAATCTCCTTGTTAGAGTTTACCACAAAAATGTACATTTCTTACCTTTTGAAATGTTTATTTTTATTTTATAGGTATGTTTGGATATAGAAGACGTCAGCGCCTGAAATATTATCTCCTTGCTGAAACTGACCCCAAAATGGGACTTCAAGTATATATCTTTACGAAAACTTTCCCAAAACCAGAACTTACCTTGACTATAAAGGAGTCTCCACAAGCGAAAGCTATACAATATGATCCAAAATCTAGACAGCTTTATTATTTCACAAAGGCTGCTTTCACAAAAAGTTTAGTTCGAAAAAGCCTGGATACCTTGCGAGAGGAAGCAATACTATTTATGATGACTAAAGGTATGTTCTGTTCGACACTTTGACATTGGAACCAGACAATTATGTCGAGCCTTGAAAACTATATTTGTGGCATAATTCATTACATACATTATCAAACCGCGTATCTGTCATTCTGTATAGGTTAATGTTAATGCCCGAGGCTCATTATTTTTAAAGAATGGAGAGTTACGAGGATATTAACCGACTTAAATTACACTCAACTTAATGCCTTTTCAAAAACAAAGATTAAAATATTCAAAAAATTTAAATTTAGGTGAAAAACTTGATGTAAAATACAACGCTCCATTGCTGAAAAATAATAGTGAGAGAACAATAGGATGACGTCACAAGTGTAATTAAACACTGCTTTCTACGAGTTCAAAACTTATGTTTGATTGATTGACGCACGTAATTGTCCTATTTTCGATCATATCATAACTATTATATGATACTTTCTTGAAACTGTCATTACATCTAGATTAAATGAAACTTTGTATACAAATTTTCATAAATCAGCCCATAAGGAGTGGCTCTTTAACCTAACTCCGGACAATTGGTTTTTATCAGACAAAAAACGAATGAAAGTAAGATGTTTTTAACTATTTTCAATATAAAATATAGGTGTTGGTGAAATGATGTCAATTTATTACGATCGACACATTAAAGACCCATTTTTTATGCCCCCGAATCGGAGATTCCGGGGGTATATTGTTTTTCACCTGTCCGTCTGTCTGTCCGTTTGGTCAAAACTTTTGATTGGTCAGAGCTAGGTCTTTGATACTTGACATATGGATCCCTTGTGATGAGACCTTTCAGATGACACCATGACATTTGACCTTGTGACCTTGACCTTGACACAGCGAGCAGGATGCATCCGGGGGCATTCGTGTTTCACAAACACATCTTGTCATACTTGCAGGCGGTTCAGGATGAAATTTAGCTATTGAGAATATAAATACATCACTCTGTAGAAAAATCTTTCGTCGAAATTTTGAATTCACATTTAATATTTTTTTATCAAAAATAACACACTTATTTCGACGCCCTGGTACCCCCCTGAAAAAAGGGCATAGCATTTAACGGAACCGATTTCTGTGATTTAGTCATTATGTGTGTAGGATTTACACCGTGTCTCAAGTACCGTATTTGCATTCGATGGGTATCATATTTGGCATCAACTTTGGCAGCAACGAATACCTAATTCGGAGAAAAAGAAAAAAGTCTTGCGCTACAAAGACGGTTTTCAAGCGTATATTTAGAAACCGGAAGTTGTGAGATGACCACACTTGATTCGCCTTTATGTCGGCTGCCGTTTCGGTAATTTTGGTAAATTATCTCTTATTTAATGCATTTTGGTCCGATTTTCCCTAGGACGTTCGCAAAACTTTGCAAAAAAATACAAGGAAAACAGTTAAATTACTTTTTAAAACATTGAATTCTGATAGTAGATCTTTAATACAGTCTAGCATTTTGGTCACAGTGGCAATATTCAAATAAGTTTGTTATATGATAGGTAGGTACGTTCTTCAAATTTATTATTTTGTAATTTATTTGGTGTGCATATTCACTAAGTCACTGTTTCCGGCAAAAACCTGCATTGAGTAAGATTTAAACGTCAACATTATAATTTTGAAATAATTCTTAATCAGTTTGTGCTATTCTTTTCACAGGAAAAGTACAGATTTTGCGAATTGATTTTGAAAGTGAAGTTGCGTTTGTTGCAACGATGACGTCTTTGAGGATTTGCACGATGAGCAAGCAGAGGCGGAAAGAGCAGAACATAAGAGGAATAAAAGAAATGGAAATATCGCCTGCTGAAGGGTAGAATGACTTGTTTTATAATAATTCCAACTTCGAAATATAATATTTTCCCTGTCGGTTTTAGGTTTGAATTTGATTTCGACTTTAGTTCCGACTTCTAAGTTCTTTGTTTAAAGGAACAGTTCTATCGGGATATTTTTGTTGAAACGAAATTCAGGAGGACGTTCATTTTAAAGGGGCAGTAGCACGTTTTTGATAATTTTGAATTTGAAAATTTTCACTGATAATTGTAAGTTAATGCTAAATTTATTATTTTTACGGTGTCAAAAATCTTGTTTTGTATTATTTTTACGGTGTCAAAAATTTCATAACACAAATCAACCAGCCATAGTCAGAGGACAAAGTATAACGTTTCACATAAAATCCATTGGCGGCCATTTTGTGTGAACACCTTTAATTCATTTTGTGTAAGAAACAAGGCTAAACTTTACATTAGATGTTTGATTTATAACTGTTACATATATGGCTGCCAATGCATTTTATGTGAATCTTCATACTTTGACCTCTCACTATGGATGATTGGCTTGTGTAATGAGATTTTTGACACTTTCAAAGTAATACATTCAGCATTAAGGTCCAATTATCAGTGAAAATTTGAAAATATTTCATTTTCCTGACATTACCTTATGTACCCCCTAAAGCATGCTGCCCCTTTAATTTCGAAATATAATATTTTCCCTATCAGTTTTAGGTTTGACTTTGATTTCGACTTTAATTCCGACTTAGGATATAAGTTCTTTGTTTAAAGGGACAGTTATATCGAAATATATTTGTGGAAACGAAGTTCAGTAGGACGTTCCTGTTAACAAATTTATATTAGTTTACCTGATTATTTCACACTTAATTTCAAATATGTAAGTGAAGTGAAGATGTCATTTGTTCAAGATATAACAATTTGACAAATAATTTAGTGTGACAGGATGAGATATAATCATTATACCCCCGCTACGACGTTTCCGGAGCATTACTCTAAAACTAATAACTATACCACTTACAAACTTCAAATTTGGTATGGCAGTAGCCTATATGATGCTGTTGTGCCTTTTAGGGGTTTCATCTCAATGGTTCAAATAATTTTACAATTTTTTACCAAAAACCATCCGATTTCTGGACTTTGTCTCGTTTCTGGAGCATAATTAAAAAACTATACCACTTGGAAAATTCAAATTTGGTATGGCAGCAGCCTATATGATGCTGTTGTGCCTTTTAAGGGTTTCACCTCCAACGTTCAAATAATTTTAGAAATTGAGACCAAAAACGGTCAGATATTCAGACTTTGTGTCGTTTCAGGATCATAATTTAAAAACTATACCACTTGGAATTTTCAAACTTGGTATGACAGTAACCTATATGATGCTGTTGTGCCCTTTAGGGGTTTTAATTCCAAAGTTCAAATAATTTTTGAAATTTTGAACCAAAACAGTCCGAAAACAGTAGGTTGAGGATCAAGCTTGTAAATATATTTCCTAATGACAAACACATACCGTATAAACATTGTAAATGTGACTGTTTTGCCTTCAAGTTATCTTTTGGGAAGTAACCAAAAGAAAGGGATTGTGACCTATTGTGATACTCATATGGACACTGTATGAACATAGAACATGACTGATGTTGTTACCACTGCAAAGAATACATATATTGGAATGTTGATACCACTGCAAAGAATACATATATAGGAATATAAATTGACCTACATGGAACTGAATGGAATGTGAGAGTTTGTTGAAAAACATTTATTATCATAGTTATACCAGTTCACACCTATTCAGACAAATTAAATTTTAATGTTATTTTCTATATCATGTGATGGAAAAATACGGTAACAATCCTAGGACTTATCAGAACATATGACTTTTCACCATTTTCGTCAAAGACAGGCGGTCAAACTACAGGCGGGGGTATGTGAGCTGCGCTCATTCAGAGGGGTATCTCTTTGGCCGAACAGATAGAGTGTAGAACTCTCAACTCAGAGGTCCCGGGTTCGAATCCCGTTGGAGGTGGTCTCAAAATCATTTCTGTTACTAAAAAATTAAAAACATAAATTTAGTAAAATGAAGCCAATCATAGGAGCTACGAGCGTAGAATGCATTACTTCGACCAAAAAATTGTCGTAACTGAAAAATTGTATTACTAATTATTTGTAAATGTTCTCATCTCCTATCGACCAATTAGTTTTTTCTCAATTTTGTTAATTAATTAGCATAAAACAGCACATTTGCTTTCTCGCAATGCTAAAAATCCAAGATGGCGGACAAAAGCCGATAGATAGGCGTCTTTTAGACTTAAACGATATTGATGAAGCTGTCGACTCAAATTGTAACCAGATGAACAATATTTCCAAATGAAATTAAATCAAGGAGGAACATACTGGCATACATTTTGTGACAAAGACTAAAACAGACATGAAAGACTTGGAAGGCTATGGTTAAAAGTAGACAAAAAGGAAAATGAGATTTAAAAAGGCGAAAGCATTGCGTTATATTGCCCACGAAAAGGTTTAGGCAAAGACTGTTGAATTACAGATTTGTTACGCAATAACTTGAAATTTGAAAACTACAAAATAATGGTTAATGGCTTTACTTGTTGTTTTCTTAGTCAAGAGAGGCTCTTTGTTGACAAGTTGTAAGATCTAAATCGTCTTAATTGTAACACTTAAATGGGTTGTTTATAATGACCGGCTGTACTTATATCGTATGTATCAACTGGAATGTCCAATTGAATTTCGTTTCAACAAATACCCTTACTGATTCTGTAGGTAGGGACTTGTGACGGGGACAAAGCAAAGATTTATCTTCAAATGCATTTCAATACCTAAATTTATAACTTTTTCAGATTAGTAAGTTTATGTGTGTTTGAAGTAATGTCACACAAGGCCAAATACAGCAAAGTTACCTACTATGGTACCTTGACCCTTATGTATACGTCAAAAGGTCTTCCTTGTCGACCGACGTTCATTTTCGAAGGTAATATGACTTTTGATATTCCTTTAACAAAAATGTTTTAAATGACAAGTGGTTTTCGACAAGGTGATACATTTCCTCGATATACTTTTATAATAATTTTCCTGAAGATTCTGCTTCTACAAGCCCACTTCAGAAACAGTTTATTGTTATAAGTTGTCAATGATCTATGTTAATAAATTCAAAGCCATGTACTACGAACAAATTCTTACACAAATATTTTTTAACATAGGTACGGAAAAAATGCCAATGTAAAAAGTCACTTTTAATGAATAACGTAAAGAAATGGAACTACATAAATAACATTTTCTCTATCCATACGAGGATATTTCATAAATTTACCATTGTTATACATGTATGTGAAATATCACTGTTATATATATTATGTATCACTTGCATATATAACCTAAAGAACAAAATGTACATTTACTTTCAAAATTACAACACTCTTAAGTGTTCTCTTACCTAGGGTATTTACATATTGTTGGCGATACACTGCAGCGATTCAACGTACATACCTTCACACAACGCTCTTCACGTTGCAAAAGTTTTGAGAAATCTTTGAAGTATTTCATTCTGGGAAATCATATTTATACAATGGATTCTAAAAAAGGGTAGGTTGATTTTAAAGATTCATATTTAAGATTATCATTTTTTAAATAAATTCAATCAACGAACAAAAGTTTATAACTAACTTTGTTCTAAAATATTTTTTCATTTTCCAAAAAAGGGCCCATGTTACAGACAATAGTTTGGAAAGAAAATTATTCTAAGGGTTCATATCTATAATACAGATACAAAATAGATATTCAAAAGGGTGGAATCAATTCTTGTATTACCTGAAAGAGGCAAGGGATAAAAGGTTTCCGTAAAATTCAATCATTATATGAATAACTGAATAAATGAATGAATGAATGGATTAAAAATGAATTAATGAATATTAATAATTTTATGTTCCCAATTAATAACTTTATTTTATTTCATCTGTATATACCCGAGATTAGTGATTATGTACAGTGTATTTACATAAATGTATATATATTCTTCAGCTGTTCTATCTGTATCTATTGTTATTTGTTTTGCAGGAAATTTGAAAGGATAAGCTGTATGACAGCATCTACTATTTATGATAATTTGAAGTCGCATTCAAACTGGTATATGGCGGTAAGTGATTTATATAGACATTTCTAATCATTTTAAGACATTTAAGCATATATCACTCAGTGTTAAGACTTGGTGTGATTATTGATCAGTCTAATAATAGATATATGTCATCCTTTAAACTAACTTTCATATTTTTTGTTTTTTTTTGTATTCCTTGTTTGTCGTACTCGTCAACTGCGAGTGTTGAGATTATGACATTTGGGAATTGACCTCTGACCCTCTGAATCATACGACTTCAGACAGATATGTCATGGTCCCGGCTGCTCCTCATTCTTTTTAAGTGAAGTTTAAGTTCACATAACCACAAACGAATTTCACTATTTTCTTTGGAGAATAGAAAGTCTGATTACAATATTGTATAGTGCGTTAAAGGTCGCTACTCAAATATGTTTAGTTTTGTAATCAAAGTCGTTTTTGAAAGTCGGTTTTGATGGGCCGCTTAACAAACCAGTGAATGCATGACTGGTCACGCCCCCATTTTGTGACGTCATAAACAGACTCGGCCTCGTTATCTATACACCTATCGTAACAATACCACAGGAAAAAAACCTAATAATTAACGATTTTCAGAAAATGTTTCCCCCTCAGTTAGATAAATCATTTGACGACGTAACAGTACTAAGAATTTGGTGTGAAAAAGATATCCACATCAATGGTAATTAAACAATTATTTAGGCGGCATTTCGGTTGAAAAAAGTATGCGTTACTCTGTATAGTCTGTATATTACGTCACCTCCGCGCGAGTTTTATGGCCCCTAACCCAGGTGGATTTTTCACAGCCGATATTTACGCTGTCTAAATGAAAGGCTAATAAAAGGCGTTTATTGGACACATTAACAAAAATTAAGCCCAGCTTTTATTTTTTTGAAAAATCTTTGAACGAAACTCTAAGTGGTAAGGTCGAGGTTAGTTGATGTTTAAGTAAAGAGGTTGATGATCACATAATTACGTCCATCAAATACACCAACAAACATTTACATAGTTACAAAAGTGTTGCGCCCCATTTTTTAAAAGGGGAGTGAATTATGAAGTTACAAAAACAGTCAGTATCACAAACTTCAACCTTGCCTTTAATACCCCTCACCAGACGTCGAAATCGCTCTTGTGACAATCGCTGCCACTTCTCGTAAAATGCCGCTTCCACTTCATGCAAGTTCTAAGGAGGAGGATCCCTGCGTTTTACCAGTCGGCCTTAAATGTCCCAAACATGTTCAAGTGGATTAAGATCCGGACTCACTGCAGGTCACGGGAGGTGTGTCAGGGCATTGTTCTGGATTACCTACCTCACAGCTCTTGAACGATGCGGTCTAGCATTTTAATCCATGAATACAGGTCTCGTTGCAAGTGCATGGTTGTTGAAATGGGGCACGACAGCAAATTCAAGGACTCCCCGGATGTAACGATCTGTTTTCTCGTATGGTCTCAAGATCAAGTTTGCAGTCAAACGAGAAGCACCCAATACCATCACAGATCCGCCGCCATTAGGTACTGTTGGCATGATGTTTCGTGGTGCTTACCTTCTTCCTGGACGCCTCCAAACCCTGATCCTGCTATCTACAGAGTGCAGAAGGAACCTGCTCTCGTCTGCCCAGTGAACCTTCTTCCGTGATCGTCTGCCCAGTGAACCTTCTTCCGTGATCGTCTGACCAGTGAACCTTCTTCCGTGATCGTCTGACCAGTGAACCTTCTTCCGTGATCGTCTGACCAGTGAACCTTCTTCCGTGATCGTCTGACCAGTGAACCTTCTTCCGTGATCGTCTGACCAGTGAACCTTCTTCCGTGATCGTCTGACCAGTGAACCTTCTTCCGTGATCGTCTGACCAGTGAACCTTCTTCCGTGATCGTCTGACCAGTGAACCTTCTTCCGTGATCGTCTGACCAGTGAACCTTCTTCCGTGATCGTCTGACCAGTGAACCTTCTTCCGTGATCGTCTGACCAGTGAACCTTCTTCCGTGATCGTCTGACCAGTGAACCTTCTTCCATGATCGTCTGACCAGTGAACCTTCTTCCGTGATCGTCTGACCAGTGAACCTTCTTTCATGATCGTCTGACCAGTGAACCTTCTTCCGTGATCGTCTGACCAGTGAACCTTCATTCATGATCTTATATTCCACCCAAGGTTTTGTCTACACCATGCCAGACGAAGATACTAGTGGTTGTTATTGAGTTTCGGTCACTTGATTACTCTTGTGGACATCAAACCTGAGGCCCTTTGTCGATTTCTGGTACTTTGATGACTAAACGAATGGTGGTGAAGCCATTTAGGTTGTACTGGAAGCGAAAGGATACCTTTTTACTAACCGTAGCAATGATCAATCCTCTCTCACGGAGGTGATACGTTGTCTGCCTGAGGGTGTGCGATTCTTCACGTCATTGGTTCGTACATACATGTAGTCTGGCTAAACGACTTGTGGTACAGTAACGACTTCCAGTTCACCTTGCAATATCCTTGAAGAAAAAGAAGAAATATAATTTGCAACTTGCCAGCCTCTGACAATCAAGCACCCGACTTTCTGGGTTACAACTTAAACGGCAAGTATCAACATTGTTTTACCGAACACAATCGTGGAAAGTGAAGTGCACGTGCAGCTTGTCGCGTTTAGATGAATAATATCCCTACATTAACATTACAAGATCCAACCTACTGGGGCGACGAAAGACCCAAAATAAAAAGAAGAATGCATTTTGAAGAAACAAATTTTATACAATTCCCATATTTACAATACTATATACAAAACTTCCCCTTAAAATTACATACTGTTCTGTAAATGCTTTAAAAGCCTTAAAGGGGCAGTAGCACGTTTTAGGGGGAATATAAGGTGATGTCAGGAAAATAAAAATTAATGGTTCCAGTTGAAAGACAATGTATTCAAACTAAATGGACCAGTACTAATTCAAATCTATAACGTAAAGTTTAGCGATGCGATTGCCTTTTCTTACACAAAATGAATTAAAGGTGTTCACACAAAATGGCCGCCAATGTATTTTATGTGAATCTTCCTACATTGTCCTCTGACTTTGGATGATTTGCTTGTGTAATGAAATGTTTGACACTGTCAAAACAATACATTTAGCATTAACTTGCAATTACAAGTGAAAAAAAAAATATTATCAAAAAACGTGCTACTGCCCCTTTAAAGTCAAAATCTATAATTTATAAATTCATCGAGTTAATGAAAAGACTGTCAAATATCAGACAGGAGACGACTCGCGTCCTCTCCCTGCCAGCTGTAAAATCTATTGTCTGTAAAAGCCCTATCATGCTGTCGATTGGCAAAAGATATAATTTTCACGTGCAACACGAAAAACACACACATAAAGAGATATTCCGCGAAGGCATGTGCGTTCGGGCGTTACGTTTTCCATGCCACAAACAAATTACAAATTCGATTCAAACCACCCACAATATAGCATTTTACTATGTATATGAACACGTCAAATTGGACAAACAACTCCTTTTTGATAATTGCGCTTCATTTATCGAGTGAAATCACAAGAATGTTATGATCACGTGATCTCACGAGTGTTCACGAGATTAATCGTAAATCTCACAAGATATTCAAAGTGAACGTGGAAAACGTCTTTTTCGTGTTGTTAATTGTCGAGTCATATGTGTGAACCTCGAATTAGATGCCCCGATATACTTTGTTCAATTAACTGTTTATGTATGGTTACTGGACAAAACAGTTTGTACTTACTTTAAAGAGGCAGTAGCGCGTTTTTTTAAAACTTTCTATCTTAAAATTGTCACTGATAATTGTATGTTAATTGTATGTTAATTGTAAATGTATTTTTTTGAAAGTGTCAAAGATCTCATTACACAAACAAATTATAAAGATTGACATAAAGTCCATTGGCAGCCATCAGTTTTTAGTGAACACCTTTAATTCATGTTGTGTACAAGGAAATTGAATGGCTAAATTTTACATAATAATTACTGCTTCACTTAGTATAAATACACTGTTCTTTCAATTGGAACAATTTATTTTCATTTTCCTGAAATCACCTTATATTCGTTCTAAAACGTGCTACTGTCCCATGATGGGTGAGAGGGTTAAAAACTTCTCTATTAAAAAAGTTAAAAATTTTCACATTCAACATGTTCAACATATTATGATTTTTCTCATATATCATGAATACAATCTAAAACCCATTCTCTCTCCACAGAGGCAGCTCAGTGCGAGCAAGCTCGGGTATAACTGAGCTGCCTCTGTGGGGAGAGAATGTCTAAAAACCGTGTTTTCAATAGAATTCATGACTGAAAGAAATGCTGAGAGATGCTTGATTTTAAAGATGTGACCTTATATTTATTTCTTTTCTAATTATTTTTATCTTTCTTGTAATATACAGGTTTACATCAAATAAGGAGACGGTTACTCGCCGAGGAACACGATTGACAAATTTGATTGTCTTTCAAAGGCTTTTGATTAAAGTGCATTGGAAATAACTGCATTTATGATATATTTAATATTTGTTTTTAAACATACGTATTCCTTTGTCACTCTTCAACTATTCAAGAATACCTAGCCAGTTAACACCGAGTTATCGTAAAATTTGTCGGAAATTCAAATTGACTCATTTCACATAAATGAGGGGTCAGGAGGCCTTTACGGATTTGTTGATAAAATCCAACGTTGGTGAAATAGTGGAACTCCCTTTTTCTAAATTTAGGTTCAATCTTTGAATACCTCATCCACTAACATTTTAAGTAAGGGTTTCCCTGTCGACTTAAATTGCCACAAAAGGCCTATTTCTAGTTATCAAAACGTTTGTAAACACAGCATCAGACGTAAGCATTGCTGTCAAGGTGATGTTGTAACGTCTAGCGTTCAATGTCTGGACCCTGCAGGACTGTAACACCTTATCCCTTCCCAGTAGAATTTTAGTTCCGTCAATTATAAGGATGGAACGTCCATTTACATATACCATACATAATCAGATAGGTCTAAGCGGTCCATCAAAAGTGGCATCTAGTTTTCAGGTACCCATTTTAACAGCTGGGTGGACTGAACTGAAATGTTGATAAATTTCCTTGCCCAGGGACCCAACACAGGATGAGACCAAAGTCACAACTTTTTGGTGTCTCCACTGGGATTTAACACGGATCACGCAGATTGTTATAACAAGCACTAGTCTGTGTGACAATACGACACAACATGGGGTACACTTTGTCTTTATTACTGATGATACAGATGTAACAAAAGCGCAATGTGACGATATTCAACAGAATGTCACTCAAAGATTAATCACGATCCCCATGATTATGTGAACGTATTAACACATGATAAGGTATGGTACACACTCGAAAAGCTGCAACTCAGCTTCTTCTTAATTATTGAAGATACAATTTCAAAAGAAGAAATGATAAATTTAGCAGGCCATAAATACTTGGAGATCTTCATTTTTCGAATTATCGTTATCGAGTTGGGTGATGAAAATGACAATTTCTTGATCAGGTTGTCACTATTGGTAACAGTTCAACAATTAATCTAAGACATCTTCGTGGAACGATACCCTGTCAACTGAAACTTCTACTTGGTAGAATAGACGTGCGGTTAAGGTTTAAGGAAACTTGAAAGTTTGGTTGATAAGGAGTTAACAAGCAGATGGAGGGAATCAAAAACAATAATCATTTCTTAAAGCTTCTTTAACAATCTATCAAGGTCTTAAGAAAAGATTGATTATTTTGTTAATATTAGGGAGCAATATTTGCACATGGAGGGAATCCGAGAACATTAATTACATCTTATAGCTTCCTAAACATACTCATTTCATAAACAAAAACTTGAAGTGATAGCTCATTAAATTTTCACGTTAAAAGACGATGAAGATGTCAGAAAAGTTTTCATTAAAAAAACATTAGTTTCCATTTCAACAAAAATTTGATTTAATCAAATATTTTACGTTTAAAAAGTAACAAAAACACCTTTAATGGTAAAATAACAATTCTCCAAAGGATTAAAAATGAGTTTATGGAACTGTTAATTTGGTATCAAAACAAATGGAAAAATTGTCAACTTCTGGGACGGTTTGTTGTGTTCAAAAATAAAAACGGAAAATATTTCATTCAAAACAGACAATTTTGAAAGCTCTTAAGGAATTTAACAGCTGACCTGACAATAATGTTACAAAGTGATAGAATTACAAAATGATTTTTATATACAGAACAAATTCACAAAACATTGATGCCATCAAAACAATTATACAGATAAATTTATTAGGAAAAGAATCAACTTGAAAACGTAACTTTAATGGACAGTCATGTTTTCTTTACAAATTACAAAAATATATAGAGAAACATTCCATCCTTATCTAGAAAAGACCCTTCATCAATTTTGATATCATTAAGAGGTAAGGGACATTTAATAAATCTTCTTGACAAGCTAATTCTTAAAGGCAGATATTTAAGAAAATCAATCAAACAACCCTTAGTTGAAAGTTATAAAAGGATGGACAATACCTGATAAGATTACGATCATATAACTACACCCTGAGTTGTGGTACATTCCTAACAACTTGTTTCAATTCTACTTAGATATCATTCTCTCCCTACAGTGGCAGATCAAGTCATGAAATGTTGATACAGCCTCTGTTATATTTCGCTGACTTTGAGGGATGGAATGGGAGGTGCCTGATTGGAGGCAATCAAAGTTTGTTGTGCAATCAGCGACGCTGTTCTAAAATCATCATTTTGGCTACTGAATCATGGCAAAGGTATTGTGATATGAACCACCCTTTCCATGCGAGAAGCGTTTTCATTTGATAAAGAAATTCAAATTTATTGTGGTGAAATTTTTTTACGCCATGGGAAACTGCCAGAACCCACAGATTTCGGCATAATATAACAGAGGCTGTATCAACATTTCATAACTTGATCTGCATCTGTGGGGAGAGAATGCTAAGATATGTACTTTTAAAGAAATTCTGGATAAGATCACATTAATATGCAACTTGAAACAAAATAAAATCTGTTCCTAGAATTTAAAGCAACATTTTATAAAATAATATCTAACCAATTTTGCTTACCCCTAATTATACATCGCACATTGAATTACTAATTTCTAACAGCAATCTAAAATATGATATGATTTTTACAATTTGCGTAACTGAAAATACAATATATGAAACAAATTAAACATAAATGCAACCAATGATCTTTTGGTATGAAATTAAAAGCTTACTGCATAATAAATGCAATTAACAATGATAGGGTCTAGATTATTTAAATAATTAGACAAAGCAGTTTCACTGAATTACGACAAACTCTTACATGAATAAAGATGATGTAGAAAAAAAATCCATCGGGATATAGCTAATTTTGCGTAAGAAAAATTCCTTCTATTCGATTCCAAATCAAACACAGATATGTATTCCATAGTGTTTAGTCACTCATATTTTGTATTTCTTTCACATCTAAATTTCCTCTTTGATTTAAGAGAAGCTTTCGGACATTGTTTTGTAGCTTGGATATTACATTTTAACACCCATTCCTATCCTGTCCACTGAAAAAGGAACTAAAATGATATAGGAATACAAAATTCTGTTTCTTGAAAGAGCCATTCCGTTAGTTGTGTGAATTTGACTTCCATAAATTATTACAGTTCTATAACGGCCTGACATGATTGCTGTTCGTCTGTTGAGAGAGAGAATGAATAAACTGAAATCGGCAATATCGTAATATATATAGGATAAAAGTGGAACGAGATTGGCCAATGAGCGCTAAGCGTGCTCTGCATCTTAGATTTTCGTAAAAACAAGTGATTATCATAAAATTTCCATTTTGAGAATTATACATGCGAGGTATTTTCAATTAACATAATGCATTATGACCGATACCTTCTTATCAAAGCAAAAAAATATGTGAAGAGCAGTGGCTGTTTAAGGAAATCAATCTGTTGCATAAGAGAAACTGTGTGACTGGCTTAAAGAATGAGATCATTATTGTCCTTGAACATGTGATACCTTGATTTACGCTGACACGAGATAGGGGACATAAAAAAAAAAAAAATTGTACACTTGAATACAGGCTACAGATATACTCCTCACAAAAAATAAAGCTCCATGAAAATCTTGATCAAATATGCAGTCCAATTTGCCGGTCATAAATTGTGATCAATAATCTAATTTAACCTAAGGTTTTATCATTATTCTCTGCCTGCATGAGGTTGATAATCATTTTTTGTCAAAAATATCCTTCTTGCTTTATTTGTTTTTGAGGGGTTTGATATACATTGTGTAGATATTTCCATAAACTAAAGATAAAAACTTGAAAAAAAATTACATTCAGACACACAAATTATAGTGATATATAAGTTTTCTATGTATCTTCCTTTAATCTAAATTTGTAAATACTTTGTGATTACTCTGTAAAGCAATTGTCATATTAGGTTTTCATATTCATTAATATTCTTTATTTTGAAAAGATGAATATTAATATATTTCTTATTTACATAGAACTCAGTCTGATTAAAATCGACTGTGATTTGAGGGAAAATGTAATTTTTTTGTCTCTAGTTGGGTTTGAACTTCAACCAGCCCGGCTTTCCTCTCCTTCACAGTCTGAAGGCACCCCTATTACCCGCATGTTCTTACGCAAGCTCATCTAGCCAATCGAAAGGGGCGCAGTAAAAGCATCAATATCATGCAGGGGCAGGTAACTCCAGTGTACCATTCGTTATACATAATCGCCGCTTAACGCTATTTAAAAACGAGGATGTGATTGGATAGCTTATGACTGGGTTTGTCTGCGCTAAACTGGTCATAGGAACATGCGATAGAGGTGGGTGCATTCAGACCGAGACAGAGAGGATGTTCTGGCTTGTTCGAGCCCTGATAGAGACAATATTTTTTATATTTTATTCCCCTGAATACTGTCGATTTTAATCAGACTGACATAGAACTGGAACACAAAACTTATATCTATATAACTAAAACTATTGCACTCTATACTTCAAATATAGACTAAAATTTCACAAAAGTACACTCTTTTGAAATGTATCTTAATATAAAAGAGTACATGCTTTTACCAGTAATATCAATATTATTTTCTAACACTAATAATTTGATAACAATTTTGATATTCAATCAGGAAAGAAAAATACAGAACATGCTACCATAGTAATAATTAATTCTAATATATAGGCAAAACACAGGGATAATGGATTTTTTAATGATTAGCATTTATTCAGTTGAATACATGTAATGGATCATTGTCAACATTATCAAAATCTATCTGAAAAATCTAACGATAAATCCTACTTCAGATAAAACTTTGCAAAATTTTGAATAAAAGTACACAATTTATGTAAATATATTTCTGGTCTCTTTACCTTAACATTTTTAAGAAATCAGATATGTCTGTAGTTATATATTTTTCATTTTTCTTTGATTTGACATTTAATTGAAACAACATATTTTGGGTTGCTTAGTGAGCAGGCATATTTTTTTAAATAGATGACAATAGAAATTTACCTGACTAGCTTTTTTAGTGATATTTAATGAATTCAAGCAACAAAGAATAAATTCAGATGGAATGTTCGCAACTGAGGAATAAGGTAGAAATAACTTTCTCACTTCCGATAATGATAAGCCTTATCTTAAAACACATTATAGGAATGATAAGACATTTAATGATGTTAATGATTGAATATATGATATAATGTTGTTCATTGACTTTCAAACCATCAACTAATAAAATATATCATTAAGATAATACCAAGTTTCTAACCAGTACCAAACCATGTTAATAATTGTTGTTCTTAATAAAACGATCCATTTGATGAAGAAAAGATTTTTTTTGTAAGTTAAATTCTTTTTCTCAAAAATGACCTTTCCAAAATCACTTCTGTAAACTTAACATCTAAGGAAACTGCCAAGATGGGGTTTCCAAGGCTTGCGATATCTCTTGTCAATAATATAAGGAAACCACACTGCTTGGTGAATTAAAAAGAGCCATTGGCCTTACAAAATGTTTATCAATGAAATACAAGATTTTCACCTCCTCACATTCGTTCACCCACAAGAAACCTGGATAGATGGCAGTTAAAAGAGGGGGATAACATTTCAGCAGAGTTAAGAGTCACTCCGCGAGTTGTTTGAGGCCACAATATGCCAATCTTTATCAATAAAGTCATTTGAACAAGAAGGAAAGAATCATTTTGAGCCATTTGATGTGTGATCGAAAACCGGACAATTACGCTGGTCAATCAGTGAAACGTTATTTTGGAAACTTTTATGCAGTCAGAATAAGTTTCACGTTGATTGATAGGTGTCAATATTGATAAATATGAGAGATCAAAATTTAGCTTCTACAAATATGTTACTGTTTTTAATTTTATTGAAAATAAGACTATCATATAATTACCATTTGGAGATGAATTTGTGAGATGTTTGGATTCTTATTATTTATTATGCCTACGTTTGTTCAATATCAAAACAACATAATCACGGAGTGGCTCTTTTAGCAAGTATTACACGTTACTGCATACTTCAACTTGCAGGTGACACGACAAGTGGGACAACATAAACATGGTCATAACGCATAATCCGAACAACAACGATCAAAACGAAAACATTGACAAACAAAAACATGAAAACTTGGAGTCAACAAGAAACGGTAAACATCTCAAACACAAAGAGGAAAATCAGATAAAATGATATTTTCTTGAAACATTTCAATACGTTTTCTTCACATCAATAAGACTAGAATTGTGTGTGTTGTATTTTCAATACCCTTTTATCAAGTATAACCTTTAACCAAATGCTTGATTTGTGTTTAAAATTACAATATCTTTAATGAGTTTAACAGGGGAAATGCAGGTAAATTGACAAAAACAGAATGTATCATATCTTAAATTAACATAATTTGATATGTCATTTCAAATGATTTACACAGAATTCAGCAACTTTGTCAAATATCAATCTACAAACTCACAAAAATTTGAAATCAGTACAGTTCTGTTTGCAGGGGACCATATTTCCTTAGAACTAAAGAAAACGATTAATTTCACACTTAGCAAACATAGTTTTATGATGGCAATAGACCACATGTGTCATAAAGATGAAAACAGTTTCTATCAGAAGCCAAAATCAACACCCTGTTTAGTAGAACCATAAGTGAAAGTTGGAATAAAATCAGTAAGCATAAGCAATAACACCAGCAGCAGAAGAAAACTTAAACAACATGTTGTTCATTAATCAGCACCTGAAGAATAAAGGAAAATACCAAAATTGAAGATTATTAATGCTGTTTTTGGTAAAAGTTTGTAGAAGTGACCAGCAGAAAGGGTTTGATTTGTAGACATTTGTAGACAACAAAATATTTCAAATAAAGTGCAAACTGTTGAGAAAAATCCTTAAATTCAAACAAGTCATATCAATATTTCAACTTTAAAAAGTAGGTTCTTTAAATGCAAAACATTAGATATTGAGAAAAAAATTAATTCAAATACTTATTATTTGATTAAGTACTGTATTTCCATGAACAGACGCCCCCTGCGGCGTGTATTCGAGACCCGGCGTCTATTTATTTTTTACTAGAAAATTTCGTCCAGGTCACACATAGAGGAAGAATACTTTATTTGCAATCAACTAAGGGATCATTAACTAATGAGATTGTCATTTACTTCAAACAGCCCCATCCCCTGCCTCGATTTGAGACCTGCTGTCTATTTGAGGAAATATGGTAACTTTTAAAATCCTTTGATCTATGTGATTCACAAGTGAAATGATTTGTGACGTAACAAGTGCTGGTAATTTTATGTACACTTCATTCACTAACATCACAGAACAACAATTTTCATGAAACATTCTCTTGTGAAGCAATGCTTGAAAATTAATAGAAATAGAATAGACTTGGCAGCTAAGTATAAAACAAACTTTTCTCTGCCGATTTTCCATTTGTCTTGAACTTATCACATGAAAAATTGACAATTCTATTCAATCAGTCGAATAGTTGAGAAATGAAAAGAATCGAATAGATCCCAGTTAGTCAAAAATCATAATAAACAAGATTTGAACCTTCATTTTTTAATCTTATTTAGTCATAAATCCAACTTGCATAAACAAGGTTTGAAACTTATCATTTTTCAAACTGGATTGTCAAAAATCCTATCTACATAAACCTCAGATATTTGTATCCAACTTAAAAAGTTAGAAAATACATGATTTTTGCCATGGCTTGTTTTGAAGATTCAGTCATGATGAAAAAAGAAAATATGTAGAAATAGAATCTTATTAGATATCTTGGGTATACACTTGTCATTTGTCAGGCCTTATCAAGGGAGCTCTTGAAAATATGAATAAAGTCTCTAAATCTTAATGACGGTGTCATAGGACTTTCATGGTGACATGACAAAACTGTACATTTGAACGTTGAAATTGTGAAAAATGTGTCATTCATTCACACAACCTTTAACAACTGTAACACAACTATTTGTCGTGAAATATGTACACGCACATGACAAATTGTGTTTTAATTTGTCATGGTGCAGAAAAAGAAAGCGTCTTTACTGTTTGATCAGGATTATTCTTACTTTGATGCTTCAAATGATTTTGAAACTTGTTTTAATATATGCCATTTGTGAGGACAAATTCAACATTTAATATCAACTTTTGCGAAAACATCCAAATAACAAGAAACAAACAAAATATCAATGAAAACACAAAATTGTAGACAATTATAATGATGAGAAAATATCAAACCATCTTTTAACAATATTCATTCCATAAACAATTTCATTGTCTATAATTGGTCATGACCATGGCATACAAGGGAGATAACTCATGTTGATAAAACTTGATACAGGAAAGCAGGGTAAATAATATCCATTATTTTGTGAAACATAATTCAATCTCTAACATGGGTAATAATACGAAGAGACAGATCCCAAATTGCAAAGTTCTTTCATTCGGCCGATAAAAGGATAACACAATGATAATCAATTTCATGATGCACATCAAATTTCAATTCATTATAATTTCATGATCAGTTATGTGCGGAATTCACAACATTCAAATTGTTTCAATTCTAAATTTTTGAGAGTCGTATCAAAACTGACACATAAGAATCGTACAAAACTGACACTCGTAGATTACAAAATCTTGTGACTTGTATAAATGTTGATCTGTGACGGACAAATCTATGCCTTTCTCCAAAGCAATCATTGCAAAAATTGTAAGATTACAAGATTGCTTTGGAGAAATGGACC
Source organism: Steromphala cineraria (assembly GCA_916613615.1). Taxonomy (NCBI): domain Eukaryota; kingdom Metazoa; phylum Mollusca; class Gastropoda; order Trochida; family Trochidae; genus Steromphala; species Steromphala cineraria. The sequence goes on along the minus strand of OU744731.1, from coordinate 59,977,962 downwards.
CTGTGATAACAATAATCTTGATTAAACTAAGATAGAAATGCTAGTTCAGCAGGTATATGACATAACGAACTTGAATAACCAACGACAAGATTTGTAGACATCAAATGCGTGTCGTGTGACTTCTTGGGTAGATGATTTCAATCCTTTATCATCCTGTCTTAAACTCTGTTCCATTCTCTCTTGCAAATGTTGCTTGACTTGCAACATTACCATGCCATGGCGCCAAATGCGGACTCTCTTTACCAAAAAGCTGGTCAAAAGTGAAGTCATATCTTTGCACAAATATGCCCAAATGCAATCAGAGTGTTTACCACTTTCTGATAAATGCTTTATATAATATCTGCTTAACCGAATCAAAACTTTGACATGAACACCCCAAATATCTCTACCCAGCAATGAGAACAGGGTATTCAGTGTCCACTCCACCTTCTTGCATAAACACTGTGTATCCCAACAGGTCAAAGTTGCGCCTGAGACACAAAGCTTCACAAATCACACAATACAGTAGATTCAGCCCCAGTGCAGAGGTATCCAATTCTAAAAGATTTCCACAATCTTGACCAGTCCTAGAGATGCATTGATTCCTGTCGAGATGCCGAGCACAAGAAAGAATGCCATCATCATTCCCGCCGTGCCGGCGTCCTCCGGCGCCACTTGTCTGCAAGCAGAGTGTTAGTGTTATTATCCGGCAAACACACGAAATCAGAGATGTCGGCTTATCAAGTTGAGAATTATTAGTTGTATCTGAGTTTGAAGACATAGATGTCAACTAAAAAGAAAGGGTTGATGAGCTTAAGAACATCAAGTAGCTTCAAAAAGTAAGAATTTACATATCAGGTATATTAACTTTGCTTATAAATCACATATGGCCTTATTTGTGCTAATCATTCGTTGAAATACAAGTACATTTTAACCAAGGTCACAATTGGTCATTGCCTGCACAAAACAAATTTCAATGTAGTCTTTTCCCCTGTTATTATAAGGACTAGTTCAGTGTAGTGACCAATATTTAAAGAACAAAGGCTAAATCTAATTTTCTTTTCCTTTTTTTTTGAGGGTGTGGATGTCATAAGTAAAAGTCGTGAAATGATTACTTTTAATCAAGGATATATGTGACTTCTGGAAAAAGCTTGAGTACTGAATCAATTAATCTGTATGATTTTAACTTGTATGAGAAATACAACTGTAAAATTTACGAAATTGTGAATCACTCGGGAAGGGTCTGAACATCCTCTCGGGATCTGCTAAAGAGCTCATAAGTGCAAAATGATTTTTTCCTCACTTTCATCACAAGGACAGGTATGGATCCAGATTTCACAGAACTTAAAACATCCACTAACCTTGACTTTACCACTTCTCGATTTTCGTTCAAAGATTTTCAACAAAATAAAAACTGGACTTGATTTTTGTTAATTTTTCCAATAAACACCTTTAATTAGGACATCGTATTTATCGGCTGTGAAAAACCCACTTAGTTTAGGGGCCATAAAAGTCGCGCGGGTATGACGTAATAAACAGACTATACAGAGTAACGCATCATTATTTCAACTGAAATACCGCCTCAATAATTGCGTAATTACCATTGATGGGGATATTTTTTTTACACCAAATGCTCAGTAGTGTTACATCATGAAATAATTAATCTAACTGAGTGGAAAACATTTTCTGAAAAATCGTTAATTATTGGCTTTTATTCTGTGCTATTGTTACGACAGATGTATAGAAAACAAGGCTGATTCTGTTTATGACGTCACTAAAAGGGGGGTGACCAGTCATGCATTCACTGGTTTGTGGCCAGTCATGCATTCACTGGTTTGTGGCCAGAAAGGTCTAAGCGGCCCATCAAAAGTGGCTTTCAAAAACGGCTTAATTACCAAACTGAACATATTTGAGTAGCGACCTTTGACGCACTATACAATATTGTAATCTTTCATATATTTCAAAGAATTGCGAAATATGTTTGTGGTTGTGTGAACTTTAACGGAAATGATAAAAGCAAGAAGGTTCAACTCACTTGGGGGCGTACATCATACAGAGACTGCTGAAGTAGCCACTCGTGAAGGCCATTAGAGCAGCTCCCACGATGAAGACGTAGTCATTGTTGATGAGGACCGGAATGGTGCGGTCGTCCGGCCGGAAGTTGCACAGCAAGAAGAACGGGATGAAGAAGAGACCTCGAATCAGAATCGGGATCCACACAAACCTAGGCCCTGGCTGGAAAAATAGAAGAGGGTTGAAAGTGTACAATTTTAACTATTGCTTTCAAGTGTTATTGGTCAAGAACATAATTTTAGCGGTGCATTTGTACAACAATATCACAGTTGTGTCTTCACAGGCAGTATTTTCAACAGGCTACAAGTTTCAAAGTTAGTAAATATTGACATTTTGTTCATCCTGTCTCAGGGTACGAACGTTGCACTAACTCCACTTATCTGTACCCTGGGCTCAGAAGCTAGATTCGCTCGGGCATCCCGACTTGGAATATAGCCAATCAAATAGTTTTCTCGCCACCTTCTCAATAAAATTTAAAAAAGAAAATGATTTGATTGGCTATATATATGAGCCTATATCCCAAGTCGGGCAACGCGAGCGAATCTAGCTTCTGAGCCCAGGGTACATATAAGTGGAGTTACCGTAACTTTCTTACCCTGAGACAGGATGCATTTTGTTATATTTTCTTCTAAATCTATCAATATATCATTACAAAAATCACCATTACTTTATGCTGCTTGTAGGTCCAAGGTCTAAATTCACATTTGTATCTTCTAGATACCAAACACCAAGAATAAGCAGTGTAACTAAGAGATGAAGATTTACAAAGATAAAGACAACATCCCACAGATTAAGGCTCTACTAATTTACAATGACTAAATGTGGCCTTGTAAGATTGAGGTAATGTCTACTCACAACTCGAAGCCATTCAGTTGTAATGTTGCCGATGAGGGCGAAGAAATTGAAGTTGAGGAAACAGAAGATGGGGACCCAGAACTTGTCTGTAATAGAGGAGATGATATCAGTCAAATGTGTATGAGCATAACTAAACAAATATTATGATATTATACAATTATAGACTGGTGATGAGGTCAATACCTGTTTTTATAGACCCGAGGAAAACAAAGTCCGAGGTCGATATTGTTTTACTCGAGTCTATAAAAACAGGTATTGGCCGAACTCACCAGTCCATAATTGTTTTATTATGTCTCGGTCAAAAAAATCAAGACATAATGGAAACCTACAGCAATGAGCGGCATTTGGGCTCGATTGTTGGCAAGGACGGGTCAATGACGTCATGATAACAATAGCATGACGTCATGAAACAACGGTTTGACGTCATCGACTCTAGATCTATTTTTAGTAACTCAAGTCAATATCACTTTTTGTCGACTGTCATGTGACCTGTTTTCGACCAATCGGATTGCCGGGAAAATACGCTCACATAATAAGATGCAATATACACAAAAACCTTGTACAGTGAGAGATCAAAACATCAAGGCCCAAAAAGTTGAGAGAGCAATGTTCAATCTACAGATATGATCAACTGAGTCCACAGACCTACTACCGCAAGTCCAAACAGATTTTAGTGAGTCCCTCAACAATTATGGAATAACCAATATATTTACACACCAAAAAATAATTTTGGGTCCTGAGAGGACTTTCCGAATTTCATGAGAACGTGATGCTTTACTTGGGGGTAAAGTACCTATGTGGCAGGGACATGTTTGCAGGTAAATGTATCAGTACTTACTATCCATGGGGAAGTCGAACCTGACGATGTCACTCTGTACAGCAGGGAAGAGAGCCAGAGTGACAAAGAACGTGAACCACACACACAGGACCAGCACCCAGATCTGGAGTAACAGAACAATCAATAATAATTATAACAAGAAGACATGGTCATCAACATCCTCGCCAAATAAGTTTTCATAAAAGCTCCCAATATTTTCCTAAATGGGCTGTAACTCTGTAATAAGTAATTGCCTTTACCTCATTTTTGAACTCCATCAAGGTATTGGTACCCTTAAGACACAGTGCAAATGTTGTTATTCTATCTTAAATAGTTTTTGAGAAAAGTTGTCCCCTTTGAGGACATCCTCGAACAGAGTCCAAAACACGAAGCACAGGCAATAACTCCTTAAAAAATAGAGCCAGTGGCTCTGTAGCACATCAGGCTTCATATCAATTTTGCTCTAGGGTGTGGCAAATGTGGTTCCTCCCTTCCTTTAGACCACAGGGTCATCAAATGTACAATTTGGATTCCTCCTTTTCTTACTTAGGAGTTTGCACACAAAGTTTCAGCTTTCTAGGCCTGATGCTTCTTGTGAAAAAGATGAAATTAGGTTAACGGGTGTGGCCCCTGAGGCCCTCATTATGGGCCACAGGGCCACAAATGCTAAAAATCATAATCCTCACTAGTGAAAGAGTATATTTACAAGGTTTCAGCTTTCTGGGCCTATTGCTTCTTGAGAAGGAGATGAAAATAGATTTTAAGGGCGTGGTCCCTCTGGCCCTTAATAAGGGTCAAAGGGTCACAAAAGCTACAATTTATAATCCTCACTAGTCAAGGAGTCTGTACACCAAGTTTCAGCTTTCTAGGCCTTACGGTTCTGGAGAAGAAGATGAAAATAGGTTTAACGAGTATGGCCCCTGTGGCCCTTATTAGGGGCCACAGGGCCACCAATGCTACAATTATTAATCCTCACTAGTCAAGGAGTCTGTACACAAAGTTTCAGCTTTCTAGGCCTTATGGTTCTGGAGAAGAAGTTGAAAATAGGTTTTAAGGGTGTGGCCCCTGTGGCCCTTATTAGGGTCACAGGGCCACCAAAGCTACAATTTATAATCCCCACTAGTCAAGGAGTCTGTACACCAAGTTTCAGCTTTCTAGGCCTTGTGCTTCTGGAGAAGAAGATGAAAAAAGGTTTTTAGGGCGTGGCCCCTGTGGCCCTTATTAGGGGCCACAGGGCCACCAAAGCTACGATTATTAATCCACACTAGTCAAGGAGTCTGTACACAAAGTTTCAGGTTCTAGGCCTCATGGTTCTGGAGAAGAAGTCGAAATTCCACAAAGTTTACGGACGGATGGAGACTGACGGACGCCGTACACCATGCCATGCCAAAAGCCCATTGGGCCTTAGAGGCCAGTTGAGCACAAAAAATTTGCGGTTCTGATTTTCGAACTCCATCAAGGTATTGATACCCTGAAGACACAAAGCAAATTTGGTTATCCTATCTTATATAGTTTCTGAGAAAAGCTGTCCCCTTTTACTCTGCCAGACGGACGCACGGACGGAGCCCAAACCTATATCCCCTTCCACTTAGTGGCGGGGCATAATAACACTTTATTATCCTCAGTACAAGTACATGTTTTAAAATTGTTTCGTGCCTAGGCACCCGACAGCCACGGTGCAGTGCCAGTTAAATCGTCTATGCTCTTACAATGCTGAGTGTCAAGCAAGACAGCAACAACTCCCACATTTTAACATCTTTTAGTATGACGGGAATCAAACCCTGGTCTTCCGAATGACAAGCGGACACTCTACCACTGAGCTTTGTCCCCGTTGCATCATATTATACATTTCTTTTTACAACCTCTCTGATCAGAATATTCAGAATATAATTAACTTGAGCAGAGCTCACATATACCCCCACCTCCAATTTACTTGTATTTTATGTCTCCACTACTGCCCAAGCTGCAATTACTCACTCCAACAGCTACTTGGAATACAGAGCTAATGTAACAAATTTCACATCAAGTCAGCCTAATCTAAATCGACCATGCTCCGAAGAATAATAGGAAAGATGTTGTCTCTATTGGTATGTGGCGAAAGATATACCAAGGCCATTTGCATTTAAAGATTGAATGACAAGATATATACCCAGGTATATAGAAAAAAAGATTTGTTAAAACTTCGATGACTTTATATTCACTAGTACTTTCAACCTTTCGGTATCTTCAGATGTTGAGTCAGTTGTAATGACGTCATTGCATGTGTAAAAGGCACAAGATTGCAGCAAAGCCAAAACTGGAAAGTAATTTGGACTGCAAATATGCCTCTTCACACAGTAGTACCATGCATTGAAATATGCTATTTAATGATTGATTTACATATGATATCATGGACTGACCTGTTTGAAGACCTTCCAGTAGCGTCTGAGCATCTGGCCACACGACTCTGAGCCCGACTGCTGCGGCAGGGCTTCTCTCTTCAACTTCACCAGCTCCTTGAAGTGCCGGAAAAAGCGCTGGAAATAATCATAGACACGTTCAATCTATATTCATGTCAGTCACGTCACATCATCATTAGAAACAGGAGGCAAGTCATGAAGAGACAATAACTGGATTTTTGCAGATGGGATTTTTGGGGAGAAATACACTGACAACAGGATCGAGCAGGATGAAGATACTTTCCTAAAAATCACCTGTAACTGAATTTCATTTATACTCATGAGTGCCTATTTCTTCTTTCGTAAAATCAGTAATAAGAAATTGATGATCTTGAAACAAGACTATAACATGGAAGACATATAACACAACATCTGTCAGGATGAAATCATATACTTCATCATTATAGATTGCACATTTTTTGAAAAAGTTGAGCCTACGAGGTTGTTTGATTTGACAATGTTTTAATATCCTATTGCCAATACTCACTGTTAATGGCAAGATATAATAGGCATCAAACGCTATAAGTAGAACTACAATGGCAGTCACAAAGTAGTAGATGGCAGATGTCCTGATGTTTGGGGCAACTGAAACAAAAACAGAAGCAGTTCTAATCACAAACTAGATTAGCGTTTGCAGGATACCGCAAAAGCAGAGCAGCCCCGGAACTTGGGGTTTCGTCTTACCCTGTTCTGCCTTACCCTGTTCCGCCTTTTACAGGCCTCACCAAATTGGGAATTTTCTCGTGACCTTGACCTTTGACACTCAAGGTCACACAATCAATGAACACATTTCATTGAGTATAACATTATTGTAATGAAATAGAGTGTTAAAAATTAAATTAATCCATTTTCTCCATATATGTTGACCTTGCTGTGACCTTGACCTTCGACAGTTTGTACCCAAAACTTTTTGAAAATTTTGTACCTCTCAAGAGATAATATATACAAAATCTAAACTTCATAGCACAAAAACTTTTCAAGGTAACGCGTTTACAAGGAATTGCAATAACTCATATCTCATGACCTTGACTCTAGTTACTAAATTGCTGATTAAGGCTGCTTCAAAGTTAAAGAAATTATCCATTAATGTTCACGTGTTTTTTACTTAAACCAACATGAAAGACAAATATAATGGATGATACATAGATTGATAGAACCAATTAAACTCCAAACAATTCTTAATGAGAGTAAGAAAGAGATTTCGACTTTGCAAAGCCTAATTGCAAACCAACAAATACTGCTCAGTACTCACCAATGATTGAAATAATGTTGACAACCGCTACTAGAGTTCCTGATAGATTCTATAAAAGAAATCATGAGATTAGTTTAAAAATAATACTTGCAAAAACAGCAAAAGTCATATTTTATTATAAGAACAAAACAAATTTGGAACATCAAATCATCCAATAGGGATGAAACGGTTTACCACAGTATTGCAGTATTTATTGACGGTTTGGTGCACCTAAAATTTGTAATAACTCACAATCACCAACTATCAAATAAAACCGGTATAGAAATGAACTAGAAATTTGGTGTCCATGGGACACAGATGCCCCAGCTAATAAAAAAGCTCTCAATGTTTTCAACCATAGAATTAAATAAGAGATGCACATCTTTAGCTTAATTCAAGTTCAAACATCCATTAAAATGTAGAAAATTAAAAATTCCCAAAACATAATATAAGGTGCACACCTTTAGGATACCTATAAAGCATGTTTGGAAGAATAGCGCAGTCTATCCAGTACTTGTTGAGGAGGAGCGGATAAACAACACCCCCTTTCACACTACTATGAGCTTTCATTTGCACAAAAATTCACCCAAGTCCAACATGACAGAAATTTGAAAAAAAAATCGAAAATTGAAAAACAAATATGAGATGCACACCCTTACGATGCCTCAAAGCCATGTGTGCGATTTCAATTAAATCTGTTGAATGGTTTTTGAGGAGAAGTGAATAAACAATACCCTGTATAGAGTGGTTACGTACGTATGTACGTACGGACAACCGAGGGTAATCCAATATGCCCCTGCCATATATGGCTGGGACATAAAGAATATATTTGTCAATTAAACTACCTAATTACCTTGTTCTGACAGGAAGATTTTAACTTAAATCATAGTGATCAGAAGGTGTCAGACCTTAGCAAAATAAATTTTGAGATTTTACTGACAATGAGACAGGCCCTGCGAGGTGTATTGACAAAGAATTAAAAATCACACAAGCGTAGCAGGTTTGCTAGCCTCTTTGTAACTGAAACTTATAGCAAGCAAATGTTGACATTAGAATACCCTAGCAGCTTTAGAAGTCGCTATCATAAGTTGCTGAAACACACAATACTGAGATATACACACAATACTGAGATAAACATAGATGTGCTCACATTTCCTGTGACAACTGCGTTGGTGAACCTCATAGGCAGAATGGCAGCCACTCCGTATACACTGTTCTGGTAGATGCCGCACGCCACTGGAAACAGTCAAACAGATTCCATATATGCTACCAGTTAATCAAACCGATGTCAAAACTTATGTTATTACCTATGAGGGCAGTCATATTACATATAATGTCCAACAGCAAAATATCTAAACTGGGATATAGAGAATAAAAAACTCATGGTATAACAAAACTATATACCAGATATATATTTTGAAGCTTTGTAATAATCAGCAGTGTTTGAAATATCCCGACACTGACAGTTATTCACAAGGGCTGGCACTTTTCATTATCTTCAGGTCCTCAGTTATTTTATATGATACTGTTCCTTTCTTAGAATACTTGCTGTGAGACATATTTCCCTGCCAAACCCTCATAACTATCACTCTAAACTGATAACAGTGTTGTGTATTTATAACAAACTGATACTAAGAATATTATTATTTTAGAATAAATCAAATCAGTACTGATAATAAAATACTGTTCCTTTCTTAGAATACTTGCTGTGAGACATATTTCCCTGCCAAACCCTCATAACTATCACTCTAAACTGATAACAGTGTTGTGTATTTATAACAAACTGATACTAAGAATATTATTATTTTAGAATAAATCAAATCAGTACTGATAATAAAATACTGTTCCTTTCAAACAATACTTGCTGCCAGACATATTTCCCTGCCAAACTTTCATAACTATTACTCTAAACTGATAACAGTGTTGTGTATTTATAACATACTGATAACAAGAATATTATTATTTTAGAATAAATCACACAGTTATTCCTATCTGCGGGTCCTTATTGACAAGCAGTTTTCGGATACTTATTTCAAACACTGATAATCAGGCAGACTTTTTACAGAAAGTAAGATTGGAAGTATCATTGAGTCATTGATATAGCATGGGAAGAAGAATTGCATTTACCTACCTATCTATTTACATTAGCAGAAATGATTTGGCGAGACACAAAAATAAACACACAAATATTATCAGTACATAATGGATGAAAAATGAAATCCACAAATTCTGATAAATGATAATTATTTATCATAATGCTTTATAAACGTAATATTTTCTCCGTAGTAAGGACCGTTATTTCCTTAGCAACCTAAAATCACAAATTAATTCTCAAACATATGCAAATGTTTATTAAAACTTATCCATCCGTGAGAAAGCCGTAATTAATCAGTATAATTTTATCCATAAAATTACATCCCTGTTGAATAATTGATCATTAATAACAATACTTACTATTCAATACGGTGACAGATGCCATGGTAACCCAGAAAAATACTTCCGGCCCTGCATATAGAATAACAAATATATATGCAAATAACATACCAACAATCAAAAAGTAAAAACACGAAAGCAGAGATTTAACAAGCTGTTACCCCGGCTCTTATCAATCTCTAGTAGTCATATTTGCTTCGAGGTAACTTCAGAAATAAAATTGTTAATCGGATATTTATATTTTATAAACACACTGCTGACAAAATTGACAATTTGACAATTTGTGTATGGAAAACAAATAAGGAAGAGTAATAATAATATAAATATATATCATAATTATGACAAATTTTCATATATATTAATATTAAGCGTAACATTTTTCTTTAGTCAACTGGTCCATACACAAATTTTAATTCTGAGATTTGTAAATGCATGAGAACTAACATTGCAAAGATACATGATAAATTTTCAAAAGATCAATTATAGACAGACATAATACGTAGTGACTTTTGCTAAAATCAATATCTAAATTCTCAATGGCTCAGGATAATTATTAATGCTAACACAAAGGATAAAGTCTAAACATTTAAATACCAATTGAAATCAACCTTGATAAAATAGTAGCATTTTGGATATGCACAGCAAGAAAGATGTTTAATTTCATATCAGGATATATATTTTTTTAAGTCGGCATGTCAGAAGGCCATAGAATTCTTCACTTGTCTATTTAGAAGTATGTTGTACTAAACCTTTAAAGGGGCAGTAGCACGTTTTTTGGGGGAATATAAGGTGATGTCAGGAAAATAAAAATAAACGGTTCCAATTGAAAGACAATGTATTTAAACTAAATGAAGAAGTAATAATTCAAATATATAACGTAAAGTTTAGTCATGCGATTCCTTTTTCTTACACAAAATGAATTAAAGGTGTTCACAAAAAATGGCCGCCAGTGGATTTGATAGGAATGCTCATACTTTGTCCTCTGACTATGGATGATTGGCTAGTGTAATGAGATTGTTGATACTGTCAATATAATACATTTAGCATTAACTTATAAATTTAAGTGAAATAGTTGAAATATAAAATTATCAAAAAATGTGCTACTGCCCCTTTAAATGTTGAGAGTGAGGTATTGTTATTCAATATTTCGTCTATTAACAGCCTTAAAGGGGAAGTAGTATGTTTTAAGGGGGAATAAAAGATGATGTCAGGAAAATTTAAATTAATGGTTCAAATTGAAAGACAATGTATTTAAACTAAATGGAGCAATAATAATTCAAATATATATCGTAAAGATTAGCCATGCGATTCCTTTTTCTTACACAAAATGAATTAAAGGTGTTCACACAAAATGGCCGCCAATGAATTTTCTGTGAATCTTCATACTTTGTCCTCTGACTACGGATGATTGGCTTATGTAATGAGAGTTTTGACATGGTCAAAATAATACATTTAGCATTAACGTACAATTATCAGTGACAAATTTAAAAAAACTATTTTTCAAAAAAGTGCTACTGCCCCTTTAAATGTTGAAAGTGAGATATTGTTATTCAATATTTCAGCTATTAACTCTTTAGGAAAAAGGTAATACTCACACGCCATGGTGTCTATCATTGCCAGCACAACCGTCACTATGAAGACGCCAACCATTATCAGCAGACTGATCACAATACGAGCACTGGTGCCGCCCCTGATTCAAACATAAACCCATCTTAAAATTGGAATACAACAGAGTTTAAAATCTCTGCTGAATCATATTGGTCATTAACATTTTCTGATAGAGCAGCAATATCCTTTTTGAGGGAATATTAATCGTCTGATTGTCTTCTCAGGAATATGCTCAATTCACTACCAACTTCATAATGGAAACTCCATATACCATGTTTATGATATTAATGATATTAATGATGTAATGAAACAAACCTAATTGGCCTATATAGTGCTTCACTTCAACATGTTTTATCCCTACATAACAAATATACAATACTGAATATCCATTGAAATCTAGAGTAGTCTTTTATTTGCAAAAATGTGGAGAACACCATTGGACATCATTACTAGCTATATAACAGATGAAACACCTTAAACTCTGCTCGTGACTCTGGATAAGGTTCCAAATTTATGTTGACTAATTAATACTCCCCACTGTCAGTTTCTTTAATCATGATTGTCACTGATCAATGCCAATTTGCCTTAAAATGATACTGCAGTTTTCTAGGCCTTCCACTTCTGGAGAAGATGGAAAAAGGTTTTACAGGCCCACCAAAGCTACAATTATAAATCCTCACTAGCCAAGGAGTCTGTACACAAAGTTTCAGCTTTCTAGGCCTTACAGGCCAGATGAGCTAAAAAGTAATGAACATTTTTTGAAGAGCTGAGTACTGGTATTTTAAAGAGTTACGATATCCATTTGTGACAAGTTAAAACTTGTACTATGCAAGTGTTTACAAATTGCTGCGTACAGTACGCAAGCTATTTCATTATTTTTGGTTCAAGAAAAATGTCAGCACATCTGTACTCCAAGCATTTTAACTAATTGGGTTCTAAGAAATTTGTTGCGTAAAATACGCATATACGCTGCTAATCTGCAGCACTGTTAGTGCAATTTATCATTAATCATTATTACGTACCCTCCACACTGAATGCAGAGGTTCACGGCGCTCATGACAACGTTGGGCACCTGAGAGAAGATGCCCACGTAACTCATGAAGTTTTTGCTGTATTCAACTACTCTATCGTTGCTCGTAGTGCTGTTAGCATCTAGTTTGAAGTCCTCAAAGTACTGAAACATAAAAAAACACCATTTCTAGGGGTGCAACCACACAGGAGGGTCGCGATACGATAGGTATCTAGATATTTGGGGTACGATACGATACGTATCTCGATACGTATTACCCAGAATAGTGAAACTGTAAACATTTACTTTATTTGTCTATAATAAACACTGTTGACACTGACAGGGTAAAAAATTAAAATTAAGAAATTTAATTCCACTGTAGGTCGTATCGTAGTGTATAGATTCAGAGGCAAAACGTATCGTGTATCTTATCGTCAGCCATATAATCGCGATGCACCGGTGTATCGTTGCACCCGTAACCATTTCTTTCAGTGGCTTTTTAGAAGTTGGTATGCTGAATAAATACAAATTAAATTGATTTACAATGTGATATTGCGTAAGAGCCGACACTGACATGTCACATCTCTTTGCAATAATCAGCAGCTAACAGCTGAAATATTGCCAAAGCGGCGCTAAACACCCCTAAATCATTTTTGCAATAAAGAAGTTGTAAATCCATATAAAATTTCTCTCCCCAAAAAATAATATGTTGAATCTAATGATCCTTTATATAATCAATGGTCTAACACCTTTGTAACCAAAATCATTTCTTGTTGATATATTAAACAAAAGTGCAATGATACGGGAAGGTCGCTATTCAAAAAGTATCCTGATATATATAGTACCTCCTTACACAACAGTGATCAATCTACAGAAATGATCTTCTGAGTCCAGGGACTGGCTAGTGAAAAATCTTGCGAGTCCCAGCAGATTTTAATGAGTAATCAAATAGTACCCCCAAAAACCTTTGCATCCCAGGACTAACAGCTAAAATGTCCTCGAGCCTTTTTTAATTTTATGAGTATTTGAAGCAGGACTCGCAGGTAAATTTATCCCTGCACAATGATCTTTTCACAAAGTATTTGGATCAATTTATTTTGTGGAGGAATTTAACCGTACCTGGTTTGATGTAATTGTTATATGAATCATATGATCCAACTTCCATGAATTAGGAGAGGTTCTTGTTTTCATAATAAGTACCTTTTAAATCACTATCTCAGTTCTAAGCATCTACATTGAGAATTCATTGACATGTTATGTATTGCTATATTTTATACCTTCAAAACTATATGATATATCATGGACCATGTATTATGATACGAAACTGTATAGCAGTATCTTTACACCTCTAATAATTATTCGACTTCACATCAAACTACCAGAAAGGTTGCTTCACAAGACAATGTCCAGATATCCATAATTCCAACCTGATACAATCTGAAAATGAAATGGAAACTTACCGATTTAGCATTGATAAACATGTTCCAGGGCATTAGAATTCCTATTCCATTGATGATCATGATGATGTAGACAAGATAAAACCTGGAAAAGAAAAATTCATTACAAACTTCATTTTAATTTTAAATTAACTAAAAACCTCTCGAGTCTGTTAGCCCTATACAGTATATTAATACACCAATACGATGACATTCCTGACAAAAAATCTAAAAACTAAAAACAATCAATTTTTTAAGCAAGACCTTTCGGGTATCAGTGTTAAATTTACAAATGACCTGCTGGGTGCAGGAACTCACTGCCAAAAGGTCACAGTCCAAAGCAGATTTGAAGTAGTCGATAGATAAGTAAGCACATAGAATGATGAAAATAACGTGAATTTCTGGAGACCTACAGCTGAGTTTTCAAGCACTTCCCCTAAGGTATCAATGTTGAATATACATATGACCTCCTGAGTGTAGGCCAAGGGTCACATGAGTCCCAGCAGATTTGAGAAATCGATAAATAGGTAAGCAGATGGTACGATGAAAAAACTTCAATTCCTGGGTACCTACAGCTGAGTATTTGCTGCAAAAATTGGGTTATGTCATCAGTGAGGTGCAGGATACCATTGTTCATCATTACCTGTCCGGCGGCTGGTTCTTCTCCATTTCATCCACCTTCGTCTGGATGCGGAAGTTGAGTTCATCGTTGTTGCGTTCTGTCGTCTCCCAGCCAGGATCCAACTTGACTGGTGCCAGAAACCGCATCCGTTCTTCTGATGTGCTGCCATCTGGTGGAGAAGAGTCTAAACCACATCAACAATGATAGTAGTTGAATCAATTCCGAGGTGCCAATTTACAGAAGTAACACCTTGCAAAGAAATAGAATTCTAAGTTTCCCTACAAAATATAACTTGGCTAACTGACAGAGCCTTGGCACCCTGCTACATCAGGTAATATGTCTCTACGTGGTCTACCATACATACCCTGATATCCATTGGGCTAGGTACTCAACGCTATCTATAGTTTGTAGTTTTACACTGTCATGAATTCTCATCTGGGTGGTATACCATGTAACTTGCAGTATAAAGCAAAAGAGGTTTTTAGCCTGATGGATATCAAGGAATTTGAGCCAGTGATCAGAAGGGGCCATTTTGAACAATCAATGTTGTTCCTAAGTGATCAGCCGAGGGGATCATTTTGGCAATATTTAAACAGATGGGCCTCTTTGCAATGGTAAACGTATCCTACACTACATCTAATAATTTAAGAGACACCAAGCCGAAAGGGTGGCCAGATGTATCTAGGAACAACACTGACAATTATTAGCAAATGGGGCCTTTTGCAATGGAAGAAGTATCCCACTTCTCAAAATTTGAAGAGACACCAAGTCAAAAGGGTAGCCATTTTCTGAAATTTGATGTCCCTTTTCTTTTTTTCAATGATCAACCAACAATTTTAAAAGGGCATTTTTTCATCAAATGTGCAAAATGGCTCATGGCCCCAGCCTTTCCCTATATATCCCCAGGTTTATGTGCCTACTCTCTAGGCTACTGGAACAGAGCTTGATAATCCCATCAGAAATCTTATGAAGTTTTTGCTGAAAAGGGTGCTTCTACCACAAATGTTTGCAGTCATTGATAAGGTTTGAATAAGAAAGTGTTCAGCAAGGCTTTCATAAAACAGTAAGAGAACTGGGTCAGTAGGGAGATCCATGTATATCATACTGTTAAAGGGGCAGTAGCACGTTTTTTGATGATCTTATATTTCAAATTGTTCACATATAATTGTAAGTTAATGCTTAATGTATTTTTTTGACAGTGACAAAACTATCACTACACAAACCAATCATCCATAGTCAGAGGACAAAGTATGAAGTTTCAATCCAGTTTAATCCACTGGCAGCCATTTTGTGTGAACACCTTTAATTCAATTTGTGTAAGAAAAAACAAGCGCATGGCCCAGTGTTTCAGATCGTCACTGGTCAGAGGTCTATGACCAGTAAAAATCCTAATTGACTTTTTATTTTGATTACTGAATGGTCTTGTGACCATAGATTTCTTCCTAAAACTGGTCTCAATCAAATGTTTTTAAACAATATAATAAAAGAAGTCTATATAGAAAGCAACATTTGAAAAAATACACAATTTCACCATTTATATTGTTCATATCTACAAGTTAGCTTTCATTTGCTTTGGTTCAAATTATCAAAAAATATATAAAACTCAATACTTTTTTAGCAGATAATGATTTATGAAAACTTCAGAAATCGAAATTCCACTTACTTCATGTCGCATAAAGAAATGTTACAAAGTTTTCTCATATTATGATTTGCTGTTAAAGATATCAGATTAGACCAGTTTTGCAGAGGGATAAAATATTTCTCGAAAGTATTTATCAGTGTCTGAACATCATTTATAATTTTAAAGGACCTTAGGAATTATTGTTGAATAATGTTACAACCAAACCTCAATTGGGCCTTGCAATTAAGATTTCAATATTGTTTAATATTAACTTTTGCATTATGTTTTGGATGCCAGGATGAGTATTGATATTTTTCAACGCTTTGAAATTATAACTTGTTGCAAATGCTATTGAATATGCTAAAACTAGTAACTGGTTGCAAAAAAAGGCCAGCTTGCTAAACTAGCACTTTCTCTTTTAAATTTTGAGACTTCTTGTTACGTGCCAGTGACCGGAAGTTTTGTTAAACAACTGGTCAGTGACTTATGAACTCAGTTGAGGCTCAAAATCACTGAATGGCTAAACTTTACGTAATGTATTGGAATTATTACTGCTTCATTTAGTTTAAATACATTGTCTTTCAATTGGAACCATTAATTTTCATTTTCCTGACATCACCTTATATTCCCCCTAAAAACGTGCTACTGCCCCTTTAAATTACATGGTTAAAAAGAGGGTCACTGAAACGTGGACTAACAGCCGTTTTTTTTGCACCAAGTCACAGAACTAAGCATGTAAGTCATGCCACTTTGGTAGTAAATTTTCTGAAAGGCAAAACATTGAGTTTTTAGTGAATTCAATCGAGATTCAAAGGTATATTTACGTAAGTCAGTGTTCTAGGACTTGCAGTTTTTATAATCCCTGAATAAGCAAAGCCATTTTTTTTGTTAAATCAAACAACTCAAAATAATTGAAAATACTTACATGGTGAAAACATAGTCTATGTCACTTTAAAGGGGCAGTAGCACGTTTTTAGGGAAAATATAAGGTGATGTCAGGGAAATGAAAATAAATAGTTCCAATCTAAATACAATGTATTAAAACTAAATGAAGCAGTAAAAATCAAAATATATATAAATATAAATATATAATGTAAAGTAAAGCCATGCGATTCCTTTTCTTACACAAGATGAATAAAAGGTGTTTATACAAAAATGGCTGCCAATAGATTTTATGTGAATCTTTATAATTTGTTCCCTGACTCTGGATTATTGGTTTGTGTAATTAGATTTTTGACAATATCAAAGTAATACATATATACAACTATCACTGAAAAATGGAAAATATAAAATTGTCAAAAACAAGCTACTGCCCCTTTAAAGGGGCAGTAGCACGTTTTTTGATAATTTTATATCTTAAAATTTTCACTGATAATTGTAAGTTAATGCCAAATGTATTATTTTGACAGTGTCAAAAATCTTCTTTCACAAGCCAATCATCCATAGTCAGGGAACAAAGTATGCAGATTCTCATAAAATCCATTGGCGGCCATTTTTTGTGAACACCTTTAATTCATTTTGTGTAAGAAAAAGGATTCTCATGGCTAAACTTTATGCTATATATTCGAATTATTAATGCTCCATTTAGTTTAAATATAATATTATGGGCTTTCAATTGGAACTATTAATTTTCATTTTCCTGACATCACCTTATATTCCCCCTAAAAACAAGCTACTGCCCCTTTAAGTTAAACATTATATGTTTAAGGTATACATGCAAGACATATTGTCAAAATGTTTGCCTTGAACCAGCAGTCACAATGTTACATTGTCCATTGATAATGATATTACTTCATATACATAGAAAACTTTTGAATGTGATTTTTCAAGCCTGACATTTTAACAACAGATCCATTCACTATCATAAAATTTTGCTGGATAACATAAGAAGTCAGGTAAGTATCATATATGAATGTTTACCTTGTGTCCCGTTCCTTTTGGGAGAATTCTTCCATGGATTTTCGTACAAGCTATTAGTGACCATATTGACGTCATCGTCTGTGTTGAGTTTCCCGAACGTTGTGAGCGCGACGGCTTCACCTTTGTTGCGCGACATTATGTCTCTGTGTGTCTGTCAAACCCTTCTGCTACAAACCCATCACAGAATACACCTAAAATAAACAGAAAATAATAAGAAACTAACTAAAATATCTGAAAGGGCATAAAAGATTCCCTGATTTATGTTTCAACCAGAAAATAGACCAGTGAGAAATTAGAACATGTTTATGAATATTCATCATTATATTCTGCCTTAGTAATTAAATTTTTTTATTATTCAAATGCTCTTGTCAAACAAGTTTAATCTATGTCAAATAATGTCTAGTATATTCATTACATGGTCTTTATTCCGGTTATCAACTTCATGAATGCCACACAAAATGAAACGATTACATTATAGAGTTTATCTTTTTCAGTACAAAGACAAGGATAAACATATGTTTACTGCATTTCAAGAGACACAGAGCATGTTGATAGGATCACATATGTCAAATTTTGAAATCGATGTTATCACATCGAGAACCACTAACTGTTACTGAAAATAACAAGTTAAAGGTCAATCCGTAAATTTGAGCGAAAATACGGCCATTCAAAGTCGGGATTTTGATCGAAAACCGGACAATGTGGCTCAAGTGGGGCACGCAAATTCGCCAAACGTAATTTTGAAACCTTGTCATAAGCTGACATGAAGATATATTCGATACAATACTGTTTATTAGGTATTGTAACTACCGGTAATAGGTAGATTAATTGGATGCATAATTTCAAATATTTAATGTATTTGAGATGTTTTCTTGATTTTTCCATAAAATCAAGCATTTAAGAGATATTATGCATAAATGGATATATTTGCAAGTCCAGTGATAAGATATGAACTTCAATCAGCATATAAGATATTTTGTAGCTTATCAAAACCAAATAAAATTTTAAGAAAGATACTCTGTGTCACTTTAATTTCATGTGGGGTGTCTATTATTTCCTGACAGTCTACAGTATAGGCATCTATTTTAGGCATGCGTTTATTTTGTAATAAAAAATACCGTTCAGATCATTTCTAAGAAAATTGAGATATTCCAAGAAAAAATGAAGGGAGATTTACATCTAAGTTTGGTTTACCCGGCGTTTAATTAAGGCAATTTTTTTTTTCTCCAGAAACCATATGCAACTGCACCTACCGATTCAAAGCAGACGTGTAATTAAAGAAACACGGTACATATAAATTAACGGAGAATTTTACGAACATCTCAAGTATTCAAACTATTGCAACTATCAATGTCTCAAAGAGTTCCTGTACGAGTTCAATGAATCTTATTCTAGCAGTGTTTAAGGATTAAAATTTCATGGCTTCTCTTGACCAAGAACAAAAGGTATCAGAAGCTATATATATATATTTATTATATGATTGGCGGTGAAATACCGAGATCTATCAATGACAGTAAACCGTGTTATCAGTCACTAGTGACAATAACAATGGAACGTGTTATCAATCACTAGTGACTGATAACAACAATGACCTGACGTCATCGAACAATGCTCTGGCGAAATGACACGCTCATGACGTCATATTGTTGCTTTGGCGACGGGCTCTCTGTGGAGCCGACTCAACGTAAATGCACTTAAATTTTGTTAGAAATACAACGATAAAATCATAAAATAAATAGAAAATGTGTGTTTTCTTGACAAATACTATGTTTATCTCATCTCGTGAGGCAGAAAAGTTATATAATAAAAGTTATAGTTAAATCAAAGATGTTGATATATCATCAAACGTCCCAATCTTCCTCGGTCAACTTAGTGATTCAATTTATGGTCGAACAATGCCTGGGTAATCTCCAACAAAGACCTGCTGAACGAAAACCAATCCACCTGCATCATTCAACAGATCACACAGACATTCAGTGATTGGGAAGGACACTTTTGACAATGGGCCATTTTCATGGCTTTTAGTAATTTTCTGCATTTTAAAGGGGCCATTGCCCTTATATCAATAGTAAACTGCCCTTCCTAATCCCTAGATGCTGGAGATGACTATGCCACGTTCTAGGAAAGCCCTTGAACAACATCACACGGACTGCGCTACGATGGACGCCACAAGGGAAAAAGACCCCAAGGAAGACCAAAAACAACGTTGAGATGAACAGTAGAGGCAGAGTGTGGCAAGATCGGAATCATCTGGGGTGAGACAGAGACAGAGGCTAAGGACTGTGCTGGATGGAGAAATCTTGTTGCGACCTTATGCTCCATGATTGAGTAAAGAGGTTAAGTAACTAAATGCCTGGGTAATATCACACAGTCATTAGCGACAAGTGTATTTCTTGATTTATGTGCTGAACTTACTACCCTGCCAAGACAACTGATTTTCTTTGATAGGATAATGCAAAGATATCTTGTTATTTTTATCAACACATGAATCTCTTCGCAATAGCATGTGAATCATCTCTATTTCTTTTGACCATACAAAAATTCACCCAATCTAATGGATCAAAATGTGCCCAAATGAGCAATCGCAAACTCTTCAGTGAGATATAAATGCCATTTAGATTCTAAGATAGTGTACAAATGAAACAACGTCATATTTGGGATCACACTATCTTGATTGTTTTAAAAAAACAGCCCTTTTGGCGAACAAATAAAAACATATTTTTTCTGATGAAACACCAGACAAACACATCTTCCCTCAGGATGATATTGCCGTATGAAACAAGAATTTTTTTATGTCGAGATCCAATGTAATAACAAAATATGCAGACCGATAGGAAGATCATATGTCTTGATAAAGGGATTTTGTCATTCATCCACAGGTCATCATCGAGTTGGTATTGATAATCGACGTCAGCATGCAATCCTGACATTTGCACTCATTATCTTGTCACAGATTTTCCAACAGAGCAGAGATTTTTGCGTCACAGTTGTTGAGAGCAAAACAATTATAATAAAGCCTGCTATTATCCAAATCAATAAGGACGACAAGGATGATTTTAATCAACAATCTACTTCATCAATCATGGCAAACTTGAAAGAAGGACTTTTTTTTACCTTTCTCAAGTTTTAAGCTCAACAGTCCCCTGCAACGATGTCATTGATGATTATGATAATGGATATGTACAGTACTATTTGATCATTGCCATAAATGTGAAAAACAATGTTGATACTTTAAGCCATGGTTTGTGTACAAATAAAAATATCAAATTTTTTTTGCCCCCGAATCGGAGATTCCAGGGGTATACCGGTAATGTTTTTTGCCCTGTCCATCTGTCTGTCACAAAAAACTTTGGTCATAACTTTTGATTGCTTTGGGGTAGACCTTTGATATTTCACATGTGCATCTATTATGATAACACCTTTTAGATGAGGTCATATTTTTTTACCTTTGTCACCTTGACCATTGCAGAGCAAGCATTTTTCGAAAACTTTAACCTTGGCCATAAATTGTGATTGGATAGCGATAGACCTTTGATATTTCCCATGTGTATATCATAAGACCTTTCAGATGAGATCATCATTTTTTACTTTGTGACCTTGACCTTAGCACAGCAAACATTTCTTATTACCCATGAGGGTAGTCATACCCAAGTTCATATTTTCCATATGTTGCCCTAGTGCAAAATATCACCTTTTCATTGTGACATCATTTTAAAAACAGTGCTGTGATGACCTATGACGTCACAATCTATACGGGTCGACGGCTGCTGGTCCGCCCATTCAGAGAAGTAGGTTTTGAGTATTTTCTTTAATTTTCGGACTATGGTAATAAACAGAATTTATCATGCATACTATGTTTTCGACATTCGTGCCTAAATATCAGTATATCCCTCGCTCTCGCTCGGGAAATACTAATATTTAGGCATGCTTGTTGTAAACAAAGTATGTCATGGACACTCATATAATATCCTCTATAACCGGGGACATCATCTTGTTATTTTAAATTATCCAATCAGTGTTGATAAAGGTACAGTCCTATTTATTGTGTAAATGAAATTCAAGGGGTCATTTCAGATTATGCATATAATCGCTATTAATATATGATTATAAAACAAGGTTGAAACATCTAACTGGAGTCAGAATTTTATTGATTCATATTTGACAACTTGATAAAGAAGAGCACAAAAGCAAATCACAAAAAATACTTATAGGAGTGTCCCTTTAACTGACACCATTACTGGCAACATCGTGAATTTTTCACCCTAATGTTGTAGTATTAGACATTTGGTTTGAAAATAAGTGCATACAAATTGTGTCTGTAACATCATTTCTACAATTATTTGTTGTTATTGATAAGATGTTCTTAAATACATACACTGACCTTCTTTTGAAAAAAAATATATACAAATTGTGAGATTTCATCGAATGTTTATCTTCTATTGTTTTGTATATTCAAAATCATCCACAAAAAAAAATGCTTTATCTCCTTATTTTGACTTATAACTTACTTCAGTAATAACCAGGTGGCTGTAGCTAGACTGTAAACGCTCCATTGCTAATATTGATACAATAATTTCTATAAATGGTTATAATGAATTTAAATACATCAATATATCCATTCGACAAAAATGCAAACTCAAAATGAGCCCTAAAAGCAGGTGAACGTGTTTTTAGCTGTTGCATCTCTAGTGACGATGATAAAATCTGCCTTTTATGATCTCGAATTTCCTTTGCCATGGGCAGTGTAATTTTCGACTAAAGAGAATTGATACACGGTCATTTATCATCCAAAGCTACCCTCATGCATTCGATATTACAACAACTTAAAATAAAGGTCATCAAAATTTAACATCTTTCACAGCGACAGCACAACAACGTGCTTGAGAGATGTTATTCAGATTTTGACCCTTCGCTCGTGTCACTGATTTGTCGATGGACAACTTTTGAAAATGCACGTTAAGAAAAAAAAATATTACCAAGTCACTCATTCAACTGTCCGTCCGCCCCTTCGCGTAAAGTTCTTTTCTTTGTGGCACTATTACTACACTACAATGAAGTCAATTTAGAATTCATGTCACAATGTTGTTGGCAGCCATTCTTGTCGCCGCGTCAGCGCCTCCTTACGTCGCGCACGAGTTATCTGCCCTTGTTTACGTTCTGATTGTAATAAAATAATCATCAAATCCTTAATCAAGTCTCAACATAATACAAAAAGATGATAATGTGACGTAAATACAAATCCTTCTTAATTGACGTACTATTGCTGAATCTAGGAAGAAATAATAACATAAGAATTTTTAATAATTAAAGTTGCCCCGTATGTATCAATCAATTTAGGCCTAATTTGTTTTGCAGGCCAGTCTCTATAGTTAAATTCAATAGAAAAAAAATCAATTTAAAATCTTAAAACGGAAGAGACGTTTTCAGACAATTAGGCCTACATGTATGTAAAATTACTGTGGCCTAAATTAGATTGAGTCTAGGAAATTAAAAGTAATAATTTTCATAATATAGTTATTTGGAATCTAGAGAACGTAATTTGCCAACACCTTATAACATTTTCCCATTAAATTGATACACAGTTGTGTATCAGGGCTACTTTCTGTCCTTAAAACTCCATTTTGCAAATCGAAAACTGTGCTTTACTTAAAATTTTAAAAGGCATTTAGAAGTTGGTGTGATAATACAAGACAAATGTTATGGATAACAACTTCTTTATTGATTTTTCACGTTACTGGGCCATTTCTTGCCTCTTTTCACGTGAGGAATCAATAAAAACGGTTGTAAACTTGATTTTAAACTATCTGGTATTAGATTTCCTTCATTTGAATTTCGGTATGAATCTTAGATATATTTCATAATCTATCGTATAACTCTTAAAGTTAATAAATGAACATATTGTATCTATTACATATCCTATATTGCAGTGCTTGAAATATAGTTGTTTATATCGTGCAATTAAACAATACATCAACATGACCGTAAACATGCAGTTAGTTATTGTCATACACATTTCAGATATGAAACATGTGTGCTGACCTAAATTTATGGTTTTGTATGACATATGTGTCCAACGGATTAATTCTTCATGAGTCTATATAATCCAAACATTATCTGCCAATATGGAAGGACTTCATAATTTTCGTGTATATTATATTGTGCTTACTTTCATTTTAACAAGATGTTAAAACACAACGTATCATATCTCCTTAAACAGAAGTATGTATATTTGCCAGTTATGGATATGCAATTGGATCATATATTTCCATTTACGTCATTCTCCATTCAATTCATTTGAACTTTTATAATTAATAAGTTCGGCTCCGAATGACATCAACAGGTATCGAATCTACGTTAGACCACGAACATTAAAAAAAACACAGTAGGTTTATCTCCTAAAGATACTACACACATTTGACCTTCAATGACCATAATTGCCTAATTAAGTTTAAAATGAGCTATTATTTCCTTTACTTTCCTTTAAAATAAACTTGATATCTATGAATTTATGTATGAATTGTCCCTACTCATTGTCAAATTTAAGTCATCATATATTTCTCTTTCTTCACATATGAATATATAAAATTATTATTCAAGCAATAAAAATGGTCGGAATAGCAGCCAAATTTGTTCACTATAAGAGTTGTGAATTAACATTTTTAAAAAGTCACCTACAAATACAACTAGTTCTTGTCTGTAAACCTATCACATTAAAGGGACAGTAGCACGTTTGTAGGAGAATATAAGATATCAGAAAATTTGAAATAAATGTTTCCAATTGAAATACAATGTATTTAAAGGGGCAGTAGCACGTTTTTAGGGGGAATATAAGGTGATGTCAGGAAAATGAAAATAAATGGTTCCAATTGATAGACACTGTATTTAAACTAAATAAAGCAGTAATAATTCAAATACATAACGTAAAGTTTAGCCATGCGATTCCTTTTTCTTGCACAAAATGAATTAAAGGTGTTCACAAAAAATGGCCGCCAATGGATTTTATGTGAATTTTCATACTTTGTCCTTTGACTATGGATGATTGGCTTGTGTAATGAGATTTTTGACAATGTCAAAATCATACATTTAGCCTTAACTTACAATTATCAGTGAAAATTTTGAAATATAAAACTATCAAAAAACGTGCTACTGCCCCTTTAAGATGAAGAATAAACGGATCTGAATTTGAAAACTCGAAAATGATATCCTTTCATAGGTATAAACTATTTTCTACAACGACTCATGTCAAGGCATAAGAAAGAGAAAATGCATTGGCCGAATTAAAAAAAAAAATGTACCTTTGAAGATTTTTTCCCCATGAATAATGACCTACTTTAATCAACGTAATTCATCAATCAAGATAAATTACTTTACATTTTATGATGACTTTTACAAAAACCCTAAAATAGAAGAATTAATTAGAAATACTAAGCTGTCCTTTCCCAGGCTTAAAGGGGCAGTAGCACGTTTTTTGATAATTTTATATTTCAAATATTTCACTGATTATGTAAGTTAATGCTATATGTATTAAATTGACAGTGTCAAAAACCACACTACACGAGTCAATCACCCATAGTCAGAGGACAAAGTATGGAGATTCACATAAAATCCATTGGCGGCCATTTTGTGTGAACACCTTTAATTCATTTTGTGTAAGAAAAAGCAATCGCATGGCTAAACGTTACGTTATATATTTGACTTATTACTACTCCACTTAGTTAAATACATTGTCTTTCAACTGGAACCATTAATTTTCATTTTTCTGACATCACCTTATACTCCCCATTAAAACATGCTACTGCCCCTTTAAGTGTATACAAAGGTAAGTTAAGAATAGAATGCTCCAAATGGATAGAAAGTAAAATTTGATTTTTATTATCCGTGGAATTACGCATGATGTATTAACAACACACCCCCTCTTCGTACACATTAGTGATCGAAGTTATGTTATGTGCACGCATGCAAATATAGTACACAACATCTGTTGTTATGAATTGTTGTCAAACTGTTGCTCTCCTAACGAATTATGCTTCATAAACATAATTCCGATGATAACATTATACCAAGTTAATTATGGTGATCCTTCGTTATGATAATGTAATTGAAATATATCACACATGCACCTGTTATTATGTGAACAGTAAATCAATATTATTCCTACTTAGCGATTCTACATATTCAACAATACGTTCTTCTAGTATATTCATCATGTCCATTAAGTTATCATCTGAAATGTTTAAATAAGTATAATTTATGAAACACTTCATATATACCCACTATGTTATAATTTAAAGGGGCAGTAGCACGTTTTTTACAATTATATATTTTAAAGTTTTCACTGATAATTGTAAGTTAATGGTAAATGTATTATTTTGACAGTGTAAAAAATCTCATTACATAAGCCAATCATCCGGTTCAGTCGCTCGAAGACGAAAATTTTCGGCGTGTATAAACATGGAGCGAGTTTCGTTTTCGTCTTCACGCTAACGGTAGCTCCTTCTCAATTTACTCCAATCTACATTAAACAATAGGTGCTTGTCTAAACAACTCCGATCATCGACACCAGGCGACACAAATCGATCGGTTGTTCCCCCGACCTCGTGACCACATAAATAACACAACTTTACATTATCATAATTATTATTGCTAATTCGATACATGAAATTTCCAACACAAAGATATCTACCACCTCTGGAAGTGGGAACATACTTGTACTATACTTGTGCGTTAGATATGGTGCAATGCCGATAGTGATTGCAAAAAAAAAATTAATATCGAGCAGAAACTAATTTATAGGTACCTTAATTGTTTTGTTAGTATCATATTTGATTGAAATCAACTCATAATTTTTACATAAATTGTGAAAATATTTCACATATCAGTTAACCATCATGTCAACGTGAGAACAGTTCACATCTTGCTCACGAATGGTTTATTCTCATGAAGATCACAAAAGTGACATAGAGAAACAATACAAATATACAGTTTGGTTTATGGGAGCATACGTAGACAGGTTTTGAGATAATTGCATAATTTCAATTGAAGAGCTTTATGCTCACATGACATTAATGATATAAACTTATGTAAAGATGGATATTTACAATAATAGTCAGGAAATAATGAATCTCTTACTGCGTTAAGAAATGGACAATACAAAATTATATGGGCCTCATCTCCGATTGATTTTTTACAGAGTACACATAATCTCTCTTTTTTCTACTGTTATACCATCTACCTGTTTCTATTGGGAGTCTATGGTTACAAGTTCTGATTTTAGTGAGCCAAATGCGCACATTTAATGGGAAGTGTAATAAATAACATTCGAGGTATGTTGATGGCTTAAACATATTATATTATAATAATATCCTTTAGAGGATTTTGATTTAGATTCGGAAGGCGATAATCCGTCCTTAATCCCTTATCCAAACATTACTAATCATCAAAGAGCACTGCTTTTCGTCTTCGAGCGAACACCTGAAACTAGATTTTCGACTTCGAGCGAATACCCCAATCATCCGTAGTCAGAGGACAAAGTATGAAGATTCACATAAAATCCATTGGCGGCCATTTTGTGTGATCACCTTTCATTCATTTTGTGTAAGAAAAATGAATCGCATAGCTAAATTTTAAGTTATATATTTGAATTATTACTGCTTCTTTTAGTTCAAATACACTGTCTCTCAATTGGAACCATTAATTTTCATTTTCCTGACATCACTTTTTATTCCCCCGAAAACGTGCTACTGCCCCTTTAAACGTTTAAACAGAGGGATTTTTTTTAATACAGAGACCACATAAATTGCTTTGTTTTCACAAAATGAATGTGTATCAATAATAATAGGTAAGAACTATTTATGCAACTCTTGTGCAATTTCGCCCCATATACATTTATCTTATTAAAATATAATGCATGTATAATCTGCTTTTGAAAACATAACATGAAACTAAACATATTATTAGAAGCACCATCACGACCCCTATCCATAGTACACAATTACATAATCAATGCAAGTACAAATTAAATACACAATGAATACACATAATATCATGAGACCTGATACGCCATTGATGAAATTAGTAATCTTGTATATTTTCAAATACCCCCAAAACGATTTCTATAATAACGAACGGGACGATGATAATTTATGAATCTAGTATATTATCACACACGATGTTTAGTCTAGGATATCATCACAAAGTCATAGCTCCAAACAATGTCAATGATAACGTACGCGATGATAACAAGTTATAAATCTAGTATAATATCACATACCTCCGAAACGATATCTATGATAATGAATTCGATGATGATATAACTTATTTATCTAGTATATTATCATATACCTCCGAAGCAATGTTTATGATAACGACCTCGATAATTATAACTTAGTAATCTAGTATATCATCACTTACACCCCTTGGGCGGTTATATCCCTTCTTTTTTGTATTGGTTTTAACTCATAACTACCTTTTTATAGGTGTTTACCACTTACACCCCTTGGGAAGTTATTGCCTTAATTTTAGTTGAATGTTATATGCCGTGAGCTCCATCCGCGTAGGTTGGTTATCTCATAACCACCTTGGTCGGTTATAAGATTGTAAACAATTGCAAACAATTGAACTTGTAAATTTTGTATTTTTAATCAAACAAGAAAGTAAAGATTTATGAACAACGAAAGTGGGATTCGAACCAGGGACCTCTATGTTGTCAAGCAGCGCTCGTACCTGTTGAGCTACCGTGGATCCATGCCAGTTGATGTAAATTTTTGTGTGTCATGTTTGGTTTTTTATTTCCCCCTATAAATATATATTAATATTGCAATACAATAGTTTTTAATGTAAGGAATCAAATTTTTAGTCCCAAAACCTTTAGCATGGGGTATTGTAAGTAGTATAACATAGTATTCTTATCAAGACATATTAAAACCCGCAAAATGGATCACTAAAACGTTTTTCAATTATTTGTATGTACACCAATTTAGTTGAAACACCGTAATAAAATAGTTTTTATTGTAAGCAATCAAGCGTTTATATCTAAAACCCTAATACGGGGGTAA
This sequence comes from Steromphala cineraria, assembly GCA_916613615.1. Taxonomy (NCBI): domain Eukaryota; kingdom Metazoa; phylum Mollusca; class Gastropoda; order Trochida; family Trochidae; genus Steromphala; species Steromphala cineraria. Next base: position 59,948,866 of record OU744731.1, on the reverse strand, counting down.
TTTAAGTATTTTTTCTTATCAAGAAATGATAAACCCGCGAATGAATTCAGTAAAACGTTTTTAAATTAATTGTTTATAAACAAATTAAGTTGAAACTATTGCAGCAGTCCTCCGCGGGAGTGTAAGTCAAATAATGACCCGTTTGCCTCGGGTTATGGAAATAACCTCTGCTCGGGCTACGCCCTCGCGAGGTTATTTTCCATAACCCCTCGGTACCGGGTCATTATTTACTACATACCCCCGGACCGCTATAATCTAGTATAATATCACAAACCTCTGAAACGATGTTTATGATAACAACCTCGATGATAATAGTTTAGTAATCCAGTATAACATCACATACCTCCGAAAAGTCGATTAAAGTCAATGTCTATGATAACGAAAGTGATAATAATAATTGAGCAATCTTGTAAATCATCACATACCTCCGAGAAGTCGGTTTAAGTCAATGTCTATGATAACGAAAGCGATGATAATGATTAAGTCATCTAGTAAATCATCACAAAAACGTCGGTTAAAGTCAATGTCTATGATAACGAAAGCGATGATAATGATTAAGTCATCTAGTAAATCATCACAAAAACGTCGGTTAAAGTCAATGTCTATGATAACGAAGCGATGATAATGATTAAGTCATCTAGTAAATCATCACAAAAACGTCGGTTAAAGTCAATGTCTATGATAACGAAAGCGATGATAATAATTGAGCAATCTAGTATATTATCACATATCTCCGAGAAGTCGGTTAAAGTCAATGTCTATGATAACGAAAGCGATGATAATAGTTTAGTAATCTAGTAAATCATCACATACCTCCGAGAAGTCGGTGAATGCCTTTTCAGTGAACAGTCAATGTGGCAGCCCATACTCCTTATACGTAGCATGTGGCAATAGTTGTATATAGGTCGGGGATCAATGAAGAGCTTGTTTTGATATGCTTTGCTGTTGTTTATAGGTCAACGTACGTCTGGACTCGCATCTAGCAGATGCAATGGATATGTGAGTAGGAGAGCATACCCAACTAAAATTGCGTTTTCAACACCATGAATGAGGAAGAGTTCAAATCCATTACTGCAGGAATAAGATGTTTCGGTGTAGATACCAACACCGTTTACAAGCAAATGATGAAATCATCATGCTTGGTAAGGAAACGAAGGTATTTGAGGTCATATTAAGAAAATAAGGTTATGTATTTTACCAATCTTTCCTTTTAGAAGCATTTGAGGATTATTTGAAACTAGGTACCAAAGTAATGTCGCATTAAATTTTCTATACCGTGAATTCTGCCTTCCATTCTTTAACATGATATATATCTTGTGATTTATAAAGCACAGGGAACCTAAGATGTAAAAATGCCTTTCTTATTTGCTTTATTGCATTTTCTCTACCATGGTTTGAATTGAGTCCTATTTGATGGGGATTTTGAAGCTACCAGGCGGTAAACACCTATTGAATAATATACTCCTGCTTGTTCTAATGTACTTTACGCCTACGTCAGGCAATGTTCCAAGGTACCATGGAAGTAAACACTATCGATTTATTTGCTCTAAAGTGTTTGACGCCTAACTTGCTTCTAATCAAGCGGTTTGGGAGGTAGAGTAATGAGTAATCGATGAAAAATGTTCAACACAGTTCTCCAACGTTTGCTTTAATGTAATGTGGTCAGTACTGCTTGCATATACTTGTTTTGGTGATTAACAAATGATAATAAATTACTCTACTCAAGTGAAACTAATACATGTTTGTATTGGCGACCTAATCCAAATCAATTGACATTAAAGGGGCAGTAGCACGTTTTAGGGGCAATATATAAGGTGATGTCAGGAAAACGAAAATTAATGGCTCCAATTGAAAGACAATGTATTTAAACTAAATGGAGCAGTAGTAATTCAAATATATAACTTTACGTTTAGCCATGCGATTCCTTTTTCTTACACAAAATGAATTCAGGGTGTTCACACAAAATGGCCACCAATGGATTTTATGTGAATCTTCATACTTTGTCCTCTGACTATTGGCTTGTGTAATGACACTGTCAAAATAATACATTAAGCATTAACTTACACTTATCAATGAAAATTTTTAAATATAAAATTATCAAAAAACGTGCTACTGCACATTTAAAAGGTTGTAATAGACATCTGCATCAAAGAACTCAAATGCTCAAGATTTGGACATCGTTAAAAATGCGCGTTTTGACGTCACTAGGACGCCATTGGTTCATTATTGGGGTCGAACGGAATATGTAAGCTTTCCGTACATCATGGTAAGTGCATTTGTAATCAAAGATGTAGATGAGAGTCACTAGTTCTTGATTAATGTGCTCTAGTAAATATGGCATTGCATCCAGTACTGTGGTTAAAACCTTTGCCGAGTTGTTGACTATGATGGTGAAATCTTAGCAGTAATGGTGCCTTTAAAAGGGGCAGTAGCACGTTTTTTTTATAATTGTATATTTTAAAATTTTCAATGATAATTGTATGTTACTGCTAAATGTATTATTTTGATAGTGTCATAAATATCATTGCACAAGCCAATCAGCCATAGTCAGAGGACAAAGTTTGAAGATTCACATAAAATCCATTGGCGGCCATTTTTTTGTGAACACCAATTTTTCATTTTCTGCAAGAAAAAGGAATCGCATGGCTAAACTTTAAATTACATATTTGAATTATTACTGCTTCATTTAGTTTGAATACATTGTCTTTCAATTGGAACCATTTATTTTCATTTTCCTGACATCACCTTATATTTCCACTAAAAACGTGCTACTGCCCCTTTAAATGTTAACGAGTTTTGTATGTCTGGCAGCAAGCCTTCTTTCAACCCATGATGCACGCGAGTCAGTATTTTGGGTTCAAAGGCTTCAAACGGTTCTGAAAAAGTATTTTCTGGAACCTGTTTATAGTTGTTTACAGGAAAGTGTGTATCTGGACGTGTTTCCTGGTTTGTACATAAAGTTCTTCTAATAGTACAAACAATTCTAACAACGGCAGTGACAGACAACATAAACGAACAAATGTAAACGATTTAAGCCCAATTATAGTAAATGGCATTCTCTTTATCTCATTTAATGTGTTCGAGATTATATTACCAATGACAATGATAAGGGACACATATGTTTGGTACACATTATCTCCTGGAAAATAGCAAATGTTTAAAAAGATAACAAATGATTTATACGAATTAAACATTATCATGATAAATGTATGTATTGAAAATATAAAGATGGATCTTGATAATTAAATAACCTAAATGATATGACGAACTATCCAAATAACGTGTTCATGACTATTAAAGGGGCAGTAGCACGTTTTTTTTTATAATTTTTCACTGATAAATGTACGTTAATGCTAAATGTATTATTTTGATAATGTTGAAAATCTCATTACACAAACCAATCATCCATAGTCAGAGGTCAAAGTAGGAAGATTCACATAAAAACCATTGGCGGTCATTTTGTGTGAACATTTTTTATTCATTTTGGGTAAGAAAAAGGAATCGCATGGCTAATTTTTACATTATATATTTGAATTATAACTGCTCCATATAGTTCAAATGCATTGTCTTCCAATTGGAACCATTAATTTTAATTTTCCTGACATCACCTTATATTCCCCCTAAAAACGTGCTACTGCCCCTTTACGACACGAATGCAAAGATCCATTCATCCACTGACCAACCGAGCTAGTCATGAAACCTAATTGTACTCAAACCCATAAAATAAAGTTCACAACATTAAAGCTTACTCCGAAACAAGACTAATTCTAGAACTGAATATTCTCTCCTAAAAGAGGCAGTTCGATCATGTGACTTTGATCTAGCCTCTGTTCGTATTAGACCAAATCCATGTTTCCGGAAGTTTCCCCATACCTAAAAGAAATCACCACATTCCATGTGATTTTTGTGTGCAAAAGACAAAGATTTACGCATGAAAAGGGTTGTTCATAACAAAATATCTTTGCAATGATTCAGGTATCAAAAGGATGAGTTTAGAACAGCGGTGCTGATTGCACAACTAACTTCGATTGCATCCAATCAGGCATCTCCCATTCTAGCCCACAAACTCGGCTTAATGAAACAGAGGCTTGATCCTCATGATACGACTGAGCTGTCTCTGTGTGGAGAGAGAGATCTGAATGGAACTATACGAAAAATCCCGTTTTCATCTCATTTGATAAAATATGTATTTTTTCAGAGAGTGAGTATTAGCCTTTACGTAGCTGTGCACCGATTGACCCCTGAATGTTTGATGGACTACACTTGCTAGTTGAGGGACCACACGGGACAAAGAGCCATAACAATACTGTGACACACATTACAAGGAGATAAGTATGTAACAAAGACCGGACATGCGTGTACATATACTTATACTTGTATATACCATCGCTGTCACGAGACCGACAGTCTCATGAATAATTAACCGTGAAGTCTAACGAGCTGCCGTGAAGCCTACTACCAGTTGTACTAATGTGCCGTGAAGTTACGTGATGAAAGACTCTGCTTGTCAATAATCAGAGATGCATGGAGAGATCCCAAATATAACATTGTTAGATGTCTTCAATAATCGCATGTATTTCATGAATATTAATAGAACATCTTATGAATTACTAGTTCTGGTCAATGCCTTCACATGAAAAAACAAATAAGTCTCGACCTTGACTCTCGTTCTGTGAGTTCTTGTGTGTCTCTCACTGTCTGTCTCTATTTCTGTGTCGTTCTCTCATATATGTCACTCTCTTTCTCCCTGACGTTCTCTCACATCCCTCTTTCTCTCCCTCTCGCTTCAATTATGACTCGTCTCGACTCGGACTGTCTGTCTGTCTCTCTCACTATCTCTCCCCTTTTGCCTCCCTCTCCGTCTCTCTCCCCTCCCTCTCTACCCTTAATCTCTCCCTCCCCTATCTCTCTCCCCTTCTTTGCTCTCCCCCTCTCTCACTCCCCTATCTCTCTCTCCTATCTCTCTCCCCTTAATCTCTCCCTCCCTCTCTCTCCCCCTCTCTCACTCCCCTATCTCTCTCCCCCTCTCTCACTCCCCTATCTTTTCCCCCCTTCTTCTTTCCTCTTTCTTCTCTCTCTCTCGCTTCAATTATCTCTCGTCTCGACTCTGTCTGTCTCTCTCAATCTTTTCTCCCCCCCCCCCCCCCCCCCTCTCTCTCTCTCTCTCTCTCTCTCGCTTCAAGTATCTCTCGTCTCGACTCTGTCTCTCTCACTCTTTTCTCTCCCCTCTCCCCCCTCTCTCTCTTCTCGCGTTTCTTTCTATCTTGTATCTCCGTTTTGGCATATCTTCAAACTGAAACCTATTTGCAACCTCTATTTTCAATTTGCAGGGACGCGTACAAGCCTAAAACTGTAAGTGCATATCGGTAAAACTGTCACTCCACATGTGTGTTGTCATGGTTAAGTCACGGTAATCATATCCTTCCACACAATGCTATGACCTAACTGTTCGCTGTTAACACTCGATATTAAGTTAAGTGCAAGCCTTAAATTATACTGCTAATTAGACAGACATCAACACGGTCACGAGTTATCTTACATTGCAGCAGGAGCCAAGGAGTGTTCTAAAACTTTTTCTTCGTTATCATACTTTAAAGGGGCAGTAGCACGTTTTAGGGGTAATATAAGGTGATGTCAGGAAAATGAAAATGAATGGTTCCAATTGAAAGACAACGTATTTAACTAAGTGGAGCAGTAATAAGTCAAATATATAACGTAACGTTTAGCCATGCGATTGCTTTTTCTTACACAAAATGAATTGAAGGTGTTCACACAAAATGGCCGCCAGTGGATTTTATTTGAATCTTCATACTTTGTCCTCTGACTATGGATGATTGCTTTGTGTATTGAGATTTTTGAAACAGTCAAAATAATACATTTAGCATTAACTTAGAATATTCAGTGAAAATTTTAAAATATAAATTATCAAAAAAACGTGCTACTGGCCCTTTAAATTATACTGCTAATTAGACAGATATCAACACGGCCACGAGTTATCTTACATTGGAGAGGGTGCCCCATGACATTTATTAACAATAAATTTATTATGAAATGAATATAAGTTCTAGCTACTCACACTTAAGGAACAACACTCTAATATCGAGATACGAGTGGTGTATTGCCAGTCACCACAAGATACATGCAAGTCATAGAACCAATCAACAGAAAGGGAAGTGTCGTGGCATAAACAACTTATAGGCTATTGAAAATCAATTTGATATTGCAAGCCGAAGATAATACTATATAAACGTGATATCTGACTTAATTGGAAGAGGGCATTATTTTACATGTTTTGATTGAAAGCATGTGAAGCCTTAAGAAAGTCTAGGTTACTTACTGTGGCGTTATGAATGGTAAGAACTATCTTAAAGGGGCAGTAACACGTTTTTAGTTGGAATATAAGGTGATGTCAGGAATATGGAAATAAATTGTTCCAATTGAAAGACAATGTATTTTAACTAAATGAATCAATAATAAATCAAATATATAATGTTAAGTTCAGCCTGCGATTCCTTTTTCTTACACAAAATGAATTAAAGGTGTTAACACCAATGGTTTATTTTAATCTTCATACTGTCAACATAATACATTAAGCTTTAACTTACAATTATCAGTGAAAAATTAGAAATATAAAATTATCAAAAAACGTGCTACTGCCCCTTTAATGTGCAAATGATTTTCTACTAGAGTGTCCTTTGAATAGTGTATATTTAACAAAGCTAGACGAAATGAGTATTATATTGCCATTGTATTGGCACAGTCTAAGTTTCGTACATTCTCTCCCCACAGAGGAAGATCAAGTCAAGAAATGTTGATACAGCCTCTGTTATATTACGCCGAAATCCCTGGGTTCCGACCGTTTCCCCTGGCGGAAAAAAATTGCACCACAATCCATTTGAATTTCTATATCAAATGGCAACGCTTCTCGCATGGAAAGAGTGGTTCATATCCCAATGCCTTTGCCATCATTTAATAGCCAAAATGATGAATTAAGAACAGCGTCGCTGACTGCACAACTAACTTTGAGTGCCTCCAATCAGGCATCTCCCATTCTATCCAACAAATTCTGCGTAATAGAACAGAGGCTGTATCAACATTTCATGACTTGACCTTCCTCTGTGAGAGAGAATAGGTTCCGTAGAACATGTGAAGAAAACTGTCGCTGGGGAAACAAAGCAGTAGTTCACACTCAGGTGTCGTCGACAGTTTAACCACATTCATTAGAATAGACATGAATAAACGGTAAATAGACGGTTAGTCGAACGAAGTAAGGCCTAGAAAAAAATAATCTGTTTCTGGTTTCCGCCCGCGTCAGTTTCAAACCCCCGCATCAAGTCAAGATGTTGACAGGGGAAAATGTAAATTTAGTCCCGTTGCCTAGAACAAACATTGAAACGCAGGCTCTTAAAATGTTACTTATTTCTGTCCGCGAGTGCCTTTAGGGACGCAGTGAACAGATAATAAAAGGTAATATTTCTTTCTTTTTTCCTAATGTACGATAATTAAAAAAACAAAATTGGCGAAAAAAATCCGCGTCATCGCATCATTTTTGCCTGTATGTAAAGACACATTGTTTTGAGGGTCTAAGCGTAAAACTATATACTTATAACTAAAATAATTTTACTGTACAGTAGGCATATCTAAAATATTTCATCAATTTCAATTATCCAACACGTACTATATCATTTCTTTCCAAAGCGAACGAAAACAGTTGAATAAGAATTTGAGAATTCCCATGTGTGAATATACATGTGAATAACGAATTCAATAGGAATATATAGGTTCACAGATTTAGGAGCATTTTAGAACATATATTATGATCGTTTTTGTTATGATTTTATTACTTCAAAGACTTAGGATGGATATAGAACATATATTATGCACATTTATGTATGTTACTACTTTATATGGACGAGGAGACCTTTGAAGAAACCCATCAACAAGTGTCATTTAAAGGGAACATGTTTGTACATACCTCCGTCACCGGTATATCACGGAACACTATGTCACTTCAGTACCCATTGTATATCTGTCCTAATTAGCCGCTCACATTCGTTGATAGACGAGGAGGGGGGGGGGGGGGGGGAGACGTAAAGGGGGGGGATGGGGGGGATGAGTCACGGGGGATAAAGGTCGACCAATACCCATTCATAATGAGAACCTAATTACTAAGCCTTGCTACGGGGGAAAAGATGATTAATGATTGAGCTAAATGAAGTCCGATATCGTGCAAAGGAAATTTAAACAAGATTAACTGTAAATACTCACATGTTACATGTTATAACACAGCCCAGTTGAATAATCCAACTGGAGATAAGGCTAATTTGGTTGTTTAGCTTTTTCAGTTTTACAAAAAATACCTTCATTCATGCAGAATAAAAAAGAAAATGAGTAATGTCACTCATCAGCTCCATCAGACTTCATGCACCTGGTGTGACTTGATTGAACATCGTTGATAGTCATTATGAGTAATTGTTTAAAAATGTGATGGATATATTGTCAATTACGCATTTTTAGCATTGCCAAGGTGTCATTAAGATGAAATATTTTGTAAGGAAATGTGATGGACATATTATAAATTCAGGCATTTAAGCGTTGCTAAAGTGTTACTAAGGAAAAAACCCTCTTTGTTGTCATTACACAAGATAAAAATAGAGCCATGGGCTCTGTAGCTCATCAGACTTTTGATGGAAAAAGGCTTTGATCCCTGTGACCCCATTTGGGGTCATGGGGTAATCAAATCTACAATTTAGAATCCTCATTGGCCAAGGTGTCTACACACAACTTTTCAGCTCTCTAGACCTTTTGGAACTCGAGAAGAAGATGAAATTAGGTTTTTAAGGTTTTGACCCCTGTGACCGCAATTGGGGTCATGAGGTCATGAAATCTACAATTTAGAATCCTCATTTGCCAAGGAGTCTACACACAACTTTCAGCTCTCCAGACCTTTTGGAACTGGAGAAGAAGATGAAAATAGGTTTTTAAGGTTTTGACCCCTGTGACCCCATTTGGGGTCATGAGGTCATGAAATCTACAATTTAGAATCCCCATTGGCCAAGGAGTCTCCACATCAAATATCAGCTCTCTAGAGTCATTGGTTCTGAAGAAGAAGTCGAAAATGTGAAAAGTTAACGGATGGACGGACGGATGTACGGACGGACGGATGGACGGATGGACGGACGGACGGACGGATGGACGGACGGACGGACGCCGGACGGACGCCATGCCATGCCATAAGCCCATCGGGTCTTTCAGACATGATGAGCTAAAAATGGTGGTACATGTATTAAAAGGCTATACACTGGCCTATTTCAATTATCCATTGAAATGATTTTGAATGGCATGTGGGTAGCTAGCCCTTGCAGTATTTGCAGTGTTTTATCTGGGTGTTGACACCGAAACGTGAATGTCACATGGGCGGGAACAGTTTAGTACACGCTTGTTTAGCCTCTGTATACCTCCAACTGTAAATGTTGAGTATAAGAGTTTAACTTTTCGATCTAGATACTGCTTATAAAACGCTTAATATTTGATTTACACATATTTTATTCACATAAGTGAAACAGATATGGCACAAGTTTTCCAACTTATTAGACTCTGTCCATAGTAAGTTCAGTTCACATTTACATTATGTATACAATCAGAAAATGAAACCATGTAATATGGAAGATACAGAGAAATGAGGAAAATAAGATTAAAGAATTGTAGTTAAAGGGACAGTAGCACGTTTTTAGGGGGAATATAAGGTGATGTCAGGAAAATGAAAATGAATGGTTCCAAGTGAAAGACAATGCATTTTAACTAAATGGAGCAGTAATAATTCAAATATATAGTGTAAAGTTCAGCCATACTTTTTCTTACATAAGATGAATTAAAGGTGTTCACACAAAATGACCGCCAATGGATTATATGTGAATCTTCATAGTTTGTCCTCTGACTATGGATGATTGGCTTGTGTAATGAGTTTTTTGACACTGACAAAATAATACATTTAGCAATTACTTGCAATTATCGGTGAAAATTTTAAAATATAAAATTATCAAAAAACGTGATACTGTCCCTTTAAAAGGCACACTTAAATCTTGCTAGAATATATACATATATATGTTTAAATATGACTTCGTTTTCACAAGTGAATATATCTGGATTACCATTTAGAAGTAAACTATGGCTATATTACCTAATAACATGCGACACTGAACTTGAAATAATTGACAATCAAAAATATAGTAAAGCCATTTTCACATGGATTTAACAAAACATTACTCACAGCCTTTTCCATCGCTAGTGTTTACAAACTTGAAGAGCATTAAGTGATTAAAGATATGTAACTTTTTAAAGGTACGTAGTTAGGTAAAACAATATTTAAAAGGTTTTGGGTAAGGTTAAACAATTATTTGAAAACATTATGGATATGTCAGTTTATGCATGTAAGGGATGCTAAGGTGTCACCGATATTATTACAAATATACCCATTAGAAAAACCTTGGTATACATTTTATTGATTTTCTTTCGACAACTTGATAAAGAAGGGCACACACTCAGTCTAAAAGAGATGAAGCCATTCATCGGCTCTACGAGATTGAATAACTTTGCTACGCCATAATTAAGCATTGATGATTAGTTTCTGCAAAGATAATTTGTAAATGTTCAGTTAATCTGTCAATACATTAAAATTATTTGTACTATATTGTAAAGTTCGTAACAGTGCAGTTTTCATTTCATTTTCACAAAAATTAAAATGGCGGCCGGAACAGATCAAATAAGCAAAGATCATCTTAGCATGTTCCCTCATTTTACTTACCTTTTCTCCCGAATTTCTTATTTTGCATACACAACTTGATGTATGTGGCACTGGCGTCAGGTATGTATATCCTCACAACACACCGTGAGGTAAGCATAAGGGGAAGGTATCCTACAGCTGCATACCATAAGTTTGTTCACTTGCTTGTGATCTTAGTGCAAATATCATGTAATTTGGGTTTCGTTTTGACGTTCATAAAATAACTCAAGGCCTACTTACAGAAACTCATCAATTGTCCATGTGTAAAATAACCACTCCCAAACCATATTTCGGAATCGTCTTGTCACTGCTGCTGAATGTCGGTATTTGGCATGATTGTTGAATAGACAGATGGGGTTATATTTGTGAAATTTGGATTTTCTCAAATTTCGATTAATATCATCCATGTAAACTTTGTAGGAAAAAAATCAGCACAGTTACGTAACACATATGAATAAGATCTAAAGCTGTTGATCACTTATGAAGGATTTTGTAGAGCAAACAAGCAATCAGTGTTTTCGAAATTTTGACCCCTAGTCACTTCAATGACCTGCCAAATTTGTTACAGCTATCTGCTAGATCATTCTCTCCTCACAGAGGCAGATCAAAGCATGTTGATTTAGCCTCTGTTCTATTACGACGAGTTTGTGGGATAGAATGGGAGATGCCTGATTGGAGGCAATCACAATTAGTTGTGCAATCAATGACGCTGTTCTTAAATCATCATTTTGGCTACTGAAACAAGTCAAAGGCATTGCGATATGAACCACCTTTTTCATGCGAGAAGCGTTGTCATTTCATAAAGAAATTCAAATGTATTGAGAAGAAAGTTTTTTCCGCCAGGGGAAACTGCCGGAACTCACGGATGTCGACGTAATAGAACAGAGGCTAAATCAACATGACTTGATCTGCCTCTGTGGGAAGAGAATGCTGCTAGATATGACATACGAACATGTCAACGCAAACTGAATCTTAACTTATGCAGTGAAATTTCATCATTATCGGCTCCGTTTTACAATGATATGATGTCTCAAAGACGTTACGAATTACACGATATTTGCGCTAGAATACGAAGTTAAATGAACAAACTTAAGATACGCAACTGTTAAGTTGGATAACTTCTTCCTCATCCCGTTCTTAATGAACAAAATACGTTTAAATGAAATCAAATGTTTGTATACTGTTGCGATGCAACTGACCATGTTGCGAATTTGTTTCGAAAATCTCAGAAAATGTCATTCCTTGTGAAACACATAAAATCAACACTTCATAATTGCTATTTTGATATTTTGCAGTACCAGCAAGATTTGTCCTCTCTATATGACTCCTTCAAGGGTGACAAAATCAACATACAGAAGCGTCCATTTGTCGACAGAAAGACTGTTACTGACGTGTTGACTTTTATCGGAATGACGACCACACGAGTTGTTAAATCTATTTGTTCGATGTTTACAAAAGTTTCAGAAAAATTATTCCGTTTTTCTCTGCATCCATGAATAAAATTCTAAATTTAAATCGTCATTAACGATCCAGAAAGTAAAAACTTCCTCGTTTCCGATGCACAATGTCCGCGTCCAAGTGTTTCTAGTAGCTTCAGAATCATTTCATCAGATACAACTCGTGTTAAACAGCATACTACGAGAACAAGTTGTTGTTGGGTTGGAGTTTAACGTCTTCTTTCACCATCGCCGACGTGGGGTCTATGCCTTAGTTATTTCCAAAAAAGGGGGCATGACATTAAGAATAGGCCATAGACACCCAAGTAAAGTTAATAAAAGTTCTAAAGTGTTAAAAAATATATTAAAATAAATTTGGAATTTGGAATAGTGTGGGAGGGAGGGGGGATATTATAAATTATAAATAAAGAGTGCTGTGACATTGAGTGGTACCTGAAAGATATAGAAAGATATTGTGTATGGGAAATTATATTTTATTTTATTATTGTTATATTAAAGTGATATTTTATAAGTTGAAATAAAAAGCTTTACGAGAACAACAAACAATATTCGTTTAAATAACAAGTGTATCATTGTAATGATGTCTGAACGCCAAGGCCAAATGACCATGACCCTGACCCGATGGAGCCATTATCTTTCAAACTGTCATGGAAATGGTTTATAGAGTTAAGTAATGATATTGTCCACGCACCGTTTATGATCCTTTCAGACAATAATGTCCCTCTGTGGTCGCCAGACACTTTCATATGAACAATTACCATTGTGTTTGACATGACAAATGCTAAATTGTCCATTTATACTCATTAAGGCCGAAACTACCAAAGAGCTTTGATAAAATTAGCTGACACTGACACAAACAACAACAGATGAGTCATACGTTATATAAGGGTTTCCTGGTATTAAAGGGGCAGTAGCACGATTTTTTATAATATTATATTTAATTTTTTTATTTTACGTTAATGCTAAATGTATTATTTTTATAGTGTCAAAATCTCATAACACAAACCAACCGAGTTGTTGACTATGATGGTGAAATCTTAGCAGTGATGGTGCCTTTATGCAGTAGCACGTATTTTTATAATTTTATATTTAAAAATGTTCAATGATTATTGTATGTTACTGCTAATTGTATTATTTTGATAGTGTCATAATCTCATATCACAAACCAATTCTCCATAGTAAGAGGACAAAGTATGAACACATCGGCGGCCATTTTGTGTGAACACTGTTTATTCATTTTGTGTAAGAAAAAAGAATCGCATGGCTAAACTTTACGTTATATATTTGGATTAGTACTGCTCCATGTTAAATGCATTGTCTTTCAATTGATACCATCAAATTTCATTTTCCTGACATCACCTTATATTCCCCCTGAAAACGTGCTACTGCCCCTTTAAGGTCTTTATATGGTCAATAGGAATCATACATCTTATACACATTGTCATTCTATGTTTTGAGTGAATGAGATGTTATTATTTTGACATTGTCAAAATCTCATTAGACAAGCCAATCATCCATATTCAGAGGACAAAGTATGAAGATTCATATAAATCCCATTTGCGGCCATTTTTTGTGAACATCTTTAATTCAGATGTTAAATATGTTTTCTTATAGTTACCGACAGAGACAGAAGTGTTTATGTTAGACGAACCCGCGCGCACGTGAATCATGTACGCCTATGTCGTTAGGCCGTTTGAAAAACAATGTATATTTCAGGTAGCTGTCATTGGCACGAGCCTCTCGAGCTGCACGTGCTTTCTGCGGAAACGTACACGGGGACAGTAATAACAGCCGTCAGAGTTTTCTTTGACTCAGCGGCTTCGCTTTGTTGCTTGGATTGCTGGTGACGTGTTTTCATGTCCAATCTTCAAAACTCGGAAAACCACCATTTCCGACGATTTATAAATGTCGATAACGAATATTTCCTACCATGACCAAATTACTCAAACTATGTTTAATATCAATCTGTTGGTCGAAAAAGGTCCACGCAAAAACTATAATGTTTCCTTAATCGAAAAAATCTCCGCATGCCAAACTGTGCTTTCATAATACACGGGACAAACTGTAGTTGCTGTTCTTAGAACAGTTCCGTTATATACTCAGAACAAAAAGTTAAGTGCCACCAGAATATAAACTAAAGTGTTACCACTCTTTGGCGCCTAGCATTGTCATCCATTTACGGCTGATTACCAACCGTAGAGGACACAACCAACACTGAGCCACCACTACACTGATAGGTGCTTAGACAATTCTTGGTGCGAAACGGGTTTTAGCTTGTCGCCAAACATGAATTCGGCCATCCACAACATGCAATAGCATCTTACACTCATCAGACCAATGGATGTGACAGTGATGCCGAATTCAAACCCATCCTCGCTCTACGCCACCTTAGACGTTCATTATTGTGCCTGTATCGATTATTACGCTATTGAGATGTCTACGTGCCCTTTAACCCGCCCCTAGAAATCGATTCATAACGGTTGATATGGAAACTCCTGTGAGTAATCCAGTTATCCCTCAGTACTGGGGCACTAGTGAAGGGGAGGTCCGAGTCAGTGCTTTGTCTTCACGTAGAGGTTACTGTCGGGCGTCCAGATCTCACACTGTCTTCACGTAGAGGTTACTGTCGGGCGTCCAGATCTCACACTGTCTTCACGTAGAGGTTACTGTCGGGCGTCCAGATCTCACACTGTCTTCACGTAGAGGTTACTGTCGGGCGTCCAGATCTCACACTGTCTTCACGTAGAGGTTACTGTCGGGCGTCCAGATCTCACACTGTCTTCACGTAGAGGTTACTGTCGGGCGTCCAGATCCCACACTGTCTTCACGTAGAGGTTACTGTCGGGCGTCCAGATCTCACACTGTCTTCACGTAGAGGTTACTGTCGGGCGTCCAGATCTCACACTGTCTTCACGTAGAGGTTACTGTCGGGCGTCCAGATCTCACACTGTCTTCACGTAGAGGTTACTGTCGGGCGTCCAGATCTCACACTGTCTTCACGTAGAGGTTACTGTCGGGCGTCCAGATCTCACACTGTCTTCACGTAGAGGTTACTGTCGGGCGTCCAGATCTCACACTGTCTTCACGTAGAGGTTACTGTCGGGCGTCCAGATCCCACACTGTCTTCACGTAGAGGTTACTGTCGGGCGTCCAGATCTCACACTGTCTTCACGTAGAGGTTACTGTCGGGCGTCCAGATCTCACACTGTCTTCACGTAGAGGTTACTGTCGGGCGTCCAGATCCCACACTGTCTTCACGTAGAGGTTACTGTCGGGCGTCCAGATCTCACACTGTCTTCACGTAGAGGTTACTGTCGGGCGTCCAGATCCCACACTGTCTTCACGTAGAGGTTACTGTCGGGCGTCCAGATCTCACACTGTCTTCACGTAGAGGTTACTGTCGGGCGTCCAGATCTCACATTGTCTTCACGTAGAGGTTACTGTCGGGCGTCCAGATCTCACACTGTCTTCACGTAGAGGTTACTGTCGGGCGTCCAGATCCCACACTGTCTTCACGTAGAGGTTACTGTCGGGCGTCCAGATCCCACACTGTCTTCACGTAGAGGTTACTGTCGGGCGTCCAGATCTCACACTGTCTTCACGTAGAGGTTACTGTCGGGCGTCCAGATCCCACACTGTCTTCACGTAGAGGTTACTGTCGGGCGTCCAGATCTCACACTGTCTTCACGTAGAGGTTACTGTCGGGCGTCCAGATCTCACATTGTCTTCACGTAGAGGTTACTGTCGGGCGTCCAGATCTCACACTGTCTTCACGTAGAGGTTACTGTCGGGCGTCCAGATCTCACACTGTCTTCACGTAGAGGTTACTGTCGGGCGTCCAGATCTCACACTGTCTTCACGTAGAGGTTACTGTCGGGCGTCCAGATCTCACACTGTCTTCACGTAGAGGTTACTGTCGGGCGTCCAGATCTCACACTGTCTTCACGTAGAGGTTACTGTCGGGCGTCCAGATCTCACACTGTCTTCACGTAGAGGTTACTGTCGGGCGTCCAGATCTCACACTGTCTTCACGTAGAGGTTACTGTCGGGCGTCCAGATCTCACACTGTCTTCACGTAGAGGTTACTGTCGGGCGTCCAGATCTCACACTGTCTTCACGTAGAGGTTACTGTGGGGCGTCCAGATCTCACACTGTCTTCACGTAGAGGTTACTGTCGGGCGTCCAGATCTCACACTGTCTTCACGTAGAGGTTACTGTCGGGCGTCCAGATCTCACACTGTCTTCACGTAGAGGTTACTGTCGGGCGTCCAGATCTCACACTGTCTTCACGTAGAGGTTACTGTCGGGCGTCCAGATCTCACACTGTCTTCACGTAGAGGTTACTGTCGGGCGTCCAGATCTCACACTGTCTTCACGTAGAGGTTACTGTCGGGCGTCCAGATCTCACACTGTCTTCACGTAGAGGTTACTGTCGGGCGTCCAGATCTCACACTGTCTTCACGTAGAGGTTACTGTCGGGCGTCCAGATCTCACACTGTCTTCACGTAGAGGTTACTGTCGGGCGTCCAGATCTCACACTGTCTTCACGTAGAGGTTACTGTCGGGCGTCCAGATCTCACACTGTCTTCCACGTATAAAAGCTACTGTCGGGCGTCCAGATCTCACACTGTCTTCACGTAGAGGTTACTGTCGGGCGTCCAGATCTCACACTGTCTTCATGTAGAGGTTACTGTCGGGCGTCCAGATCTCACACTGTCTTCACGTAGAGGTTACTGTCGGGCGTCCAGATCTCACACTGTCTTCACGTAGAGGTTACTGTCGGGCGTCCAGATCTCACACTGTCTTCCACGTATAAAAGCTACTGTCGGGCGTCCAGATCTCACACTGTCTTCCACGTATAAAAGCTACTGTCGGGCGTCCAGATCTCACACTGTCTTTCACGTATAAAAGCTACTGTCGGGCGTCCAGATCTCACACTGTCCTCCACGTATAAAAGCTACTGTCGGGCGTCCAGATCTCACACTGTCTTTCACGTATAAAAGCTACTGTCGGGCGTCCAGATCTCACACTGTCCTCCACGTATAAAAGCTACTGTCGGGCGTCCAGATCTCACACTGTCTTCATGTAGAGGTTACTGTCGGGCGTCCAGATCTCACACTGTCTTCATGTAGAGGTTACTGTCGGGCGTCCAGATCTCACACTGTCTTCCACGTATAAAAGCTACTGTCGGGCGTCCAGATCTCACACTGTCTTTCACGTATAAAAGCTACTGTCGGGCGTCCAGATCTCACACTGTCTTCACGTAGAGGTTACTGTCGGGCGTCCAGATCTCACACTGTCTTCACGTAGAGGTTACTGTCGGGCGTCCAGATCTCACACTGTCTTCACGTAGAGGTTACTGTCGGGCGTCCAGATCTCACACTATCTTCATGTAGAGGTTACTGTCGGGCGTCCAGATCTCACACTATCTTCACGTAGAGGTTACTGTCGGGCGTCCAGATCTCACACTGTCTTCACGTAGAGGTTACTGTCGGGCGTCCAGATCTCACACTGTCTTCACGTAGAGGTTACTGTCGGGCGTCCAGATCTCACACTGTCTTCACGTAGAGGTTACTGTCGGGCGTCCAGATCTCACACTGTCTTCACGTAGAGGTTACTGTCGGGCGTCCAGATCTCACACTATCTTCACGTAGAGGTTACTGTCGGGCGTCCAGATCTCACACTGTCTTCACGTAGAGGTTACTTTCGGGCGTCCAGATCTCACACTGTCTTCACGTAGAGGTTACTGTCGGGCGTCCAGATCTCACACTGTCTTCACGTAGAGGTTACTGTCGGGCGTCCAGATCTCACACTGTCTTCACGTAGAGGTTACTGTCGGGCGTCCAGATCTCACATTGTCTTCACGTAGAGGTTACTGTCGGGCGTCCAGATCTCACATTGTCTTCACGTAGAGGTTACTGTCGGGCGTCCAGATCTCACATTGTCTTCACGTAGAGGTTACTGTCGGGCGTCCAGATCTCACACTGTCTTCATGTAGAGGTTACTGTCGGGCGTCCAGATCTCACACTGTCTTCATGTAGAGGTTACTGTCGGGCGTCCAGATCTCACACTGTCTTCACGTAGAGGTTACTGTCGGGCGTCCAGATCTCACACTGTCTTCCACGTATAAAAGCTACTGTCGGGCGTCCAGATCTCACACTGTCTTCACGTAGAGGTTACTGTCGGGCGTCCAGATCTCACACTGTCTTCATGTAGAGGTTACTGTCGGGCGTCCAGATCTCACACTGTCTTCACGTAGAGGTTACTGTCGGGCGTCCAGATCTCACACTGTCTTCCACGTATAAAAGCTACTGTCGGGCGTCCAGATCTCACACTGTCTTTCACGTATAAAAGCCACTGTCGGGCGTCCAGATCTCACACTGTCCTCCACCTATAAAAGCTACTGTCGGGCGTCCAGATCTCACACTGTCTTTCACGTATAAAAGCAACTGTCGGGCGTCCAGATCTCACACTGTCCTCCACGTATAAAAGCTACTGTCGGGCGTCCAGATCTCACACTGTCTTCATGTAGAGGTTACTGTCGGGCGTCCAGATCTCACACTGTCTTCATGTAGAGGTTACTGTCGGGCGTCCAGATCTCACACTGTCTTCCACGTATAAAAGCTACTGTCGGGCGTCCAGATCTCACACTGTCCTCCACGTATAAAAGCTACTGTCGGGCGTCCAGATCTCACACTGTCTTCACGTAGAGGTTACTGTCGGGCGTCCAGATCTCACACTGTCTTCATGTAGAGGTTACTGTCGGGCGTCCAGATCTCACACTGTCTTCATGTAGAGGTTACTGTCGGGCGTCCAGATCTCACACTGTCTTCATGTAGAGGTTACTGTCGGGCGTCCAGATCTCACACTGTCTTTCACGTATAAAAGCAACTGTCGGGCGTCCAGATCTCACACTGTCCTCCACGTATAAAAGCTACTGTCGGGCGTCCAGATCTCACACTGTCTTCATGTAGAGGTTACTGTCGGGCGTCCAGATCTCACACTGTCTTCATGTAGAGGTTACTGTCGGGCGTCCAGATCTCACACTGTCTTCCACGTATAAAAGCTACTGTCGGGCGTCCAGATCTCACACTGTCCTCCACGTATAAAAGCTACTGTCGGGCGTCCAGATCTCACACTGTCTTCACGTAGAGGTTACTGTCGGGCGTCCAGATCTCACACTGTCTTCATGTAGAGGTTACTGTCGGGCGTCCAGATCTCACACTGTCTTCATGTAGAGGTTACTGTCGGGCGTCCAGATCTCACACTGTCTTCCACGTATAAAAGCTACTGTCGGGCGTCCAGATCTCACACTGTCTTCCACGTATAAAAGCTACTGTCGGGCGTCCAGATCTCACACTGTCCTCCACGTATAAAAGCTACTGTCGGGCGTCCAGATCTCACACTGTCTTTCACGTATAAAAGCTACTGTCGGGCGTCCAGATCTCACACTGTCTTTCACGTATAAAAGCTACTGTCGGACGTCCAGTTCTCACACTGTCTTTCACGCATAAAATCTACTGTCGGACGTCCAGTTCTCACACTGTCTTTCACGTATAAAAGCTACTGTCGGACGTCCAGTTCTCACACTGTCTTCCACGTATAAAAGCTACTGTCGGGCGTCCAGATCTCACACTGTCTTCCACGTATAAAAGCTACTGTCGGACGTCCAGTTCTCACACTGTCTTTCACGTATAAAGGCTACTGTCGGGCGTCCAGTTCTCACACTGTCTTCCACGTATAAAAGCTACTGTCGGACGTCCAGTTCTCACACTGTCTTCCACGTATAAAAGCTACTGTCGGACGTCCAGTTCTCACACTGTCTTCCACGTATAAAAGCTACTGTCGGACGTCCAGTTCTCACACTGTCTGTCACGTCATTGGTTTGGACGTGTTTTTGTACCAAACGTGTGATAACACTGTGGTGATACCCCAACTGTCTAGCAATAGCTCTACAGGACATTCCGCTATCCCGCATACCAACTATTCGCCATCTCTCCTTTATTGATAATCTACACCTCGTCATAATTGAATCTCAAGCTCATATGTAATCATTTGTTCGAAATAACAGACATTGATATTGTTTCCACTCCAAATACACGAGCTCATGCTTTAAACTCGTCGCACGTGTTTCACGAGCATCTGTGATTGTCTGTATCAATGTATGGGGTTTAGTTTAAAGCCATAAAACATCTTCGATATCATTTCCAACAACATGTTGAAAATATATACTCAATTGAAATAAGTTGCACTTATCTTATTATTCTGAGTATATAAACGTTTCCCATTAATTTCTTATATCCGATGTATGCTCTTTTAATTCGTTATATTTTGTAGCCATAAACATACTGAATACAAAAGAAGACCAGAACTGACATAAAACATTAGATAAAAGTCTCGTTGTTTTGATATCACACATATTCGAGGTACATATGCAAATTATCAAGAATCTTCTGTGACGTACTCAGACATTATAACTACAACAGTGAATGTTTCCACCTATGCTAAACAAAGCCTTGCTTTTTGATAATATCGAAAGGTCATGAGATGTAGTTATCATTTATCATTGCACTTTGTTAAAACGCTTGTATCTCTACAATTAGCCTTTGAGAGACTTAGGATTTGATTGGTTGATGAATTCTTCCTCAGATCAAGCGGTAAAATTTTAACCTTTTTTTTTTTTTTTCTTTTTTAATTTTTTATTATGACGACAGAAAATTAAATAACATTTCAATCATATAAATTTACAAGCTATGATACTAATCATCTAGAAGAAAGAAGAAAGCAAGAGAGGACAGAAGAAGTACAGATATAGAGAGGGAGGGAGGGGAGAGGAGAGGGAGAACCATTAGAATTGAAAGTCGGAAAGAATGTTTTAATGTTATGATTTGGTTTGATCAATAATTTCATTATATTTGCAATTGGGCCCATTTCTTTACAAAATCACTTTTGTTTTCAAATAAGTATTTTTCAATGTTGTGATAATGTATAATTTGTGATTGCAGTTGTACAAAATTTGGAGTAGAAATGTTATATTGACAATTTTGTATGTGACGTTTTGTAATTATAAAAAGATGGTTTTCAAGAAAATTCAAATTTGCATCGCCAAGGAGGAAGCGTTTAAGATTTAGATTTAGTTTTCGACACGTTTTTGATTCATACCACCTAATGAATTCGCTTAGCAAAATTTGAACTTTTTCACATGAAAAAAATAAGTGTTCGATTGTTTCATTTTCAGATTGGCAAAATGTACATAAATTATCCTCTTTTATTCCTATTTTAAAGAGAAATGATTTGGTCGGTATGATACGATGTAAGAATTTGTATTGGAAGTTTCTTGTCTTACAGTCAGTCACACAACACTGTATTGTAACAAAACATTCAGAAAGGTAGTTTTCTGATATTTGAACTCCTAGTTTTGAGTTCCATTTCCAGGTAAACCTGACGACTGGACCTACAGGGCCTTGTCAGATCTATAATCTGCTGACGTAGTGAAGACAATTAACCTTATTTTAATGAGATTGTTCTATCGATTTCTGGACTTACTTGGCCTAAAATGCTGAATGTCTTTGAATAAGAGAATTTTGGCAAACGTCTTAAATTTGTACCTACATGTATGTGCCATGTGACTCTAAACGTCGCATGCAAGTTTTGCTCTAGTTTTGTGACAATGACCCAAGTTTTTTCTGGATGATATTTTACATCAAAAACGCTATTAACCGACACTGATCCAATCGGACGTTGTAACAAGTCTGTGTTACAATTGTTAAACACGGTTGGTTATTCTGGGTTATCCTAAATACATTGTACAACATCGATTGTTGCTAAAGATACATTATCAGAGTTCAATATTTTAAAAACTAATTTTGCTGTTTTCCTTGTATTTTTTTCAAAATTTTGCAACCAACCTAGGGAAAATCGGACCAAAATTCATCAAATAGGAGATAATTTACCAAAATTACCAAAACGGCAGGCGAATAAAGTGTGGCCATCTCACAACTTCCGGTTTCTAAATATACGCTTAAAACCGTCTTTGTCGCACGACTAGATTTTATTGTATTTTTCTCCGAAATAAGTATTCGTTGCTGCCAAAGTTGATACCCATCGAACGCAATTACGGTAGTTGAGACACGGTGTACTGTGCTCTTGGCGTCGATAATTACACGACGTCGAAAAGTAAAGAAAAAAGGGCGAATTTTCACGTCAAGCTCATTCATTGATGATAAAAAATGGGAACATGAATAACAAAACGTTTAAAAGTAAGGCAAATTTCATGGATCATTTATGACTTTTGATTATAAGTCTCTTGATGTGGCAGCTTCAATTGTTAAATTATTTTGAAAAGCATTGTACACATTCAAGAAGATGTTATCACAAAAGTTTTTTTTATTGATATAGAATAAAATAAGGCAACGATCACGCCAAATCAACTGTATTTTGAGTCAAATGTGGAGTTTCCTCTCCTTACGGTCTCAAACTCAAAACCTCAAAATAAGGAATTTAATGACCACACAATTTCATCCTAGAGGAATAAGCACATAAGCTACTGAGATAATGACAGACAGACAGAAGTAATTTGTTAAAGGGGCAGTAGCACGTTTTTTCAAAATTTTATATTTTACAATTTTCACTGAAAATTGTACGTTAATGCTAAATGTATTATTTTGACAGGGTCAAAAATCTCATTACACAAGCCAATTATTCATAGTCAGAGGACAAAGTATGAAGATTCACATCCATTGGCGGCCATTTTTATGTGAACACCTTTAATTCATTTTGTGTAAGAAAAAGCAATCGCATGGCTAAACTTTAAGTTATATATTTGAATTATTACTGCTCCATTTAGTTTTAAAACATTGTCTTTCAAATGGAACCATTTTCCTGACATCACCTTATATTCCCCTAAAAACGTGCTACTGCCCCTTTAAGTTCACCAGTTTGACAAAATTTCATTCGTTAGCTTACCGTCCTCATAAACCCAAGGTTTTTTCAAGGCCCAGTAAGAAAACACAAACTTTCTTTATGTTGGGAGCTTTTTAAAAGAAATGCTAACTTATTCTTAAGATACGGGATTTAGGAAAGAAATATCAGTATTATCATAAAAAGAATCAGTTTTCTTTACAGTAATTAAAACACAAATTATAGGTATATAAAGAGATTATTCACGGAGGGTATTACCGTATCGTTAATATCATATTAGGAATAAAACTTGTATTATGCGAGCCTTTGGCCTGATCGGTTAATAATCTCTAAATATCAACTTACTTCATTAATTTTGGGACTGAATATGAACATGAATTCGTGTAACCGCATATTAAAGGGGCAGTAGCACGTTTTTTGATAATTTTATATTTTGATGTTTTCACTGGTAATTGTAAGTTAATGGTAAATGTATTATTTTGACAGTGTCAGAAATCTTATTACACAAGCCAATCATCCATAGTCAGAGAACAAAGTATGAAGATTCACATAAAATCCACTGGCGGCCATTTTGTGTGAACACCTTTAATTCATTTTGTGTAAGAAAAAGGAATCGCATGGCTAAACTTTACCTTATTTATTTGAATTATTACTGCTCCATTTCGTTTAAATACATTGTCTTTCAATTGGAACCATTAATTTTCATTTTCCTGACATCACATTATATTCCCCCTAAAAACGTGCTACTGCCCCTTTAAGAGAACATAAAAACAAAATAAATCAAACCCAATGTTATTTAAGAGAGACGTTAAAGTCTCCTTAGCATTTAATGAAGATGTATGGTTTTCATCGACCATATCCGCCCTATGTAATTAATATTTTTCACTTTGTACATATTTAACCTCAGATTTATGTTTTAGACGTCACACGCAAGGCAGAGGTTAAAAAATGAATGAACAACTATCAAAGTCATAGCTATTCTGAGACTCTGACATCATTAAAAAATGCTTCACTTGCACATTCCTTGTCATCGCCTAGTGTGGGAGTATCTTAATCCAAATGCTGTGAACATGTTCTCCTGTTGATAACTCTCCTGTAAAACTTCTGCTGTCAGTTTTGTTTATTTAAGTTAGATTTAGTGACCGTATCACCATTTATACACTTCTACTAGTACACCCACTAGTAAAAAAAAAAACCCCCAAAAAACAAAAAAAAAACAAGAAAACAAAACAACAACGAAAACACCGAAAAAAAAACCGACAGGAGTCAAGAATTTGCTATTAGAATGTATCAAAATTTAATTCTTGAAGTGTGTTTTACATCAATCATATTCACAAATATTACAGTTTTGGCCTTCGGGTGATGTTCGCTCTTCAGGCAGTCCGAATGCGTAGTGGACATGTCCCCATTTATACACGTCAGATGTACATGTACGTGTTTACTTTTTATCTTGTAACTAATGTTTAAAGGTGCATCTCGTTCATCAGCGGCTATTAAAGGGTCTTCAAAAATGGGACAATGCTTAGACCGTAAGTACCCAGCTTATACATGTACGGTGTACTAGTGGAAATTAATGAGAAACCGTCAAATGATACATATTGTTTAAAGGGGCAGTAGCCCGTTTTTTTGATAATTGTATTAAAAAAAATTGTCACTAATAATTGTAAGTTAATGCTAAATGTATTATATTGACAGTGTCAAAAATCTTATTACACAAGTCATCCATCCATAGTCAGAGGACAAAGTATGAAGATTCACATAAAATCCACTGGCGGCTATTTTGTGTGAACACCTTTAATTCATTTTGTGTAAGAAAAAGGAATCGCATGGCTAAACTTTACCTTATTCATTTGAATTATTACTGCTCCATTTAGTTGAAATACATTATCTTTTAAATTGGAACCATTAATTTTCATTTTCCTGACATCACATTATACCGTCAAGTCATGTTGATTAGACTCTGTTATACTACGACGAGTTTGTGGGATAGAATGGGAGATGCCTGATTGGAGGCAATCACAATTAGTTGTGCAATCAGCGACGCTGTTCTTAAATCATCATTTTGGCTACTGAAACAAGTCAAAGGCATTGTGATATGAACCACCCTTTTCATGCGAGAAGCGTTGTCATTTGATAAAGAAATTCAAATGGATTGAGATGAAAGTTTTTTCCGCCAGGGGAAACTGCCGGAACCCACGGATTTCGGCGTAATACAACAGAGGCTAAATCAACATGACTCGATCTGCCTTGGAGAATAAGGAATTGAAAGAAAGTGTTCTTTATCAAAATTGACAGTTCTAAAATGAACTAACATTATATGGTTAAGCTACTATTGAATATTTTCATATGTGACAATATTCAAATGATTTTCGCGTTCTACTTGAAATCTACGAAAATCGGATTCGACCCGTCGAAGAAAGTACATCTTTAATAAACTAAGTATTTATTGAATAAAATCGCGACAAAGAAATTAATTAAAAAATTTGCTACTGCCCTAGACACAGGTGTTCGCCCTTGAAATCGACATTGACACAAGGTGTGACCTATGAATGAAACTTACATGTTTTCTATTTTTATCTTCCGGAAACATCACGTCATCTGTCAAGACTCAAGCCAAACACTTATTCGCTTATGTGAAATTGTTTGTGTTTGACGTGCCTTCAATAAAAATATTCTCAACAAACAGCAAGACAAAGGCAAAAAAGAAAGTACACACTTATAATATGTAAGATTTTCATGATCAATTACAAGTTTATTTCGTGTTTTTGATTCTCAAACCGATAAGAACAATAGTTAAATCGTAATTCAAAAAGAAATTTTAGTTGTTTATTTTTTGTTACAAATAAATAAATTAATATTATGTTAATAAGTTGTTCAAAACTTAATTTTGATAAAACACAAACAAGAAAGACATCTTCTATGTGAAAATCAAATAACGTGCCTATTTTGTCACATATTGTCAACATTTAAACATGGTAAGGTCATGATACTATTTCTTACCTTAGCTTCATCAAACGATATTATAACAAACACCAATCTGTTATCAACATAGTACATTCTATTGCCTTCATTTGATGGAAATGCTCCATGCACGGCTACCTATTCGTGTTTTATGATATCATGTTCTATTGTCTTCATTTGATTGAAATGCTTCATGCACGACTACCTATTCGTGTTTTATGATATCATGTTATAGATGATGAGATGATAAATCGTCAACACACATCCATAGAAACACTGAAATAGCAGACTGCTGATTTCGTCATGTTTCTCAACAACACTTACATGATTAAAGTGACACAGAGTATCTTTCTTAAAATGTTATTTGGTTTTCATAAGCTACAAAATATATAATATGCTGATTGAAGTTCATATCTCATCCCTGTACTTGCAAATATATCCATTTATGCATATCTCTAAAATACTTGATTTTATTGAAAAATCAAGAAAACATCTCAAATACGTTTAATATTTGAAATTGTGCATCCAATTAATCTACCTATTAGTGACAATACCTAATAAACACTATCGAATCGAATATATCTTCCTGTCAGCTTATGACAAGGTTTCGAAATTACGTTTGGCGAATTTGCGCTCGCCACTCGAGTCACATTGTCCGGTTTTCGATCAATATCCCGACTTTGAATGGCCGTACTTTCGCTCTAATGTACTGATTGACCTTTAACTTGTTATTTTCAGTAACAGTTAGTGGTTCCCGATGTAATAACATCGATTTCAAAATTTTACATATGTGATCCTGTGTCTCTTTAATGTTTTGGTCGGGCCGATTGTGTAGGTTCAAATCCCGGATTGTTTGTTTACAGATAAAGTTGGTTCAAATATATTTATATTACCGGCACATTTAATTGCTAAGATCACTATGATGAATAAATAGGTTATAAACCGTAATGCAATGAAAAGTATACTAGCAAATCTTGTCAGTCACACACCTACTCGTCGAATTTCTAGTTTTAGGATAGAAAAATCCATTCGACGGATTGGTACTGTGATTTAAGTTGTTAATTGGCTTACCTAACCTTGGAACGTTCCAAAATAAGACAAACGGGTGTTTGGACTCTCATTCATTTCATATTGATTACTTGAACTTAAGATGACGCGAACTTATCTTCATTTCGATGATGTATTAAATGAGTAACGCTTGAAACAACCCGTAGAAGACAGACAGATTTTATTCAGTATAAGGCTTAGATCGAAAATACAAAAAAATTCATGGTTAACAAATCCCTGCGCATTACTTAACATACCGTAACAGACAAACAAACATAAAAATATTGTACATGCTTTACAATTATAATTGTATTTTATCAAATAAGTAATTGCCTTATCTTTTGAGCTTTACAACAAAGGTAGAAATGTTATGTAAGATAACATAATTTGGAATGGAAATTAATGCTATAAAGTTTTGATTCAAAGTTGAAATAGGTTCCATACATTAGTAACCTTCTCTTCAGATCAATATGGTGTCATATAATATATCATAAATGTTACTTTTTATGCCCCAAAGGAAAGAAAACGTCGATGTACTATCACTAGTGAGTGGTCGGAATAATAAACACAGTTTAGTGACTGTTCGTCTCATACAGGCTTTTCTAAGAACTCCAAAATTCATAAAGGATATCTGTCTTTTGTTTACTAATGTCGTGTTTTTCACATCGATCTAAGACACCTGTTAAAAAGTATCACTTTTCTACTTCACGAGATAAATATGGTATTTGCCAGAAATGACCCATATGACGACATAAAAGCCTTTTAATTTCACCATAAAGGCATTTCAAGTAGCATCAATGATAGTGTGACGTCATTTGGGGATTTGTGACATAAGGCCATTGTTTCATGACGACATAGAGGTGGAAACATATATTTTATCAGTATACTCAGTGAAACGAATGTCCGCACTACTTAATAATGATAGCGGGTTTATTCCACTGAGAGCATACAGTATTTTTACCGAAAATCGTGTAATAAGACTATTTAATTTTCATAAAGATTGATATCAGGGATGCTGTGATGATATTCATCTATATAATTTATCATTTCTTTTTGATGTCTCTGACATATCTTTGCTACTGTTGTGTAAAGATAGGTTATTATTGATATTTCCTAACAAGCTAGTTATTTATGCAGATCAAAAAGGAACCTTTTGTCAAGTCTGTGTTAACGGTGTTGTTAGGCTATTTTGAGTTATCGTACATCGATGTTACTCAATTGACATAAAAATACATGTCATCTTTTGATAAATCACCTTTGAGATTGCTTTTGTCATTTCAAAGCAGGTTATATGCAGATTGTTACACTGGCCAAAAGAGAAACGCACAATAGAACAATGAATACTTATTATGCATATTTTATGAATTAAAATAACACAATAACTAATGAATGTATAACCACCAACATTAGCACACGGATAGACACAAATTTATCCAATCGCATTCAGTCATTTTCGGCACTTACTGATGTTTACAGCTGTGACGTCACTTCTATAAAATCAATACCCTATGTTGTCCCATCAAGCATCAATCATTGCTCTGCATCGCCTGGGCTTGGACTGGATTAAACTTCGAATTTAGCGTTGTGGGATCCTTCCCCACCCATCTTGCAATGTGAGACTGTTTAAGCATTTATGGTTGAAGCTGTCGACGTCGTAGACGTCTGTCAAGGTGATCGGAAAAATGCTCGATCGGGTTGAGAACCGGTGATTTAGATTACCATGGAAGCATGTTGACGTTGTTAGCAAGATTGTCCATGGTGACACGTGGAATATGCAGTCTGGCGTTATCCTTCTGAAAAATCTCTCTTCTGACGTAAATGGTTCGAAGCAGGTGACGTTGGAGGATTTCATAACGGTAGCGTACAGACGACAAATTCTTGTACTTGCATCAGATATATTCTGCCATTCCCAGAGATGCCAGACAACACCATGACACTTCTTCCGCTGATTCTGTCGAATCGAAGAATGCAACGTTGAGTGTAAAGGTTCATTTCTCCGTCGGGATTTCATTCGGGATATCCTTCCGTCTCGGTCTGAATGCACCCACCTCTATCGCGTGTTGCTATAACCAGTTTAGCGCAGAAACACCCAATGGTAAGCTATCCAATAACATCCTCGTTTTTAAATAGCGTTTAGCGGCGATTGTGTATAACGAATGGTTACTGGAGTTACTTGCCCCTAGTATGATATCGAAGCTTTTACTGCGCTTCTTTCGATTGGCTAGATGAGCTCGTGTCAAAACAATAGGTAATAGCAAACAAGATTGTAAAATAAACATTTGTGAATGCATGATATCAATTTACTTAGATATGCTAAAACATTTCGGATAAACTTTGAAACTATATGTAAGAAATGATTCATTTAAAAAAAATGAAAACAATGAAATCACCTTTATATTTATTTATTCAGAATCATTTATTATTTACAAATATTTACTTCATTCGGTTTATTTAATCTATCTGTGGTTAACTTACTATGAAACCAAATTATTTTTGTACTGAAAAAAATTCTTTTAAGAAAATCAGACAAACAGATGTAGGCCTACAGACTGTACTTACATCTTTTTTTTTCAATGTAAACAAACCGAGAATCATGCCCTCGTCTCACGAAAATTCGTGTATATACATATCCGAGATTAATCAGAAATGCCGTTATAAATGAAGATTCCCGGAAGGTAGGACCCGTTGTTCAAGTTGTTTACATTGTCATGGAATATATTACACTTTGAAGGACTTTTTACGTTCGAAAAATGTATCGGCGACATTCCTTCCGTCAAGCAGACCGCCCACCATGTTGCTTGTCGATGTCCGAGGAAGCGATCGCGGGGCAGGAGGTCAGAAATACGGCGCAACGATTGGTCGAAAGACTAAGGCGGCGGGGCCTAATGGATCGGTCTATTATAACTGCTTCATTAAGTTTGACTACATTGTCTTTCAGTTAGAACCATTTATTGTCATTTTCCTAAAATCACCTTATTTCCCCCCTAAAAACGTGCCACTGCCCCTTTAAGGGCGTCAGTACCCAGCGCATACGTGACGTGATGTATTACTAGTTATGAATGAGATTCCGTCAGATTTGAAATATTGTTTATTATTACCTATCACATGTAAATGAAAAAACGTAATGGGAATAAAACACTGCCCCCTGCCTTGAAATCGACAATGATACATGATGTGCACTCATGCATAACACTATACGTGTTTTCTTTTTTATATCTTCCGGAAACATCAACTCATCTGTCAAGACGCACGGCACACAAAGTTTATTCCTTTTTTTGAAAAAAATAAGACCTATTTGAATGGCTGTCTCCCAAAATGAGACACATATACATACACTCAACCGGAAAGTGTTGGAATAAATCAGTTGAATAATTTTAGAGGCATATGTGACGATAAATATGAAAACATTTCAAGGATAATTTCTCCCTTTATCAATAAACTATCAAACGTTTTCATACAATATGTACAAATATGACCATTTGATTCGGTTGTTTGACCAATAGGGGTTAACTGGGTCAATACAGGACCAACTGGGCCAATACGAGACAAGCTAGGCCAGTTTTAAGCATTCACAGACAGACAAACGGCCAATTACCGAGCACAAAATATCAACAGTTATGCTAATTCACACAAGTTATAATTCAAATAAAAATGAACTCTCTACTACAATGTATGATCGCAGTAACCAAATAAAAGGTTTACTCCTAAAGTTGTTATTAATCAAGTTTTTCTAATTGGCCAAGTCACAGGTCACAGGTCACCGTTCTACAAATGATTATCTCCCCTGGCAGATAGAGACGTGTCAATTTGCTCCATGAAGTAAACTTGAAAATACAACAAAATAACTTTACGATATCGTGAAAAATTTTCATACATACAATGGGGGTCTCCCTTGAAGTCTGGAGGGTCAGAATAGGGACGTTTGTGCACCCTAGAGGCTGCAGACAGGTAGCTACAATTCTACCGTACACACCTGTATCAGACTGGACGCCAGGTATGGCTGACGCATACCGACTTGTGTTGTGTGGGACTTTACTATTAGCTATTACCTCCCTGGCTACACTTACAGCTTCTTGGATTGAACAGAAAGTACCAGATATGATTCCGCCACCCTCCTTGTGCCCCTCAGGTGAGATTTGTGAATATTCAGGCCCTACCTTGTGTTTGTTTACACTACGAAAACCGGACAATCATGACATTGGATACCCCCTCTCTCTCAACACTTATGTACCATCTATGATACACAGAGCTGGGGATATTGAGCTAAATCCTGGACCAGGAAGTAGGGAACTTGAAGAAATGAAAAGAGAAATTATCATGCAAATAAGGGACTCAGAGAAAAGATTATCAAGTGACATTCATGAAGTTAAAGCGGACATAAAATCTATTAAAGAGGAGTTAAGTGAACTGCGGACGGATATAAAGATCACAAAAGAGGAACAAGAAGTGATAAGGATTGACGTCCGTTCACTTGATGAAAAGACATCTGACTTGGAAATCCGTTGTCAGGATATTGAATCACGAGTAGAGGATCAAGAACAACGAAATAGACGGAACAACATGGTGATATATGGCATACCAGAGACACATAAGGAGACCTATACAGAGACCAAACTTAAAGTCTTGGATGTTCTGAATAGTGCCAGAGAAGCCAAAGACATGCCTCCTCTCACAGCACGTGACATAGAGAGAGCACACAGATTGTCCTCCCCTAGGCAAGATAAAACAAGACCCATCATAGTCAGGATGTGCCACTGGGAGGACAAGTGGCGTTCCGTCAAGCTCCGTGAAGTCCTAAGAGAGAAAGGAATTGGAATCGCAAATGATTTAACTCATTACCAACGTCAAGAACTACACAGACTCCGAATAGCAAACCCAAGTGTTAGATACTACTATAAAGGTAGCAAGATACTAGAAGAACCAAAGGAAGGCTTGAACAGTAGTTCCAGGAACAGAGATTCAAGGATGCCATCATCATCTGAGGACCGGAGTGAACGTGTGTTAAGGTCCAACTCAAACTCACGTAACAAGGGACAGACCAGATAGGATTTCGGCCAGGGCAATTATACGACGCTTCATAACGACACTGTCACTGATACACAGAGTACAACAAAGGATTTTGTTGACTTTTTGTTCTGGAATATTTCCGGTATTTATAACAAACTAACTGACAATGAGTTTATTTCTTATATGAACACTTTTGATATTATTGGTTTATCGGAAACATGGACCGCTTCTGTTGATTTAGAATCTGTATTTCATGATTTTGTTGTAATAACTAAACATGCAGAAAAGATATCGTCAAGTGGACGCCTCTCGGGTGGTATATCTGTTTTGGTAAGAAAACAGCTGAAAAAGTATATTTTATCTAGCAAGATAACTGAAAATGCTATATTTATTTTATTCGACAAACAATTGTTTAATTTTGATCTGAATTTATTGTATACCTGTACATATATTCACCCTGAGGGATCTACTTTCTACAACAAACCAGGTTTATATTGCAAAAATGGTATAACCATTTTCCAGGATAACTTATTAGATGTTCTATCAAACATGTCAGATGTACATATTTTATGTGGAGGGGATTTTAACTCTCGCACAGGTACTGATCCCGATTTTATTGAGGATGATATTATCAAACATACAGAAGGACAAGATCATTCAATGTGGGATTTCTTAATAGACTTTTTTAGTTTAAAGAGGTTTTCAACTGATAAGACGGTGAATAAGTATGGGAAAGGCCTGTTAGATTTATGTTCAGTCCTTAACATTCACATTATGAATGGCCGATGTGGATCGGATTCAGGAAAAGGTGACCCTACATTTATTGGCCATAACGGTACAAGCGTAGTTGATTACATCATAAGTTCATCATTAATCTTTGATAAATTATATGACTTTGCAATCCCTTCCCGTACAGAGTCCGACCATCTTCCCCTTACTATGAAATTACGTGCGCTTCCTACGTATCATAAGTCAACAGAGAAACAGTCGTATAAATTCGTTTGGGATAATGATAAACTCGAGCTTTTTAGATCAAATATGTTTTTGGAAAATAGTCAAGAGTTGCTAAGCCAGTCAGCAGATTTCGTATTTACAAATATTGATAAAAGCATAGATCTTATTGTACAAGCTCTTTGTACAGCGGCCAGTGATATGAAAAAACATACTGGTAAGAGAAGAAACAGAAATCAAACTTGGCATGATGTAGAGTGTGACAAATTGAAAAGGAAAGATGCAGATATCTTAATAGGTTTCGCAAAAATAAAGATAATCGCTCTTTAGAAGATTACCACTCCATTAGAAATAAATATACTGCAGTCTGTAAACAAAAACGAAATGAATATTTGAAATTAAAACAGCAAGAAATAGAAACTAGTATTCACAATTCTAAACAGTTTTGGTCTTCTCTGAAAAGATTGAATAATAGAACAAGCCAAAGAAATGACATTGAGATTAACGAATGCTATTCGTATTTCAAAAAATTATATTCTACTACATCTGAAGTAAATGATGACATAGATATTCATACAGCTGATCAGTCGGATACGAATAATCATCAAGCATTGGATAACCCAATGACCAATGACATTCTTGACTCTCCAATAACACGAGAAGAAATTCTAGATAGTATTACAAAACTGAAACTGAACAAATCACCTGGACTTGATAATACTATTTCAGAATTCTTCCTACACTCATCAGATATTTTACTACCATATCTTGAATTGTTGTTTAATGTCATCCTCGAAAATGGAGTTTTTCCTCATTCGTGGTCGGTTGGCATCATCATACCCATTCATAAGCAAGGTGATAAAAATGAAATTGAAAATTATAGAGGTATTACACTTTTAAGTGTATTTAGTAAAATATTCACTGCCATTATTAATAAACGTTTGGTATTCTGGGCAGAATCATTTGATAAGATAACCGAATCCCAAGCTGGTTTTAGGAAAGGATACACTACTACTGACAACATATTTGTTCTAAATTCACTTATACAGAGATACCTAAATACCAAAGGTTCTAAATTCTATGTTCTCTTTGTAGACTTTGCAAAGGCTTTTGATTCAGTTGACAGAGAAAAATTGTGGACTCTTCTTGATAATAATTATGTTAGCATTAAAATGGGTAAACTGTTAAGGAGTATTTATGACAACGTCAAAATGTGTGTTAGAAATAATAATGTAATATCTGATACATTTGAAAGCCAAATAGGTGTAAGACAAGGATGTATCTTGAGCCCTTTCCTATTTTCTTTCTTTATCAATGAGTTAGCAATACAGATACATGAAAACTGTTCAAATGGTATTCAGCTACATCCAGATATAGTACAGTTATTTCTCCTCCTATTTGCTGATGATATAATTCTCTTCTCTAGTACTGTGCGAGGATTACAGGCAGAAATAAATGAATTAGAAGCATATTGTAATGAATGGAAACTAACAGTTAATTACGATAAAACTAAGGTAATTGTATTCAAGAATGGGGGTAAACTTGCTGCAAATGAAAAATGGTATTATAAAGGTGAACTTATCCAAATAACTACATCTTACAAATACTTAGGGGTTTATTTTACAAATCACTTATCGTGGTCTTTACATGCTAAAAATGCATCGACCCAAGCAAAGAAAATATTAATTGGCATTATGAGATATATTTACATTTTAGGTAACTTGTCACATCAGTCCTTTTTTTAGAATTTTTGATGCTAAGATAAGTCCAATGCTTCTTTATGGTTCAGAAATTTGGGGACTCCAGACATTTCATGAAATAGAAAAGGTACATTTATATGCAATTAAAAGATTTCTCGGTGTGAAAGTAACTACCTCAAACATAATGGTATACGGTGAGTGTGGCAGATTTCCGTTATCTATAGAGTCAAAAATGAAAGTAATAAAATATTGGTTGAAAGTTTTAAATATGCCATGTTATAGATTACCCAAAA
The DNA here is from genome assembly GCA_916613615.1 of Steromphala cineraria. NCBI lineage: Eukaryota > Metazoa > Mollusca > Gastropoda > Trochida > Trochidae > Steromphala > Steromphala cineraria. The sequence continues at coordinate 59,913,747 of OU744731.1, read as the reverse complement.
AATGTTATAATATGATGATTTTGTATGATAGAAATGGAAAACGTAATTGGGTCACAAATGTTAAAGATCTACTATATTCTACTGGTTTTGGTTACATATGGCTTGAACAACACATAGACTCTCATTCAAAGTTTCTTATCTCATTTAAACAAAGATTACAAGATATTTATTTACAAAATTGGCTAGACCACTTATCTGTATCAAATAAATGTTTTTATTTTAGAATGTTTAAGCAATATATACAGGAAGAAAGCTATCTATCGCATCTGAATATCCGAAAATATAGAATCTCGCTTGCAAAATTTCGTTGCTCATCGCATGATTTACTAATAGAAACTGGCAGATATATTGGACTAAAAAGAGAAGATAGAATTTGTAAAATGTGTAATTTAAATCTTATTGAAGATGAATATCATTTCCTTTGTGTTTGTCCTGCCTACCTCACTTTGAGAAAGAAGTACATTAAGAAATATTATTTTACACATCATACTATTTATAAATTTATATCTCTATTAACTTACTCTAGTAAAACACATTTAGAAAATCTGTCAATGTTTCTATACTATGCCTTTGTACTCAGAAAAAATGTACTCTATCCTGCCTGAACATATTGTATGCACATTGTGCTACAGGCCTGTGGCCTATAAGTGCAAATAAAGATTGATATACTGTATTGGCCCTTGGCTTCGCCTCGAGTCAATACAACAAACCTTGGTCCCAAACGTAAAAAGTGATTAATAACATTGTATTTTATTCCCTTACGTCTATGAAGTTATAAGTGCTTCATCATCGACTTCAGGTTTATTTCGACAAAAGGGTGGTCATTACAGCTTACCTATTGTTATTGCAAACAGAAACCCATACCTAATCAAGGTAAATTAAGGTAATATTGATGCTTATATCTGAAGCGACAACTATTCACTTGAGTACAGTCTTGATTTATTAAATTTAACATTCATTACAACTACCTACTTCATCATCATCATCATAACATATTTGTATTGCGCTGTTTTCTATGACATCATGCTCAAAGCTCACATAAAATTGAAGACAGAATAATACTTTTGGCAAATAAATACGTTTAAACCAATTAATTCTAACCATCTGCTCCATTTTCAGATTAGACTAAAATTTAGTCTATGAAATATTTTAAATAATAACTGTACCTTCATTTATGTTTTTTTATTCCTTGAGGCTTTTCAGTCAATCTAGAATTGCAGAAATAGGATCTAGACTATATAAAAGGCTCCTATTTAATACACAGTCATGAAGCAGGACTATTTTCAGATTAGCACCAAGGTTTAGACACTCAGTTAATCAACAGTCGTTGGTGTATAGCGCTAGCACAAGCGTTGAAGTTATCCTGACACAGTTATCTGATACCGGTTTATGATATCATGGTATGCTTGATGAGATGATAAATCATCCACACATGCTGTTTTGATGAGTTGCCATGGAAACACTTATTTTACAGGTCGTTGAATACCTAATACTTCTTAATGGCACTTACATGAATAATAGTTTGTAACATATAAAGCGTTTATAGGGCATTAATGACTGTTTAAGTTATTGCTGGGAGTCGTATGCATAACACGGTGCAATATAATGAAATATGGCAAAAATCTTCTTTTCATCAGAACCATAACATCAAACAATTTGTGATATTGCTTTAGGAAAGGATCACGTATTTGAATATGCCAAAACAACGTTAAAGTAACAGTTTCGACAGTAGATTTGCATATTCTGAAATTGTCAGGTTAGTAAGGAAAGTTTTATCTTGTTTCATGGTACTAAAAAGTAAACTTAATATTTTAAAGAAGGACTCTATTGATCACCTGAGGTTGTATAGACGAGTTTCGATAAATGTCAATTTTGTTATGTAAGGTGGAAGAACCGAAGGTTATGGACGTTTTCAAATTAAAAAAATATTTTTCTGAGCTTAAAGGGGAAGAAGCACGTTTTTTTGAAAAAATTCTAAAATTTTAACTGATAATTGTACGATAATGCTAAATGAATGATTTTGATAGTGTCAAAAATCCCATACACATAAATATAAAATTTTCAAAAAACGTGCTACTGCCCATTTAAGATCTTCATAGTTGAACTGAAGATAAATGAATGTTGAGTCCTCAAAATACTTTGTTGAAGTAAATGATCGATTAGATAGTGATACTTATTTCGAGCACAGTACCCCTTGAAAAAAGGGCATAGCATTTAACGAACCCGCTTTCGGTAACGCAATCATTTTGCGTGTAGGATTAACACCGTGTCTCAACTACCGTAATTGCGTTCGATGTGTATCAACTTTGGCAGCAACGAACACCTAAATCGGAGAAAAAGAAAATAAAATCTAGTCGTGCGCGACAAAGGTTTTCAAGCGTATATTTAGAAACCGGAAATTCTGAGTTGGCCACACTTGATTCGTCTTCATGTCGGCTGCCGTTTCGGTAATTTTGGTAAATTGTCTACTATTTAAAGAATTTTATACTCTATATATTGCATGCCGGAATCCACGAATTTGGTCATATCTGAACAGAGGCTGTATCAACATTGCATGACTTAAACTGCCTCTGTGAGGAGAGACCGGGATAAGGTGAGAGATATACAGATGAATATAAACTCTGATGTAGCAGGATGCAGCTTAAAGGGGCAGGAGCACGTTTTTATGGGGAATATAAGGTGATGTCAGGAAAATGAAAATTAATGGTTCCAATTGAAAGAAAATGCATTCAAACTAAATGGAACAGTAATAATTCAAATATTTAACGTAAAGTTTAGCCATGCGATTCCTTTTCCCTACCCAAAATGAATTAAAAGTGTTCACATAAAATGGCCGCCAATGGATTTTGGGTGAATCTTCATACTTTGATCTCTGACTATGGATGATTTGCTTGTGTAATGAGATTTTTGACACTGTCAAAATAATTCATTTAGCATTAACTTACAATTATCAGTGAAATATTTGAAATTGTCAAAAAACGTGCTACTTTCCCTTTAACATGCTATTCTTGTGTTTAATGTGATAGGAGACAGAAATAGAACATCTCTATGTCTATGTGCTAGCAGTATATTAACTGATAGGAGGTTTTAATTCATAACAGTTCACCTTCTCGTGTCAGGAGAGGGGTTAGATGTTACACCCATCAGTTGAGGTTTTACATGAATGACATACAAAGCACTCGGTCACCGTGAGAACAATGTTGAACAGAAAATACATACATAAATACTACTCACAACGTTAACCAGGAACTATTCATTGATCAACGACCAAATGCTTTCAGATTTCAATTAGATGAAAACCATATATTTGTATATTTATAGGTATATATCGCTCGTTTGAAACTAATCAAATCCGTAAGGAGTCACAAATAAATGTTACTAGACTGAAATCTTTTACAATTCTCTAATTATGAAAATATTTCAAAGTGACAACTAAAAACCTTGACCAATGTTTTAAATGACTTTTGGTGCACATAAAACACTGACTTAACAATTAAACTAACAATATTGACGTTCAAGGCATTAGGTTAGTTTTAACCATGTTACAGTCTGATCGAATTAATGATCGAGCAATAAAGATTTCAAGATATCATGATACAATGGCTGCATTGTGACACCCTCTGAAAGAATCACTTCGTTTGGCAGGAGGGACATAATTTTGAATGTTTTATTCCCAGGATCTTAAAGGGGCAGTAGCACGTTTTTTGATAATTACATATTTTAAAATTTTCACTGAAAATTGTAAGTTAAAGTTAAATGTATTATTTTGACAGTGTCAAAAGTCTCATTACACAAGCCAGTCATCCATAGTCAGAGGACAAAGTATGAAGATTCACATAAAATCTATTCGCGGCCATTTTATGTGAACACCTTTAATTCATTTTGTGTAAGAAAAAGGAATTGCATGGCTACACATTATGTTATATATTTGAATTATTACTGCTCCATTTAGTTTAGATACATTTTCTTTCGATTGGAACTATTCATTTTGATTTTCCTGTCATCACCTTTATATTCCCCCTAAAAACGTGCTACTGCCCCTTTAATCTCTTCCAATATCAGGGAATGAGGAGATACAAGCGGGCTGAGGTTAATCTACCGTGAACAGCGAGTAATCCAAGCATAAATTGCAACACTTTTTGTCTGTCAAAATAATGCAAGCCTTGCTTTTTACATATTCAGGTCAGGACATCGGTATTCACTGTCAGTCAAATGTCACAGCATGTGTTTTGTTGGTAGTGATTGGAATACACAAAACCGTGAAACATGCGTACACTAAAACCCAAAAGAAACTATCCATTTTTAAAATTCAAATATATTCTTAATTTACTTTAGCTAAATGTTAAGTTTTATGGAAACAGGTCGCCAAAACGTAACATTTCAGTTGTTCATCTCAGAAATTGATTAGGTACGTGATTTTCATGACTTTTGTTGAAAACTGAGAAAACACGTTTTTCTTTGATCATTGTTTCGTTTAGCAAGCGATCAATTCACATGTGAGCCAGATCATATAAAACCAATTTTAAAATGCCTAGATTGACCCCAGAACAGCGCGGCAGGGCCTTGGGTATGAAGGACATGGGTCACGCTTCAAATGTTCTTATTGCAAGAACATTCGGCTGCTATCGAAAAACCATCGAACATTTGATGAAACGTTATAGGGATACGGGAACAACATTAGATAGATCGCGTACAGGTAGACCACGTGTGACGTCACGTCGGGAAGACCGATACTTAAGAACTCTCCATCTCCGAAATCGATTCCTGACAGTTGCAGAATCGGCGTCTACGGCTCTCGGGAGGGTGCTTAGTCAATCAACCGTCAGAAGGAGGTTAAGAGCAGCAGGGATTCGGGCTCGTTGACCTTATTGTGGTACGAAGGTGGCAGCTTCGTGATTGGCGAAATGTTATGTTCACCGATGAAAGTAGGTTTTGTTTATATAAGCATGATGGCAGAGCCCGCGTTTATCGCCGTCAGGGTGAAAGAAACGCTCCAAATTGTTATGCAGAGGTCCAGGCACACGGTTGGGGAAGTGTGATGGTTTGGGGCGGTATCCGAGGAGAAAACAAGTCGCCATTGGTGATCGTTATGGGTAACATGACTGCGCAAAGATACATTGATCAAGTTCTTCGTCCTGTTGTGTTGCCATTTCTTCAGAATCACCCGGGAACATGAAAACGCGCCTGCACATTCAGCAAGAGCAGTGTCAACATTCCTGGACAACAATAACGTCACGTTCTCCTGATCTCTCTTCAATTGAACACATGTGGGACTGCCTAGGGAGGCGAATCAGGGATAGAGCAAACCCTCCAGTCAACCTGAGGCAGCTGGAACAAACCCTACAGGATGAATGGGGCAACATCCCTAACGCCACGGTTAGACGTCTCACGACATCAATGAGACGTCGAGTGTTTGTCTGCATAACAGCTGAAGGTGGATATACGAAGTATTGATGACTATGGACTACATATTCCATAAATTCATTAACATATGATCAGAAACTTCGATTTCTAAAAAATGGAAATTAACATTTCACACCAGTGTTAATAAAACGTTTCCTGGCTGTAAGATAAACGAGTTATTGCAAAACAAATGAAGTTAAATGATGTGCAAATGATTCAATATTAGAAAAAATGTTGTTAAATGTTAACAATTGTTTTTGATTGACTATGTAATTGAATTAAAAATCGCTAATGTGCAAAAATAACGAAAATTTGAGAAAATCTGCGAGACTACTGAAATTTGGCCAATTATAACTATTGTCATAGGGGGAAACTACACATTAAACTTTGGATGTTATGAATTAAAAAAGCAATTTGGATCCCTAGTTGATACATAAAAACCCTTTTTATCATGCATGATAAGAGGCTAGCAAGACATTGGATTTTCAGTACTTTTTTTATAAAAATTTTATAAAAGGTCATAATCTTAACATCTGTGAGTAACTTGATCAAACACTTCTTCCTTTAGATAATCCATTATCTTTGACAGTGGCCACTTAATGTCTTTGTGCAGTTTTCTTTAAAGATGCTGTATCATACTTGCAATATTTTATAAAGTATTTTTAATGCATTCGTTGTATTTTTAGAAAAATTTAGCGACCAACCTTGAGAAAATCGGACCAAAATTCATTAAAAAGAAGATAATTTACAAAAAATACCGAAACGGCAGTCGACATAAGGGCGAATCAAGTGTGGCCATTTCACAACTTCCGGTTTCTAAATGTACGCTTGAAAACCGTCTTTGTCGCGCTCAACTAGATTTCATTTTCTTTTCCTCGAATTAGGTATTCGTTGCTGTCAAAGTTGATACCCAACGAACGCAATTACGGTAGTTTAGACACGGTGTAAATCCTACAGGTATAATGATTACGTCACCGAAAGCGGGTTCGTTAAATGCTATGCCCTTTCTACATAATTCTACAAGGGGTACTGTGCTTTGAGCGTCGGAATAAGTATGTTATTGTTGATTAAACAATCTAAATATGATATCAAAATTTCGACGAAAGATTGTTCTACAAAGTGATGTATTTCATTTCTCAATAGCTAAGTTTCATCCTGAACCGCTTGCAAGTATGATACAGCATCTTTAAAATCGATATTTGATAATTTTCTGATTTTGAAGGTTCATACTGCTTTCACGATTGACTTTTGCTATGAGGTTATTAATTAAAAAGTCATCAATTCACTTAAGAGTATGATAATACACATTGCATTAAAAAATATTGATTTTCATGTTCAATTTGAAAGTAACATTGATTTTGACTAAAAATACCAAGTTTTTGTAAAACCAGTTATTCGTTTCCACAATACTAGATGATTGTTCTATTAGAAAATCTTTATGTTTTGCCTGTTTATTTGTTTTGTTTATTATCAGCAGTGTTTTTTTGTTTGAAAAAGTGGGGGGTGCTTAATTAAGTTCTTCGTGTATATTTCTGATACATGTTTGTACTTACGAATAAGTTACAAGGGTCACGCTAGCCCTAACGTAAGATCATACTTTGAATAATTGCTGATATGAAAGGTACCTTGTTGCGTAAATTGGTCCCTGTACATATATTATAAGCTTTCCCGGCATATATACTTTGCATTAGCCCAAATGCCTGGCTATTAAAACCTTGCAGAACCATCTTCTTGAGAGATCCGGTTTTTCTTAGACGAGGATGCCGATCTCAACCAACGAGTTTGCGATAAGTAGCAAGGTTTAAATAAGCCAGCTATGGAGACTGACACGAGTTATACCTTGCGGGAAAGTTGGTAATACGAGCGTCCACCTTAAAGGGGCAGTAGCACGTTTTTTGATAATTCCATATTTTGAAATTTCACTGATAATTGTAAACTAATGATAAATGTATTATTTTGACAGTGTCAAAAATCTCATTACACAAACCAATCATCCATAATCAGAGGACAAAGTATGAAGCTTCACATAAAATCGAATGGCGGCGATTTTGTGTGAACACCTTTAAGTCATTTTGTGTAAGAAATGTATTAATGTATTGTAATTTTTTTCGATCCTAAATACAGATTTTCGATATCATTTGTATCCATAATATTAAAAAATCCAAATGAATCTTCTAATTAATTTTGTATGTGTATAATATCGTTTTTAATACCATTGATAATTTCAACCTGAGAATAGACATACTGTATTATGACCTCTAATTTATAAAATGATATTTTAGTTCACCAACATTTAAAAGTTTTGGGTTGACAAAATTGCCCAAACAGCACGATAACCTCTTTCTAGTAGAGGTTAAGCAATTATTTTATGTGCGCTTGTCTCAATCTATAGTGCATTTATACCAATGACGTCAATTTGCATTCAAACCTTTTCAACGAAAACAATATTGACCTAAAGCTAATAAAATAATCACAAAATATCGAGTTTCAACAAAAATTACACTTGAAGGTATGGTATTTGTCATATATTTATTATTACCTATACAAATGTTTCATACAAATTCATTGACCATAACGCAGAATAATGATAATACCATGAACTTAAGAAATGTGATAGATACATACCAAGAGAGGTTCTATAAAGTGAATAATCAATGAAAACAGATTTTGAAATTTATGAAATAATAATTAATAAGTGGTTGACCTGATGTTTCTGTAAGGCGCAATGTAATCGAGTTTATTCACAACATGTTAATAATTCAGTAATGCCCTTTTTACATGCGCACTTTACTCCTGAGAGTATAATTACTCCAAGGAGTAAAAGTATATTTACTTTACGTTCCATTGGAATTTAAGGACCCTTAAGTATATCATGATTTGCTTACAGAAGGAAATATATTTTTTCATAGAAAACTCAATGTGTGAAATGCAAATCTGGAGGCAGAGAAGAATTTAACACAATTTACCATAGATTTTGTTTGGTCAATCAACTACTAGTGTAAAAGGGGTAAAAGCAGGTTTTCGGTTTTAAAAGAATGACGCAAACATAAAAAACACAAAATTTCCTTCATTAGGAAACATGCTCTCGACAAGTTAAAAAGAAAAATCTTGAATGTAAGTTATTATTGATGAAAACACAATGTAGTGTTTAGAAACTATATAAATGCAAGTCATTTACCTCAACCTAATCATTCAACTATGCTAATACTATAGAAAATGACAGGATACTCACAGGAGTAAAATATACTTTTACTTTACCTCTACGGGTGGAGTATTTAACTCCTAGGAGTAAATATACTCCTGTAAGTAAATCTGTTTTGGGCTTTTTACATGGCACGTTTACTACCTGTAAGTATATTTACTCCTAGGAGTAAATATACTCCTAGGAGTAAACGTGCGCATGTAAAAAGGGAATAAGTTGATTGATAAGTATCTTTATAAATTGCCAAAAAATATACAATTAGATGTTATATTTCAATATAAAAACATATACATGAATATGAAATAAATATAAAAAATTGTGAACGATTGGAAGGAATTACAGATTTATCATATTTATAATGAAACATCTCTTCAAGTCAAAATTATTATTTGGGAAGCATAATTAATAATGCATATACCAAATAGACCGATCAACCCCCTTTTGTAATGACCGGCACCTTGCCAGTGCAACATTGTAAGGCAATTTACATGGAACAGCACGGGATGCACGTGCGTAATCACAGGACTGTGAAATTGACATAAAAACCAATGAACGTTTTCGTGGATTTTGTAATTAACAATTAGGGCTGGATGACAACGTCATTTTTAAATCACATTATGTATTTAATGTTACCTTAGGTATACATAACCTTGTAATTGTTATATTGCTTAAAGCCATTCATTCCGTAAACCGGAAGCAAGTGGTGCAACAACTCAGTGTTAAACGCTTATAATGCGGAAATTTTTTTTGAGCAAGATGCCAATTTTTTGTGTGGTGTAAAAATATAGATAGGACTCTTCGAAGGAATTCATGTTAATTTTAAATTCTTGAAAAGTATCTACACACAAAACTCACTTTCGCTAAACTTGGCCTTTGTTACGATAGAACTTCCTTCAGTCAAGGAAAGGGAACATGAAAATGAGCATCCCGATGAGCTATATGTAAAACCCCAAAGTACAAAAGTTGCAAGTTCCTTGTAAGTGTAATTCTCTCCCGACAGAGGCAGCTCAGTTCTATTACGCCAAGATTCCGGGGTTCCGGCAGATTGCCCTAGCGACAAAAAATTGTAACTTAAGATATCTCCCTTCCATGCAGCCAATGAAAACACCTTTTGGATATCCATGAATTCCTAACGGACGTATATTGATAAGGAAAATATCATGCCTTTATGTTTATTTTTCATTAACGGCGTGAGAGGGAAAATATTTGAAAATTCAGATATAGATAGGGTTTTGCATTAGATAGAATCGGTTTTATGATTATGCTAACTATTATTTGTTTTATGATAGATTTTATTTTTCTAAACTAATGAGAAGGTAAAAAGCGATGTTTTGCCGAACCAGACGGAAATGGCCGAGGTTTTGCAAATAACCACATTTGAAACGGCGTCGCTGATTGCACAACTAACTTCGATTGCCTCCAATCAGACTGCTACCTTTCTATCCCATGTATTAGCAGTAATAGAACAGAGGCTAACTCAGGGATGACTGAGCTGCCTCTGTGGGGAGAGAATGCGTAAGTGTTTCAGTGTTTTAAATCTCATGGTTGAATTATTTATCAGGTTAATCTCACATTTCGATCGTGTTTCAATCCTTCACAAGTTCCATTACAATATGGTGCAACGTATAATTTGCTTAGATTGCAACCGCTACTAGAGATGTGAAAAGGATGATCAATTTTTAAAATAAAACGAAGGAAATTTGAATCCCTTGCAGAAAAAGAGAATTGTTCTTGACAAGCAATGACATTATTCAAGTATGAGGATATATCTCAATGATCTCCTGCCATCTCGTGATAAGTTCATCCTCTGGTGTTGACCAAAGCCTTTTCAGAAGGGGCCAACCCTTCGCCTGGTTCTTCAGAGGATAAGTGTTCTCAGGAACGATATGATAAGCGTGGGCACCAAGAGTAAGGGACTGAGCTAGTCTCCCTGCCACACAGGGCACCAGCACATCCCATTCTGTGCTGGTCAGACTCCGGACACTCAGGTAGCCGGACAAGATGTAGCCAGGTGTGTCCAGCTGGTCAATTTGGTCAGAGTCGATCATCATGTAAGCACTGTTTAGAGCGAGGTCAAGGATAGGGTAGCTGTACTCCGCTTCCGTAAAGTCCAGAATTCCACATATCTCATGGTCACTTCCGGTCGAGTCCTTCCGAACCAGGATATTCTTTTGGTTGAGGTCCCCATGGATGTGTCCTGATGATGTAGAGGCCAGAATTTAGAAGACATTATAATAAACATCGAAATTCAGAATTTCATGGCCATATCATTATGTCTTCGTCTGATTGGATGCGTTCTCTCGGTTGAGGTCCCACAGGATTTGCCCTTATGTCGTTAAAATCCAAAGTGGATTAAAACTGATAATGGATAATTAGTTGACTATAAAACCACATGGCCATATCCTTGACAAACTCTTAAAATAGAAGGGGTTTAAAAATTGATGAAAGTGATTTAAAGCACGAAATGTTATATTCAAGATCACATAATAAATAGTCATATCATGAAATAATGATCTGATATGCTTTTCTTTCAGAGGTTTTTATTCATAAGAATCGGAACATAAGAATGTAAATAAGAGGTATCGACATTTATTACTCATGAATTAAAAACAAAATAGGCGTAAGACAGCGAAAAATTTAAATAGAAAAGAAATATCCCTTTAGACACAATGCAGCTTATAACTAAAAAATGTAAAATTTATATAAGACACATCAAACATAATTATCTATTACAAACCTTTCGGCAATTCATCAAATTTTGTAACCACTCTTCTATTGAAGACAGACACTACATCTGCGACGAGATTTTTCTTGTCTTCGTCAAGACAGAAGGTATAGTTCAGCAGAACAGGCACATTAGTTGGAGACCATAGACGACGTCTTGGGTCATTGTTCTCATAGAATGGACAGGAAAAATTCTGAATTTTGAAAAGTTTAGATGTGACCAGGATGGGCACTGTGTAATGAAACAATAATTATATTTGCTATCAAACTATCAAAACACTCCATAAAAAAAGAAAATTAACAAAATTAATATTTGCTCTTAATGTATATACCTCTTAAACGTGAAGGTGTTCAAATCCGTTGGACATCTCCAAATTAGTAATTATAAAGGGGAAATTTAGAACTGCGATGACCTTGGGGGTAATTAGACGGACTTACTGCGGACTATGCTTAAGCTTACTTCTATGCATGTTGTGCATCGCCTATACATCAAGCAGACCTTGTGATAAACCGTTCTCCTTGTAAAAGTGTTTTCATCACATGAAAGGGGCAGTAGCACGTTTTTTGATAATTTTTAATTTTAAAATTTTCACTAATAATTGTACGTTAATGCTAAATGAATTATGTTGATAGTATCAAAAATCTCATAACACAAACCAATTATCCATAGTCAGAGGACAAAGTATGAAGATTCTCATAAAATCCATTTTTTGTGAACACCTTTAATTCATTTTGTGTAAGAAAAAGCAATCGCATGGCTATACTTTAAGTTCTATATTTGAATTATTACTGCTCCATTTAGTTTAAATACAATTTCTTTCAATTGAGACCATTAATTTTCCTTTTCCTGACATCACCTTTTATTCCCCCTAAAAACGTGCTACTGCCCCTTTAAAGGTTGGATTATTGTTTCAGCAAACTTAATAATTATTTGGCATTGAAGTTTAAACTCTTTGAAAGTTACATCGACTTCAAGGTGATGGTTTTCTAAAAATGGATATGTTCGTTATTCAAACTTAGGATCAAATATTAGTGGTTTAACTCGACATAATAAAATGATAATCTTAAGGGCAATAAATATGAGATATCATGTCAATGACTTTGGTTACCTGCAATGCATTGGAAACATTGCCAATAAGCTTTCCGGCCTGAACCAGCAGCTGTACTGTGTACGGGACTTCTCTTATGATATTTCCAGGAATAAACGTTCTCAAGTCCACAACGTGTCGTCTTGGGGTACCTTCAAACAATCATTTACACGATGGATTCAAAATAAAACGGGCAATCATATAAATGTTCAATGAATCAGTTCATCTTACTTTGGCAAAAACAATTGTCATTTATCTGCCATTTTCATGATGGATTTAAAACAGATATTTCCAGGAATAAACGTTCTCAGGTCAACAACGTGTCGTCCTTGGGTACCTTCAAACAATCATTTACACGATGGATTCAAAATAAAACGGGCAATCATAGAAATGTTCAATGAATCAGTTCATCTTACTTTGCCAAAAACAATTGTCATTTATCTGCCATTTACATGATGGATTTGAAATAAGCGCGCAATTGCTCAAAGCACTAGTTAATCTTACCTTTGTAATAAACAAGTCATATATCTGCCATTTACATGATGAATTTAAAATAGAACGGGCAATCAGATATACGTTCAATGTACAATTTCCTCCCACTTTGGTACTAACCTTCTCCCTTATTGTCTGGGTAGATTACCTCAGTTGAGAAGTATCCCCCATCAAGGTTTGGCATCAGTTCCTGCGTGGGTATCTTGTGTTCTCTCAACCAGTTCATCATTGCATGGTGTGCCTCGGAACAGATGAACATATATGCCTATTTCATTAATTTCCCAATGTTATGTATGTATTGATTTTAATGCATTGTCTCTCATAGCCTTTTGGTGGCTTGTACATCTTTTTACGTAAATATATGCGTAATGTTTTATTGAATGTATGAGATGAAACAAAATTATACAAAGTGTCGCTCTCTCTCTCTCCTGACACCTGAGTGAATATCTGTGATAACCATCGAGCGATCACAGAGATTGTTATCCTATATATTCACGAGGTCAAGTTCATTATTTCATATTTTTGATAAAACTTTGTCGTGTCAAATCAGCGCCTAAACAATTACTTCAATTTCAATTGCATATTACGCGTATCCTGATAAGGCTGTAAAGCAGACAATTCTCAGTGACTGTTTGAAATATTTTGAACATTTATCAAAAAGGTTACTGAATATATTTTTATCATAAATACTCTAAAGGGTCAGTAGCACGTTTTTTGATAATTTCATATTTCAATTATTTCACTTATAATTGCAAGTTAATGCTAAATGTAATATATTGATAGTGTCAACAATCTAATTACACAAGCCAATCATCCATATTCAGAGGACAAAGTACGAGGATTCACATAAAATCCATTGGCAGCCATTTTGTGTGAACACCTTTAATTCATTTTGTGCAAGAAAAAGGAATCGCATGGATAAACTTTACGTTACATATTTGAATTATTACTGCTTCATTTAGTTTAAGTACATTGTCTTTCAAATGGAACATTTATTTTCATTTTCATCACCTTATATTCCCCATAAAAACGTGCTACTGTCCCTTTAATGTTCTTGAAATTAAGTCGCTGTTCATTCTATAAAATGCACCTGTCTGTTTTAAGCAACTTTACGTGAGCCTGGAGGTACGTTGTTAATTTCACCCCGAGATGCACGGAATGCATGAATGTCATGTTACAAAGTATCGTTTGAATCTTCCTGTGCAGCACAACATCGAAAGCACATGGTTTCATGGGTTAGTAATCCCGAATAACGGTCTAGATGGAACCATTGATTTACAACGTGTTCTAAAACGTTTTAAAAAATTGTTTTTGTCTAGTGATGATGATTATGATAGTTATAGTGATAATAGTTCACAGTTAGTTAAGACGTCACGATGCTAAGAATGCTGATACGTAATCATCACATTAAATTTTACTCAATTTCAATTCTCAAGCTTTGGTACGTCCACAAGTTCCGTATAATCATTAATTTCCGACTCACCAAAACTTTGGAGATTTTGGGACTCCTTTACATTGAAGATCTTAAGGACATAACCGTTTGGATTGATTGACTTCATTCTCGGATGGGCTTGAAGAGGGGCAACCTTGACATAGTTGTTAATGTCGTTGTAACTGTTAAGTTCTTCAAAATGCGTCATTTGTAGACCATACCGAGTTCGCAGTATATCCTCAACCGTTCCCTGACCGGAAATTGGACGAATTATCTCCCCTGGCTTTTGAAACGACGACGGAACTTCTTGGTGCATTCGATCCATTCCTTTAAGAAATTGTACAACAAATGTATGTCAACCTGGAGAGTAAATGCTCATGTGTAAAACGTCTGGTATTGACGACGTTGAGGTTTCATTGTGCTTTCAATAAATCTTTTTCACAAGTTGTAAAACATCTTTATTAACATGATGAGAGATGTATAAAAATGTATTAAAATATACGTGACTAAGATTACATAACAATTTTAAAAAATGGTACGAGACTAGACAAAATCAATATTTTGGTCGATTCAAAGAGTCACAGACACAATTTGAAAATCACGAATCATTTAGCTTAAGTATATTTATCATATATATTTACATTAAAGTATACATGCTTGGTCAGTGTGGCAAAGTTCAGGGATCAATATAGCGACCAAGATCAAGATAATGATACAAAAGATCAGAACATTCTCCCTCCAATTGTTTGTCCCTATGTGAAATGATTTTCATTTGTATCCAGGAACGGATGGAGTTAACGTTCTTTGATTAACGTCATGTGCAAGGTTTTATTCTTGATATGTGAACAATGACCTGAAAAGTATGTTTTTTGATGAATTTTACTATTGAATTCATTTTGGAAAATACTTTTCCATTGAGTATCCAGTTGTTTTGTACAATTAATTTGGACAAGGGACTGTTTTTTCGATGTCATTTTGCAGCAATCAAACTTCTCAGCGAAATTCCTACATCAGCAATTGAATAATAAACATCAAATTTACCATTCATTGAAAACTTATTTTCCCCGAGTTTTCTTCCTTAATTCCTTCCGAAATTGTACGTCTATAAATTTAATGCATTATGGGGTCACTCGCTGTTCGTAATCTGCTTTGTTGGTAGTTCTTTGGTAACAATTTGCGTCATAAGATAATTAAGGAATTTCTAAATTTATGTCAGTTAATTAATATCAAATCTCTATCAATCCTATGATAAACAATTCATTGATGATAACATAAAGTATAAAATCACATGGTTAAGTTAGCCGGGGAAAATGAAATATGTGGCAATGAAATAAATGATTGTCTAACAACATATACATGTACAAAAGTACAAATTCTAATTAACATGAAGTCATAAAAACTCTTAGAAATAAGATATTGTTATTAATTTTTTTGGGTCAAATTATTAACCAAACTAATAATGTTTTACATTTTAAAGGATGGGTCCATCATAAACATTGTTTTATTAAACCTTAGTAGCATTTTCAAAAATAAGTTGATATGGACAGTCAAACATCAGTTAATACAGTCAACGATATGACCTAGAATGAGCATAACAGTCTTCAACATTCCTTTTCTCGGATGTCATTCAATTTTTATATTTAAGTAAAAGCAATGATTCGCATTCTTGGGTTATATCCTTTACTTGTTTCCTCGGGCAAAAATCACATTTTACAATATGTAATATACTGAGGCTATAAAGTCTTATCGATCTAATTCACAGAATCTATACTACCAGTCTTCATTATTACGGTCTTGGCACAATGGGTATTGAAAAACAAAATGTTTGTACCAACATCCTGAGGAGTCCCATTTTCCCCAAACAGATACAGATCAAGTCATAAAATGTTGATCCAACCTCTGTTCGAATGAGCCCAGTTTCTGGGAAACGGGAGAGGCCTGATTGGATGCATTCAAGGTTATTTGTGCAATTAGCGATGCTTTTGAAATCATTTTCAACGTGTACGCCTGGAAACTGTTACTTTGTTGTGAACGAGTTTCGCATCCTGCTACATCAGCGTATATGTCTCCGCTAATGCTACAACCTATCCCCTGATATCCTCCTATAGTCTTCTGTCGTATCGCTGACAGGTGATTGCTCAGCGCTTTTTATAGCCTGTTTTCAGTCAAATTATTTCGAACTCCATACACTGTTGTCTAGTGATGTCGCACGTGGAAATCTAAGAGCGCGCGATTTGGAGCTAAGCGATAGACTGCAATGAGAATCAGATTTATCATCTAATAGCACTCCTATTGGTAAATTTGAATCACGAAGTGAGCACGCGGAACGAAGCCAAGAAACTAGTTCGCCGATATCGCTGAAAGGGCATCATTTGATTGGCATGCTATATATAGCGATACGACAGAAGACTATAGGAGCATATCAGGGGATAGGTTGTAGCATTAGCGGAGACATATACGCTGATGCAGCAGGATGCGAGTTTCTCTTCCTCCGATGTTTAACATGATATACTGGCAACCAGCTGCAGTTGATTGACAGGTAAAGGGAAATTTCGCTAAGCCGTTGCGTGTCATACCTTGGTTGTTGGATGTAGCCATAGGCGGTTTAAACAATAAGAAATATACATTAAAGGGGATAACATTCAGGGAATTTTTTATATTATCGATAGCATAAGTTATGATTTTATATAGCTGCATATATTTTAAAGTTTGGTAAGCCGTTGACCTCAAAAGCCTTGAAATAGATTTTTTTGGTTAATTTAAGTACATTTATTTTAGAAATTAAAGAGTCTAATAATGTAGCATACACTGTTTAAATGCTGAAATTTGATTACATCGTTAACATATCGTAGTATAGAAAGAAATTATACACTATGATGAATGGTACAACAATTATATTTGCCAATTTTTTACCTGCAAAACATCTGCTGCTATTTAGTACAACAGATAAATGGTACTTATTAGGGGAGACCAGGGCAAAGCGCGCCCCCTAACATATAAACGTGTTTTCTGGGCATATTAACATGTTTAGAATGCAACTTGCAGCATGTCTCTTATTCTCATCAGATAAACTATTGTATGACAAATGCTTTTTAACCTACCATGCCTGCATAAAGAGATATTAACGAAAATGTATTTCGAAAAAGGCGGTGCACTTTGCCCCGTAGTTTGGGGCAAAGTGCCCCATGCGAAAAGACACAATTGTGATATGTCAAACACCTATAATGAGCCATTACCATACACAAAAGTTTTTTTAAAGTGTCATGCAGCTCACAGGCACCCTTGTGAAAACTAAACAAATAATAATATCTAAGCTCAGTATTCAAAGAAGGACAAACTATGGTTTTATATGTCATGGACATATTTTCGAAGTTCTTATCCAAAAACTTCCATGATTACTATATACGAATTTCTAATAACTATGGGAGTCTTGACAATTCAACTCATTTATTATCAGAAACCAGCAAATGTATGGCTTATCTTCTTAGTTGTTTAGGGATAAAACAAAATATATGAATAATATAAAACTAATATTAAAAAATCGAAGAAAATATATGTGTTTTTACATGAAACAAAACCCCTATAATATAATTTTATACTTCATTTTAATACCAATCTTAAAAATATATAGGTAAATAATAGAATGAAAAAAAACCAATTCTATTTTACTATATTTGCTTCTAAAATTAATTGATAACTCTGAAACTATAAGTTGTTGACCATAAATAAATATTTTACATCACTCGGGGCAAAGCGCTCCCTCGGCTCACTTTGCCCCTTTGAGTGTAGCATTCGATTTTTGCATCATAGAAAATAATTAACGCAACACATTGCAAATTTCCTTATTTAATGAATAGATTATATATTTTTGTGTAATAGGTGCCCTAGAGTTTAAAGTTGCGTTTTAAGTTTATGTGAAATATTGGAATTCGGACATATTCTTTCGTTAAAGAAAAATGCCGTTTTTTCAACTTTTTGCAATGGTAAGTCTCCAACTCACGCTTACGATGCAAACGTCGATCACAACGTTTCTTAACGTTTGCTTGCATTGGTTGATAATGACAAACCACGCCATATTATTAACTTAGGCCGACTTACCTGACAATTTACATATTATATTAATTCAATGAAACTATTTGGCACAAGTTATTCTTTCCAGATATTAATTTTTTTTGTCTTAGACTTATATACAAGTGATGGACAGAGAGTCATAGGATATTCACTAAAGAAGTATTTTACATTTAAATTTTGTTTCGGTTGAACAACGATAATGTAACCAAAGAAATTCATAGTTGAATAAATGTTTCGAATGGAGGTCAATTTGATGCCTGTTTTACATAACATTGATACAAAATTGTATAAAGAAATTGAAAATTTGATCAAGTATGCTTTAATGTTCAGTTGATCTACTTGATTCAAATCTACAATACAATTCACAATATCAAGCATGAAGTCATTTAATAATACTTATGATGCACTTACCTTAAATCTCATATAAATCACGATAGGCCACCGAGAGAGGAACACGTAATATGTCTTCAATAGACGAACACGACAAAAGATACTGAACAGTTATACAGTCAGGCCTCGATAATCCGAACACTTCCGTTTTTCATCAATAATCGGATTAATGAAGCAGAAATAGTGATAGTTAACTAATCCGTTACAGCTAATTGGCGTTCGGATTCGGAGACTGAATCAACGCATTATTGAATCAACATTTAATGAGTTTATGATATAGAGATCAGTTTGGTTACAGCTGGCTACCGCTCGGATACCGCGGGATTCGGATTATCGGTGGACGGATTATCGAGGTCTGACTGTATTTACAAGTCTTAAACTATTAGTTTTAAAATACCTTGTGTGGTTGACGTGGGTATGTTTCCTTAAAATATATCCCCAGATTGTAGATAACATCACTGCATAAGATGGCCGTCTGACTCGAGGCCAATGCACGCATGCATTAAAATTTCAAAAATGATAGGGTTGAGTAATAGTTTTAGCTATCTATCCGGGATAGCAGCCACAGAGACCTTTTTATTGACAATATTAATAGGGCGTGTGGGTAAAGTGCAAACCAGTGACGCGTAGCATATTGTATTATATATGAGCTGGTGCATGCATGTATAAAATGAAAGTATGAAAAGTTGGCCAAAGGCTATTGAGAAGAAATGCGTTTGTTTTGAAAAGAGTTTAGTGTCAAGCACAGTTTGGTATTTCCTGGGTAAGGCTTCGATAAAGAGGCAGCTGCATAAGAAAATGATCTTTGTCCGTAGGAGAAAGCTTCTCTGTGTTTCACTATAAGGGATTGCTGTTCAAATCTAAGTGGTTTTACAGGAAGGGAACTGATAAGCAGTTTTGACAAGTTGCTGCAGTAACATAGCCTCTATAGACAGTTTTCAAGTTTTAAAGGGGCAGTAGCAGGTTTTTGATAATTTTATATTTTAAAATTTTCACTGGTAATTGTATGTTAATGCTAAATGTATTATTTTGATAGTCACAAATCTCATTACACAAGCCAATCAGCCATAGTCAGAGGACAAAGTATAAAGATTCACATAAAATATATTGGCGGCCATTTTTTGTGAACAACTTTTATTCAATTTCTGTAAGAAAAAGGGATCGCATGGCTAAAATTTACATTATATATTTGAATTATTACTGCTTAGTTTAGTTTAAATACATTGTCTTTCAATTGGAACCATTTATTTTAATTTTCCTGACATCATCTTATATTCCCATTAAAAACGTGCTACTGCCCCTTTAAAGTCTGTATATTCTGCCAGTGACACTTAGAATGAATGTTATTATCCTTTTGAATAAAGCGGTCTCAGTAAAGTAAAACCATTGACGATTGATCAACGCCATAAATAGGTTATCGTGGCGGTAAGCGTACACTGGAACGTTCTAAAATAAGACAGAGGGCTTCGTTTTATATTGATCATTGATGTTTGATTAGAAGGGGTGTTTGAATTCTTTTCATAATGAGTGATCAGATATAAAGAAAGTACATACTTCTAATTTTTGTGTGGATTACAATCTACAACTGCATACCAAAAGTGTTTTCACTTGCTTGTGATATTAGTGCAAATATCATGTAATTTCGGTTTCGTTTTGACGTTCATAAATAACTCCAGGACCACATACAGAAGATCATCAATTGCCCATGTGTCAAATAACCATTCCCAAACCATATTTTGGGATCGTCTTGCCACTGGTGCTGAATGTCGATATTTGGCATTGTTAAATAGACAGATGGGGTCGTATTTGTGAAATTCGGCTTTTCTTAAATTTCGATTAAAATCATCCATGTAAACTTTGTAGGAACAATATCCGCACAGTTACGTTGCCTTAACGCAAAGAAACATATATGAATAAGATCTGAAGCTGTTGATCACTTATGAAGGATTTTGTAGAGGAAAATAGAAATCAGTGTTTTCGAAATTTTGACCCCTGGTCACTTCAATGACCTGCCAAATTTGTTACAGCTATCTGCTAGGTATGACATACGAATATGTCAACGCAAACTGAAGCTTAACCTATTCAATAAAATTTGATCATTATCGGTTTCGTTTTCATAATGATATGATGGCCCAAAGACGTTACAAATAACATGATATTTGGACTAGAATATGAAGGTTAGTGAACAAACTTAAGATACGCAGCTGTATATGTTTTACCATATATAAGCATGAACGTACACAATTTTATTAGCAATAGGAGGATTGAAAATAAATAGTTACATCATTTTTTATACGAGCACATGTGCACATATCACTTTTGCCTTGCAACGATTGTTGTAGCACGACTAACCGTAAAATAACGTCTGTGACGTCACAAGACCACATTGCATGACGTCATTGTCGCCGGGCAATTCACTTCGTCATGTAATAATCTCTATATACATTCTATACATTTTATACATTATACAAACAGTTAGTCTCACATTATAAAAAAACGTTTGGGCTTTTATTTTTATTTTTAATATTCCACCAATCTTCTTTCCGTTCCTCCCTTGACATCATTGGCCGTAATATCTGTGCTAGCATTTCAACCCACTGCACGGAAGTAGAATAGTCCAATCAGGAGACAGGTTGTTAAATGATCTCGGCTGCAATGTGTGATCAATCGATTTTCGGCGAAAATATATATGCACCGACCTTAGGATTCAATTTTGCATTGACAGTATTTAAACTTCTTTTATTTGATAAGGATTGTTACATGTTTCGGAAAAATTCGTGAACAAGAAGAAAATGCGTAGTCAGTAAAAACATTGACTGTTTTAAATAACATGATTTTTTGGTTATCTCTTAAATGAATATGTTATAAATACGTTTTATATCGTGTTGGAATTCTTATTCGTACACGCCAACCAACCAACCAGCCAACCAACCAACCAACCAACCAACCAGCCAACCAACCAACCAACCAGCCAACCAACCAACCAGCCAACCAACCAACCAACCAGCCAGCCAACCAACCAACCAGCCAGCCAACCAACCAGCCAGCCAGCCAACCAACCAGCCAACCAGCCAACCAGCCAACCAACCAGCCAACCAGCCAACCAGCCAACCAGCCAAACAGCCAACCAACCAGCCAACCAACCAACCAACCAGCGAGCCAACCAACCAACCAGCCAGCCAACCAGCCAACCACCCAACCAACCACCCAGCCAACCAACCAACCAGCCAGCCAGCCAACCAACCAACCAACCAGCCAACCAACCACCCAACCAACCAGCCAACCAACCAACCAACCAGCCAACCAGCCAACCAACCAGCCAACCAGCCAACCAACCAACAAACCAACCAGCCAACCAACCAGCCAGCCAACCAACCAACCAACCAGCCAACCAGCCAACCAACCACCCAACCAACCAGCCAACCAACCAACCAACCAGCCAACCAACCAGCCAACCAACCAACCAACCAACCAGCCAGCCAGTCAACCAACCAACCAACCAACCAACCAGCCAGCCAGTCAACCAACCAACCAGCCAACCAACCAACCAACCAACCACCCAACCAACCACCCAACCAACCAACCACCCAACCAACCAGCCAGTCAACCAACCAACCAGCCAGCCAGTCAACCAACCAACCAACCAACCAACCACCCAACCAACCAACCACCCAACCAACCAACCACCCAACCAACCACCCAACCAACCACCCTACCAACCACCCAACCAACCAGCCAGCCAGCCAACCAACCAACCAACCATCCAGCCAATCAACCAACCAGCCAGCCAAACAACCAACCACCCAACCAACCAGCCAGCCAACCAACATGTACAAGTTCTTTCGTGTACGTAAATCAATGTTTGATACCATGTGAATAATAAATGCTTTAGACGTGATTACTTATCAAATAGGCCTTATCCGATTAATAGACAAATATGTTTTCTATTTAATTCAAATTGAATAAGCAAAAATTTTACAAATTTTAGAATTACTTAGAAAAAATGATTTAGCAAATTAGAAGAGTAAAAATAAGCTACTCCAAAAACAAGTCGATTTGAAAAAACCCCACTTTTGTATGCGTATAACAAGGGAGAGAAACACTGTATATGAATGATACATTGATGTTTATTTTCTCTGTATTCTCGTTGCTCATCAAAAGCCTGAAAAATTGATAGTTTTCAAAAAGATTGTCTGTTAGTATTTTGAATGTGTTCCGAATGTAAACGGCGATTTCATTGGCTATTGTTGAAAGAGCTGGTAAGGGGCGTAACTCGTGATCACGTTAGGTGTCGCTGCTCCGGATCACCGGTTTTCTATCTTGTGATGGCAAGGTCTAAACGAGGAGAGTTGCTCGATACGTTTTCACCTTGCCGTGGGAAGATGTATTCCACCATAAATGAACCTTATTTGCTCTCGTTGCTTATATACAATATCCTCCGTAGCAAGTGTATCATGTATCTGAAGAAATTGAGAGAATCTGTACTTGCCATTTTGGGAAGTATGAAGAGATTGACATATGTCGTACAAGTTGTCTTGACTGTATAATGGACACTAACGATCATTAGACTTTGGCTCCTTTGTTGTGAACCATGGTATAACTAACGCCAATTTCAATTAAACCACGGACGGAACTACTTTTTATGACCAAGGCTATGTCGTGATAAAAAAAATCGCTTAGAAACAACATAACAAAAATATGCATTTTATTACATAAATTTAATTTACAGATTGAGCAGCTTTTCCTTTAGCAGAAAAGCATGTACAGCTTTCAAAATGTACCCTTTAAATCAATTCCGGTGGATTTCCTCCGTCGAATTTCGGCATATATCATCCGTATTTAGGCCATTCGTGTAATAGCATCGAGATGACTGCACAGTGCTTTCTTCAAACCTGTAAATGAAAATAAACAACGAAATCAGGACTGTAGACTTTCATATCCTGATACAGTTAAAGAATGACAACATTTCAAACGCAGATTTTACAATGTTTACAGAGAGGTTACCATTGCGAACAGTATGAAACAGTTCATTATCCAAGCAGCGGTCAATTTGGATGTCGGAACACAAGGTCACAAGTGTTTGTGGTCCGCCACGTCACCACTTACAAATATCGTAATTTGGCCTTCAAATAATATATCAACTATTGTTTCTTGTAACGATTTGTGTTCATTACTTGTTTATCGTTTTAATACTCACCATATTCACCAGCACAACTTCTTTTCTAAGGCTCCACATGCGTAGGCTAGATCTTTGTCAATATACGTCCGATCCTTTCCATTTCCCGTGCCAAATGACAGAATTACAGTATGCGCATGTCGAAACTGAAGCTGCACGTGCATCTCGTGAGGATGCGTCTTAATGCAAATTCACGAGCTCTATGGTTTGTTTTGATGTCAATTACATGTGTGACAAATATTTCACTCAGGAGCAAAAGAAACGATACCAACTTTTCAAAAGAGTACAAAACAAAATCCTGTTGTAAATGAAATGCGACTACGAGCCCTTGTGATAGGCACATCAGTTGTGAAGAAGTCCTCACAATTTCAAACATCAAAGTATAATACTTATAATTGTATGTCAAATACACGAGGGGTCAAAAAACAACTTTTTCGATGTTAATTTTGGTCATAATCTTTGCAATTGGAATAAAATAATTATGAAATTTAAAAATCTATAAAATCTTAGATGTTATCAATATAAATAACCCTTGTAGAAGTTAATTTG
The DNA here is from genome assembly GCA_916613615.1 of Steromphala cineraria. NCBI lineage: Eukaryota > Metazoa > Mollusca > Gastropoda > Trochida > Trochidae > Steromphala > Steromphala cineraria. Next base: position 59,889,220 of record OU744731.1, on the reverse strand, counting down.
TTCACGCATTTTGTATTTTGGTTTAAAAACAAGAAAAAGGGCCATTTTCACTATCTCGTCTAGTTAAGGAGATTTTGTAACAGCGTTTTTTGAAAGGCTTGTATTTCAAAAGCGTTAACAGATATAGCTCTGAAATTAAAAACTTAGTTCAGTTAGCTCTTGAATACATGAATTAACCCTGTTTCAGCCGTAACTATCAATTGTTGATTAACCTATCATGCATTTTATATGGTATTTTTTTGCCCCTGAGTGTATGTGCATTGCCATCCTTCTTGGGAACCATTTATACATTGACTTACAGCTAATACCAATTTGCATAGTTCATAAATTCGATATTCATATGCAATAGTAAATATATGTACATCGAAGTGTTCAAACACAAATGCAATGATATATTTTGTCAAGGGCGTTAAACAATTATGATACCTTTAAAATATTTGAACACACTTTCAACACTTTAATTGTGTATTGGGCCTAAGAGTAATTGAATGGTCCGTGTGACGGGGTGTCAACAAGGACTGTTAACTGCAACCTAGCTCTTGAAAAAGACTCAATTTGGAATATTCTGAAAGCTGAGATAATTATCTATACCATGATATATGGAATGACACCATTGAATTTGGTTGCAGAAAGATTATTCACAATGAAATCACATAATTTTCGAGTTTGGTTGCAGTCCCCTATAGGCACCTGCAACCAAATTATTTTTCCAAGAAAATGCATGTTTTTATCAAACAGAAGAGCCTGGGCTTGAAGAAATTTGGTTGCAGATGGAATATATGATGATTTGACAACTGTTGATCACTTACCTGGCTTTTTATTTACATTTCAATGACACATAAGCCACTTACCGATCGCTATCGAGTCCGGTTTTCGATCATGTCACATCATGTTTTGAAAGCGTTTCTGACATTATGGATAGAAATATTTCACTGACCTTGAATATTTTAACAGTTTCTATCATAAAGCATGTCATGGTAGGTACTTTTGACATTATTTGACCAAATTGATCCCTAAATTTCCTTTCTGTGTTTCAACGTGCTCCCATAGCGAATTCGAATTGTTGTCATATCTCAAAACGATTCTCATTGGCTGTCAGAAATCCCTTTAATTGCAAAATGATTTTGATAGAAAATAAACATCATTGAGTATGTTTAACAAATGGTTTCTATCCAAAAACAGAACAAAATCAATTATAAATCAAAAATTAGGAAATTTGAAAAATTGTTGGAAATGTTTGAGATTGAATCAACCAATTGTAGGACACGTTACATACCGCATGGCATTACGTCACTCACAGTGTGAGAGGGAATCTGTCAAAATGAAAATCTTGATTTGTTTTTGTTTTCACGTAAAATAAGGTAAATTATAAAACTCCTGCAACCAAACTTGCCTCTTTGCTAATTAACAAGCAACTTAAATCTCTGCAACCAAATTAGTGTTTGTCAAGACACGAAAAATGATGGATAATTGCTAGAAAATAATTTGGTTGCAGTTGCCTATAGGGACTGCAACCAAACTCGAAACCCACTCGATTTCATTGTGATTGTACGTTCTGCAACCAAACTCAAGGCTTCAAGGAAATGGTTGATTTATAGTAAATCATTTTAGCTGTGAGAATATCTTCATTTCAATCATTTTCAAGGAAAATGTGGCATTTTATTGATGTTTTAGATACCCCGTCATCCGTACCCTTCAATTACTCTTAGGCCGTGTATTGTGTCAGGACGTACATGAGTTTTTCCCTTGTTTTTTCTACACAGAGCACTGAAAAAAATCTCCTTGTGATATCGGTTGTTTTAAAATATAACTATATAAACGAACGTTTAGATATCGCCATTGCTATGTGTCCTCATTGTAATCAAAATAAGTAAGAAGTTGAAGTATGTATATATAATTATGTTCGAATTCAATATATACTGTGCTATTAAATACCAACCCTTATCAAGATAAATCCATATGTTTTTTTTAAAACTATGAAGTATATGTTATGTTGGTCGCATGGCCATTTAAACTTATAAAATCGCCTGTCTGTCAATATAGAACACAGTCTCGTCTTCAAAAAGGTGAACCATGTTCATTAATGTGTAAAACACATCTACGTGTGTCAATTCACTTTTTTTGCATAAATATTCATTCAATGAGAATATTAAATTGAAACTTATTTCAAACCTATTTGATTTGTGTGATAGATAGTAATCACATGCTTACTTATATACATGTTAGATACATGTGCATCTTAGTGTTTCGTTATGTTAACACGCTAAATGATAGAAACGAATATATTTTGTAATTGCTGTGTCATATCACAGTAACAATTAATGTTCATCAAATATTCCATCCTATAAAACTTTATAAAGGATCACACTTACCTGAAGTCCAGATGAAAACATATATCATAAACAAAATGCAAAATGAAACGTTATGAATACTTCATCGTACACATACAAATATATTTGAATCTTGTAATAACCTTTAACAAAATATCCTGAAAAAGTGTGAGATATGATCTAACATTTACATATGACTAGAACTTCATTATTTTCAATAGTTATAAATAACAGTTAAGAGTATTGATATCATTATAATTTCTAAAAACTGCCCTTCGGCTGTATGTTTATTTAATAGAATAAAACAGGAAAAAGTTTTATGAAACATGTGTGACATAGCTTTTACATACAACGGAAATAGATTCTTAACATCTATTTGAGAATAATGAGAAAATATAAATATTGAATCATATCTGTGGTCTTGTAAATAGTTTCCGTCAAAATGGCATTATAGTACATGTCTTAAAGGGGCAGTAGCACATTTTGGAAAATTTTATATCTTCAATTTTTCACTGATAATTGTACGTTAAATTATGAAAGGAATAAAATCTTACTACAGAAACCAACCCTCCATAGTCAGAGAACAAATTATAAAGATTCACATAAAGTCCATTGGTAGCCATTTTTGTGTGAACACCTTTAATCAGTTTTGGAAATTAAATGACCCGAATCATTCCCAATGCAAAAAAGGTTTATACTTAGTAACTATAAAGCCGTTTGTATCAAGAGCAGCGAAAATGATTGGGGTCTTTTAAAGGGGCAGTAGCACGTTTTATCGGGAATATAAGGTGGTGTCAGGAAAATTGAAAACAATGTATTTAAATGATAATCAATGATTATGATTTTTATATGATGTTCAATATTTTGAACAGACAGGTGTTGGTAGTTTAATTTTTTATTCAAGTCACAATCTAATTTACATTATCAATGAAATATGATATTATGTACACTGACACTGACAAAACTTTGCGCCATAGATAAATGAAATATTCAACGAGAGACTAAAATAAACTTAAACGGTCATCAATTTCGAAACAAAAATCAATTAACACATAATTAGATTGATTGAAATGTGTGCGTTTTCAAACACTAACATTGAGGTTAGCGTATATTGGGTAGTGAGTACGTCTAAGTTTAGAAATCCTTACAACCGGCTGACCGTTTCAAGGGAGATAACTCTTCAAATACTAAAACTCACTGACACTATTTCGAACTCATTTTAAACGCCTGATTTTGTTAGTCACTATCGAGATAACGTTGTCTCAGGATGATTAAAATCTTTTTTTAGTATTCAGAGGCAGATGTGCAAAAATTAGTGGATCAGCATATAATTTTCAACTGTTGGATCTTTTAGATTATTGTATCTTAGACTTAAACACAAAGGCGCAGCTAAAAGAATGACACTGAAGTGTGAACGGTAAACGAATTTTATCATCATAAATACGTTCCAGGAGTCATGTCAACGATTTTTCCTACATTAATTACATAACATGCACCCTTGTTACATTTGCCGCATTTTTATTACAATTTACCGCAGTTATTACATTTTACCGCGTTTAGCTAATCTTTCTTAACGTTTGTGATCCGGGTTTTTAATGTTTCCCATTTAGGTATTGACTAAGATTCAAAGGGGAATATGTTGTATCAGGATTTATACGTTATTTACTGTAAGTTTGATTTTTTTCATTGATACATGTATATCCTAAATTGTTTATGAGGTATAAGTTATAACCTGTTTGAAACTTGTACAAGTGACGGAGAATGCCGAGACAGTTATACAAAAGTTTGGGTTACAAGTTCATAAATCAAGAAATAAAAATATGTGGAAGATCATGCGATATCTCCTAGAAGATATCGTTTTGTCAGTAGATTTTGAACAATGTCTTGTCATCAGCAGGGAAATGACACCACAAACGTTTTGCATCATCAGTAATGAAGTCACAATGCTATGACGTAATAAAACAACGCCGTCACGTTGCTATGACGTCATATACACGATGACGTCAAAATGATTTAGGAGTTTTAGGGCTATGAAGTGTTCAGAGATGTACATTTTTCACGCAAATGTGACGAAACATGGTTTTGGGTGATAAATCTCACCCTCGTGTCTTCCTATATCAAATATATCAACACTCGTTGATAAAAGTAAAAGATAAAAGTAAGTAAAAGACACTTGGGTGAGATTCTCTATTTATTATAATGTCTCAAAGGTCTGTATAAATAAGTGCCGCATCCCTCATGTGAATTCACTGAAATAAAGTAGTTCACAGAAAAATTATGAATGATATCTTTAAAAAAAAAATCAATCTTAAAACTTAAATTTAAAAAAAATAAAATTGTATTATCTAAGCACTTTCAAAAATATATTTGTGAAAAAAAATATGTTTTGGTGGTAACATCACTGCACATTGTTGAAAAGTCCTTACGATAGGTAGAATTATAGTTACCAATTACATTCCTTGCTAAATCCAATAAGAAGGGAGGATTTCGCTTGAATTTCAAAGTCGGAATTAATATCAAACTCAGTGACGAGATCACTTTTATAGAACTGAGAATACTCAATCTCTCATCGCTTAGCATATACATCTGCATACCTTAAGTTTGTTCACTAACCTGCGTTTTAAGTGCAAATACCATGTAATTTGGAATGTCTTTGGGGCATTCTAGCTATGCGAATACGAAACAGACACTGTTGAAATTTGAGTACATAAGTTAACATTCAGTTTGCGTTAACATATTTGTATGTCATAACTTAAAGATAACCGTAACTAATTGGGCAGGGCATTGAAATGACCAGGGATAAATATTTCTAAAACACTATTTTGTATTTTTCGCTACAAAATCCTTCATTAGTGATCAATAGCTTTAGACATAGGTCATATTTGTTCTTTTGCTTTAATGCAATGCAATTGTACTGATTTCTTTCTTACAATGCTTATATTGAATCTCTAAATCGAAATTTAAGAAAATCGGAATTTCACAAATATGACCCCATCTGTCAATTTAATCATGCCAAATATATAAATTCAGTATCAGTGACAAGACGATCCCGAACTATGGTTTTGGAATTATTATACTACTAATGGATAATTGGTTGTCCCTTGTAGGTGCTCCTGGAGTTATTTTATGGACGTCAAAATTAAACCCAATTTACATGATATTTGCATTAAGATACACAAGCAAGTGAACAAACTTAAGATACGCAGCTGTAATAAGTTTTCAACAAAATGTTTAACAAACAATTTCTTCTTCTTCCACCTAAACGATTGACAATTTTCAAATAATAAATGTGGAATAAATGTCCCAATAAATCAATCGTTTTTTCCATCAGAATTCTTTGAAACTGCTCGATTACTGTTAGAATCGACAATCTGATGCTTTTTGAAAAAAAGTTGTCCTCAAAGTCTGATGTGGATATAACAAAAATATTTGAATAATGGACACAACGAGACAGATAGATTTGTTAAAAAAAATTAGTCATGACCTTTTGGCCAATAACCATATACCATATGACGGCCTATGAAAATATTTTTTTCATTACATCAAGACTTGATTTGTGAGCAAGAATTATGGATGAGGGTGGATAAAATGTATATTGTAAAGATTAAATGAACTTGGCAAATGAACAGTTTAAAGTAAAATTAACTTAATACGTGTTTGTCTACCACATTCCACTCTCCCAGGACAAGACACTTCTGAAATGCCTTTATTTCCTTAATGTTTTCCCGAAATAAAAATGTGATAATTATTAGAAGTGCAAACTGAACCAATTACAATGATATGTGAACGAAGTACTAATAGGCCAGGACCATTAGAAATGAGGTGGAAAAAAATAGTAGAAAGCTGATTTTTTCTGGAAACCTAAAAAATATCATTCTCAAATCAATGGCACAAAGTTCTGGAAATTCCAGCTGGTGGCTTTTTCAAAATGGCCGCCATTTCCAATATGGCCGCCAAAGATTTTCTGAATTATTAAATATTTTTTATATTTATGTTATATATTGAATGTTGTATATCAAATGAAAGCTTGTTTGATTACCTTTTCGAAAATGTACTTTTTATTGGTGTAGATAATAACCGAAGGGAAATATTGATCAAAATGCTTGCAAAATATACTTTTATAACATGAAGAATTCATGTGCTCACAGTTAGTCACTAAAATCAGTAGCAGTACTACAGCATTTTAAATGACATCCCATACACAGGCTTGAACACTCTAATCACGCTTTCAAACAGATGAATCATGTCAAGTATTGCATCCACTAGAAACCATTTTCAGAACTTTTGTGATAAATGTAGACCAGATTCTGTATGAACAAATATCGCATTTCTGTACTGCCATTCCCATTCACTTGATGGTAATCCATTTCCAAACTATTGCTGTACAGTAAGGTATATTCTGTGGAACACACAGCTTGAATGTTTCTAAAACAATGCCACCTTTGGAATTCCATTCTACAAGAAATATCCATTGCATTTCAGTTTGAGCACTGTCTACTAAAGCTTTCTCTACATCGAAACTGCATGAGCAAACATAGATGTTGATATATGCTCTGAAAAAATAGCGTCAAAGGACTGGATCCATACAGAATAATTTCATGTATGTCAGTTGTGGCCTATGCAACCATCATCACCAAAGCCAACTACTTTAACAGATACTTGTTTCATTGGACAATATCCATTGCAGTTGATACAATCAACTTACCATTTCCACGCCTGTATCCTGACTCTTTGTTTGTATTTGAGTGATTAATCACTGTCTTGCCACAACAAAGAAATGCGACCCATAAAGGTAATGGTTTTCGGTTCAGAATTGAAAGGAATATCTGCTGATGGGCCCCGCCTCTATTGTTTAAAAGCTTAAATTGTTGAAGATGTAAAGTCAAAGTCAATATACAAATGGTACAAGGTTACAAAGATATATGCATACATGCAGTCTTCGAAAGGCATTTAGAAATGGTTTACACAATATAGAAGTTGTTTGCCAGAAACTGTTACTTAGATTACAATATCCATTCAAATTACAACATATTCTGTACCACAAATACCATTCATTGGTAATTGGTAGCACTCATAAACCTAGCCACATGTAGCGGTAACAGACCACTCAACACTCAGACAGAGTATATCATTTTGAAGTTCATCGTGGGATCTCACATGGGGTTGATTGCTATGCAAACTTGTGTAGTGAGTGTTTCGGATTTAGCAGATATGTGTGCCTTTTTCTGATCTGAGTGAGATCCAAGTCATCCATACAACAAAATGTTTCTGATATGCATGATTAATCATCAAATAGTAACTCTGTTTTGAAAAGCATCTTCCAATATGCTACATTCTGAATCAAATTAATCCAATGGCATTACTAAACTAAAACCCATAAGGCAAATGATGATGTTATTAAACTTGAGGTTGTTCAATGTGAAAGGGGCAAGACCAAGTGTCAATAGCTGTGCAAAAACCCAGAGATAAAATGGGCCTCTGAGGTAACCAAATATTAACTCTTCAGCATTGGAACAAAGAAGGCTCATCCCAAAGGGCCTAAATCCCCTAAGACTAAATATCCATCTATGGACAACATTTCAAACAATCCAATCAGATCATTAGGTGTGTTTTGTATTATTTTGATAAGTAGAAAGATAAGTTTGAGAAATATATCTAACTGTTCATCCCCACTTCTGAAGGATTATCTTTGATTTTAGTACCTGTAGGCTTTTTGCTTATATGAAATAAATGAATTTTTGTAATCAACTTCTATTCCATCTTCATTTTACAAACTAACATATACGTTTATGTATATGAATATTATACTGAATATCAAATGGTATTTTCTTTTCATTACCTCTTCCTTTTTAAGTCATATACCCCAACTCTTTTCAAAATTCCAAATAACTTTTATCCTCTAGCATTACTTTTCTTGCCACTGGAGCGTCTACTTTGATTTTTATGGGGCCAATGATCTCTTCTAGATTATAAGTCCATATTCTTTCACAATAATTAAATGATTGCCCCATATATGCGAAATGACCAAGAGGTCAAGAGGTGAAAGCAGATGTTAAACTTCAACACAGCAATATATATCTCTATATTCTATACCTGTTCCTACCCTATTTTGGGTTTTGTCTGCTGGGGATTTTGTCCTTGGGGATTTTGTCCACTGGGATTTTGTCCCACAACCGGATGTTCAATCTTGGTGCATTTTACCCTTGTATGGTTGGTTTTGAGTATACCCTTATAGGAACTTTGCCAATTCACAAAATGAAAGACTGCACTGTGACTTTCTAACCCGTAATGGACATTTGAGTTTCCATTCTCTGTGAACCTGGTGGTGTTGTTCATGCAATACCTCCCATTGGTGGTATGAATGCTGACATTGATGTCGGTATTACCGGTAACTAATATCTATCAGTACAATGGATTTTCATCTGCCAAAATGTATCAAAGCGTTTGTGAAGCCTCCAATGATTCATACCTGTGAATGATGTTGACACATATTGTTACTAGTAGTAAAACAAAGGACCGTGCATGGTCAACTTGCTGATATGATGGTGAGTGCAATGGTAGTATGACAATGCTGACACACTGTTCTTATTTTACTTTGACTTTATGATTCCACTCAAGATCCTTTAAGTGGATCACAGGCGACTCAATGACACTCGTACGTTCTTGGTACTGTCTTGGTACTTTAATGTGTATAATTTCTTAAAGAGGGGGAAAAGGTTAATATAAAAGTTTCCAAAAGACAATTATAAATACATAAATAACCTTATGTTAGATAACTAAGCATTTTTTAGAAGCATTTGAGAAAAGCTTTCATTTGATATATTGCATGACATGATTATCAGCAAAATGAAAAAATTCTCAATTTTACCGAAATAAAAGTATATTTTGCAAGCATTTTGATCAATATTTCACTTCGGTTATTATCTACACCAATAAAAAGTACATTTTTGAAAAGGTAATCGAACAAGCTTTCATTTGATATACAACATTCAATATACAACATAAATGTAAAAAATATTCAATAATTCAGAAAATCTTTGGCGGCCATATTGGAAACGGCGGCCATTTTGAAAAAGCCACCACCTAGAATTCGCAGAACTTTGTGCCATTGATGTAAGGGTGATATTTTGAAGGTCTCCAGAAAAAATCAGCTTTCTACTATTTTTTTCCGGGTTGTCCATATCTTTTAACTAATGGTCCTGGCCTATAAAAGCACACTGCAAGGACAAAGTGGTGACACAAAAGGCCACACGTACACAATCTGTAGGCCCACGGCTTCTTGAGGAATTGTCTGTATTTAATGAGTCAATAACGCTAGGTGTCCTGTTAATTAACGTGACGTGTCTTGGTTGGTAAAAGGGTTGTTTTTCTTCTGTCGGTGCTTTGTCATATCTAACAATTTTGAAATGATTCAGCTACATGATTACAGCTGCGTATCTTAAATTTGTTCACTTACCTTCGTTTTCAAGTGCAAATACAATGTCATTTGTAACGTCTTTGAGACGTCATATCATTGTGAAAACGAAACCGATAATGATGAAATTTTACTGCATAAGTTAAGTTCCAGTTTGCGTTGACATATTCGGGTGTCACACCTAGCAGATAGCTGTAAAAAAATTGGCAGGTCATTGAAGTGACCAGGGGTCAAAATTTCGAAAACACTGATTTCTATTTAGCTCTACAAAATCCTTCATAAATGATCAACAGCTTCATCTTGATAGGATGTACAAAAAGGATTAAGTTGATTGGAAGCCAAATTGGTGTTATTTCAAGGGAAGAGGTTGATGTACATTGATTGAGTAGGTAATTAAGTTAGTGTTTATACAATGGATGAGATTGGTATACATGATGAAAGTAATGAAGAAAACATGGTGAAATTATGAATTACAATGTTGAAGATTTACAAAGATAAAATTATTTTAACAAGTAATGGTAGGCCCTTGGGATGAAATATCCTTCATCTCTGTTGAGAGAAGGGTTAATCTTTTTGATGTGAACTGCTTCGAGGAGTTTGCGGATTTTGTAGTCATAGGCTGGTTTCTTTCTATGATGCTGATGTTGCTCCAGTTGATGATGTGGCCGGGGTTGACGTTAGCATGATCTGCAATTGCTGATTTTGAGTCGTTCTTTTTTTACTGAAGCCTGATGTCTTTGATCCTCAGGGTGAGTGGTCGTGATGTTTCTCCTACATAGGATTCCCCACAGTCACAGTCAATTTTGTAGTCAACACCTGCAGGATCTGGCTTTTTTTCCGATTCAGGTCTGATTCAGGGCTTTCAGTTGGTTCTGGATAGTGTTGCCTCTCTGGAAGATTACATCTATGTTTGCCTGATTCTTAAGCAGTCGACGAATATGGTGGCTTGTTTGTCCGATGAAGGGAAGGCTGATGCAGAATGGGGCAGCTTGTTGACGGGGAGGCTTAGTCGCAGGGTTGAGGGTCTTGGAGATGGTCTGGTTGACAAAGGTTTTGTCAAATAACGCGCATAACGCCCTTCTGTAACTACTGAATTATCGTTTCTAGTAACAAGTTGCCTCTCACTTAGGTGAAAAACTTTCATACCCGAAAAATATCTTAATTTATTTAGTGCAACAGGGTTTTCATATGAAGTCATAGTGTATTAACATGGAACTGTCGATCTAAATTTGCAAGACATTGCAAGAATTGGAAACTATTATTTTAGATTAACAGATTTTATATTAAGTAGTCATACTGTATTAACAAATATTGAACTGTTGATTTATTTAGATTGCTAGAAATGTCACCGATTGGACGACTTAGAAGTATGTTATCACTCGTTGTCAATTTCATTACCTAAGTACAGTAAAGCATGGCAATGTGTGCTAAAACGCGTTAATGTCCGGGATTTGCGAGAAAAGCATGCATTCTTGCTGTGTTCTCTGCGCTTGCGTTGTGTAAACGGTCTCTTTACGAAGCTCCAGAAGGGCCATGGTGAAATTTTTTTTATTACGTACGTGCGTAATAATAACACGTACGTCGTGATAGTAATACGTACGTACATTATAAATTTATTTTCACAATGTCCCTTCTTGAGCTTCGTAATTCGTACTTATCTGTTAATGAATTCATAATGTCTCTATGATATGTAAGTTTATACGAATCTACGTAATTCATAGAGGAAATTCGAGTGTGTTTTCCAAGAGATCCTGACAACCACAAACATTCATAATTGAACAAAACTTCTAAATTTTTAGGTCAAAATATCCTCTGGCCTTAGTTAAATACATGTACATGTAGACATTAAAGAGGATATCTTGTTTTTAAAAATCAACTTTACAAATCGAATAAAAGAAAAGTATTATAATAAATTGAAAGAGAATCAATCAGCAGTAAAGTCACACTAAAAATAAAAAGGATCAACATTTGCTATTTCAATTCCTGGATTGACCTCATCAGCGACTTATGTAGGATTTAACCCTCAAGGCCAGTGGTCAACAATCTAATCTAAACCTAAAAAACGAAGAGTTCATGGCGAACCGTCTGGATTGAGGAGCAACAGACGCTGTTATTTTCATCCTAATGTCACTTCGGGCAATTCTTTCTGTACAGTAATTTGCATCTCATCGACGTCAATGTTATTTTATGTCTTTGGTCAGTCTTTAAATGGAAATTCGTTTGTACTTTGAGTGAGTTATGCTCCAGTTCGTTTGAGCTACTGTTAGCAAATGAGTCGGCATATATTTATACAGTAGAAAGGGATAACTTTCTGCTGATTATAAATCATATTTTGAATTGTGTTGTCTCAGATACATTTAGTTAGTGTTTTTCGATTTGATAATCATTTTCGACCTCAGCGGTTAATATCTGTTTCTCAACAATGACGTTAAACAATTATTGACTTCAAAAGAGCTTGATTCAATAAATTGTCGACCTTGGACACGTGATATTCTCCGAGGTGTCCAAGGTTAACAAATCATTGGATCAACCGAATCTGAAGTCTATATTTGTTTTATTATATGAAAAATGTTCTTGAATCACGTTTCTTCTGTACAAATAAGGGACATCACTCAAAAATGCCTAAAACTATAAGGGACATAACTCTAATTCAGCACAGTCACGAAGCGATGCCTATTGCTTGAAGGGGAAACCGCCAGAACCCCATATTGCCAGGTATGACATTTTCAAATATTGTTGTAGTATAAAGTACTAAGACATTCAATCTATCAATACAGTGAATTGGATAAAGGAACTTGATCCTTTCCTGGTTGTTGAATATGACAAATGACAGATGACAGACACAAGAGAAGACCATCCATTCTGTCCACAATCTGTCAGTCACGCTTCATAGTGTACAGAAGACCTTTTGTGATTGACTCATTAGACTCAGTCAATAATGGTAGAATTTAGATTAAAATGTTTTCCACTAGGAACCAAATCATACACTGCTATTTCAAGTTATTGAGATATCTTAGTGATATTTTCAGCAGTTTTAAATTATTGCTACTCAGCGTCTACTCAGTAAAATCAACTTAAATATACTGTGTGGTATCAAGTTTCACATTGACATGCAATCTTGTCATTCGTTTCAAACAGTGAAACCTCTGATAATTGCATGAAGGAACTTGATCCTTTTTAGTTGTCGAACATGCCAAATGACAGACACAAGAGAAGACCTTCCCTGCTGTCAACAATCTGTTAGTCACGATTCTGAATGTACAGGGCATCCTGTGTGATTGACTCATTACGTTCAGTCAATACCTCAACAAGTCAGGGACTTAAGGTTATGTAGGCATATTTGTGTTACAACGTTGTCATTACTGTCTGTTATATTTTTAGCATGCTGTTCACGTAGCTCTTAGATTGGCCCAATATACTTTCTTTCTAGCAGAAAAGATTTCAATAACAGATATACTGAAGGTCGACGTGAATGGAATGTTTATGTTCAATGTCCACTTTTAAATAGATTTCATTTTATCAAGTGTTATTAGATTTATGACATTTGTATCTGGAATATAAAATGTATGAATTATTTGATGTGTGTTGAACCATGTTTCAAACTTTTACAAAAACTAAGAAACATAATTAGATTTGATGAAAAGATTTGTTGTTTTATAAACCAGAACTGTCCTACTCTGGATACGTTGATTGTATGAATGGATGTTTAAAATACTGCAATATGAGCTTTAACAAATGGAGACATAAATAAACATCCGGTTTATATCCGTTCATCACATCCATTATTTCTTAAATTTGCAGGCTTAGGTATTATCAAGTCTCTTTGTCCTTTGAAATTGTAACTTTTTGAAACTGATAGGATGAAATTCTAGGTATTGAATGTCATGTGACTTTTACATAACGAATTGACCAAGTTAACTAGCATTCATACAAATAAAATTAATTAATTTGTATTAGCTTTACAATTCTGATGCCCTTTTTCATGCTAAAATGATGTTTACAGTATGGATATTACTCTCAATGTAGTTAAAAAAATAGGAATGTGAAATATGATATTTCAGATATTTCTTACTGTTTTCTATTTGCAATAATACCAATTTAGTGCAGTCATATCGTTGTTGATAAGCATGCGTACAAATTTGGAAGGTGGTGAACCATTTAAATAAAACTTCATTAGATTTGTATTGCTTTAGAAAAGATTTGATATGTTTTCTTTTGAAAATAATTGCATAGGAAGTTTCAATGGATGTTTTTTTGTACTAACCCCGATTTACACTGATCAATATACATTTGCTGCTTATAAGATGTCAGGGCATGCAACATTGTCATTTGTTATTACATCAAGTAAGAATATATATTCTTATTTGTTGACTATAACCAATGACACACACTTAGGAAGTTCACCACTGTTGTACACAAAATGTAAGTCACGTTTCTGAATTATCAAGGCACCCAGCGTGATTGACTCATTTCCGGGAAGCCATTGATTTACAAGATTATCTAAACTCATTAATAAACATTGACTGCTTCAAAATGTGTCAGGGCATGCAACATTGTCAGTGGTTATAGCATCAAGTAAGAATATCTGTTGTATTGTTAAGTATTACTAATGACAAACACTTAGGAAGTTCATCACTGTTGTACAGAAAATGTAAGTCACGTTTCTAAATTATCAAGGCACCCAGCGTGATTGACTCATTTCCTGGAGGCAGTTCCTCAACAAGACATAGATTTACAGGATAACTCCCTTTTGAGATATAGGTCTCTTATCATAGGCCATCCCTTGCATTCTGTTCAGGTATAACTGGCATAGGTCTTTTATGATTGTGTCTTAGAAAGAAGCATTTAGATCCATATGCTTGAATGTTTCTCTTACCATGTCAGACAAAACAGTGAATTTGCTAACATCATCTCAGGAAATATCTGAATTCCCTGTTAACTGCAATGATTGTAAGAATACTTGTAAGTATCAACTATATAATAAGATTTTGATAGTGAAAGCACGTGGTATTGATATGAGAATTGACAAAAAATTGTCTATATTTATACACTAAAGGGCAAAAGAAACGATACCATATACACTCAGAGGCAAAAGAAACGATACCATATAAAATGCATGATAGGTTAATCTACGATTGATAGTTACGGCTGAAACAGGGTTAATTCGTGTATTCAAGAGCTTACTGAACTAAGTTTTTAATTTCAGAGCTATATCTGTTAACGATTTTGAAATACAAGCCTTTCAAAAAACACTGTAAAAAAATCTCCTTAACTAGACGAGACAGGATGGTGAAAAGGGCCCTTTTTCTTGTTTTTAAACCAAAATACAGGCAAAATGCGTGAATAAATTAACTTCTACAAGGGTTATTTATATTGATAACATCTTATATTTTATAGATTTTAAAATTTCATAATTATTTTATTCCAATTCCAAAGGTTATTACCAAAAATAACATCGAAAAAGCTATTTTTTGACCCCTCGTGTTTTTGAACAGTCAACAATTATAAGTATTATACTTTGATGTTTGAAATTGTGAGTAATTCTTCACAACTGATGTGCCTGTCACAAGGGCTCGTAGTCGCATTTCATTTACAACAGGATTTTGTTTTGTACTCTTTTGAAAAGTTGGTATCGTTTCTTTTGCCCCTGAGTGTAAAATGTATGATAGGTTAAGGTGTGAGTGATAGGTACGGCTGAAGCAGGATTATGTCATGTCTTCAAGAGCCAGATGAACTAAATCTTTAATTTCAAAGCTATATCTGTTAACGCTTTTAATACCTAGAATCTCCTTAACTAGATGAGATGGGATAGTGAAAATAGCCCTTTTGTCTGTTTTTAAACCACATTTCTGAGAAAATGCATGAACAAGTTCATTTCTTTCAAGGTGTTTTATATTGATAACATCTTGAATTAATTAAATTTATACCAATTCCAAAGATTATGACCATATATAACATTGAAAAAGCTTTTTAGGACCCCTCGTGTATAAGAACAGTCATACAATTGTTAGTATCATACTATCACAAGGGTTTGTAGTCACATTTCATTTACAACAGTTTTGTTGTTGTATACATTGTACTCTTTTGAAATGTTGGTATCTTTTCATTTGCCCCTGAGTGTAGTCATTTGGAAAAATAACAAAACGTTTCGAGATAATATCGAGGTTATTGCCTTTTATTCTGTAATTAACATTTAACATACTATGCATGTATGCTAAATATAATTTCCCCAAATATGCACTAAAAACTTACACTTTATATTTTCTACATCAATAGATATGCATAATCACTTTATCAAATCAAATATATACAATATAATCTAAGGTATCGTACAAATATTACAAATGTAAGAGTGTTACATGTGCGCAATTCAAGCAGTCACGGATCACTGAAATGCAAATCTGTTTTTAAACAATGTTTGTCAATCTTACTTAAATCATATATTGCGATTTCCTTTATTTATATTCAAGAAAATACTAATTTGTGACCAATATACTATCAGCTTCGTCTTTTCAGAGAAAAGGATTTGCATTATTCCCTGTGTCAGACATTGATGACAAATTGTGAATTCAAAAGCTTTTTGTCAGCTACTTCGCCTTCTTTTCATCACTTAAATGTACTTCTGTGGATCATTCAGGGATGAAAATAGCAACTGTCTATCCATCAAACAACAAAAAATACCCACTGTGTGTCAAACTTCTCCTTGGGAATTCTAATCCGGTACAGTTCACTAAGTTGATGACGTTATTCAGTCTGCTTTATTCATTTAAGGGATATCTCGAGGTGGCATATCTAAACTTGATTTTGACTTCATTGTTTCTTCAGCTGCTTGGCGTCCAAAATAAAACGATGATTTTGCATGAAACTTTCTTTAAAATAGTATTGGTTATCTAATACACCCTTGATACAAGTCATCCTTTTGGCATATCTAAACTTGATTTTGACTTCATTCTTTCTTCAACTGCTTGGCGTCCAAAATAAAACGATGATTTTGCATGAAACTTTCTTTAAAATAGTATTGGTTATCTAATTCACCCTTGATACAAGTCATCCTTTTGGCATATCTAAACTTGATTTTGACTTCATTCTTTCTTCAACTGCTTGGCGTCCAAAATAAAACGATGATTTTGCATGAAACTTTCTTTAAAATAGTATTGGTTATCTAATTCACCCTTGATACAAGTCACCCTTTTAGCTAGTTGAAACAATGCACACCAAGTATGGTATAACCAATCATAAGAATGTAGTATATGAGAGAAAATTTGTGAATATTGATAAGGAGAGTTTAACTTTTGGAATGGTAGATGAACAGATATCAGTCAGTAAAAATATACTTAAGTGACTTAAATAACTTTCTGTTACATCAGCATAGACGTCTTTGCGTTTAGCTCAAACACTTACCCTGATAGTCATCGGGTAAAAAGCCTTATATAGTTATATATAGCCAGCCAACAAAATGGTCGCAATGAGCTATAGCCGGACCAGCCTGATGAGATTCATGGCATTGTGATTACGCAATTGGAGTGCTATGATATCTCAACCCACGCTGCCCCTGTTGACGCTAAGCTAAAATGCTACGGTCTTTAAGACTAAGAAGCACAACGTACGTCGCTAGATACTGGATGGATTTGAATAGCTTTGAATGAAATAGCGTGAGTAATTAGCAATAAGCAATACGAGGCATTTGGCCCAATTGATATTAGGGTATGTGTTGGAGTTCTTAGCAGAGAGGTATAAGCTGACGAAACCGAAAGTGAGTTCGATAACAAATCATTAACTAGTAATATAGTAATGTTAATTAGTATTAAGTGGACTGTTTACTATTCTGTTGATTACTTGCTCTTAAACTGCTGATAGTTTGCTAAACTAACATTTTCACTACTCGAAAACCATTGTCCGCTAACATGTACATTGTGAAGTCACAACCACACAATTCTGTACAAATGTATACTGAGCGTTTACACAAGTTGAGTTGCGATATTTTACATGGGCGAGTTATAAACATTTTTATTGTATTGACACCCTAATAACCACACAAACATAAGTATTTATAAAAATTAGAAAATGTATAAATCGAATACAGTTACCAGAGAATGATAGGGTAACATTAGTCATTCAAACATCAGTCATGATCGAAATTGATTACTGAGGTTAGATACGATTTGAATTAAAAGTCGTTCGTTATAAAAATGAAGTCTCAGTAATTATAACCTATGAATTGGAAACATGTATAACATGTGTGAACCGTCTGCTGACATCATCAAGGAAACCCCTCCATGCCTTGACAAGGTCAAGGGTTGTGCTGATTGCCTCTCTTTGTTCAATCTCTTGATGTCAAAAGTGGCTGATTGGAACATGCCAAAGTAGCGAGCTGGTCAAGTAACACTCTGATTAAATTCAACCAATAAAATGAAACCTTTGAGGAATAAACTAATATCGACTTTCCTCAGTTTGAACTCAATCCTCTCTGTCATGTTCTTACCGCATCCACATTTGTCGCATGTTTCTGGCATTAGATCATCTAGTCAATTTCTAGGATTCTGACAAAACTCTGGTATCATCTAGCAGCAGGTTAGAGGGTACACATGACTGCTTCTAAACTCTTTTTTTTTCAAAATTTTGATGGGATTTTAATGAAATGACTCAGTTTTGTCTGCGCTAACTGCAAGAAGGTTGTCTGCATTGTATCTGATAAATCATGTTGGATTCCTGGTAGCATCCATGTTTAGAAACCTCTATTCACGGGACCATGGCCTTTTCTATCAGAATGGTCGAGAATTGAACTTGGAGTTGATGATAGACATACGTACATGTATTAGTTTGCTCTATTCTGGTGAAAGTAAGGTGTTGTGTTTCTTTAATTGCTTTATTTAACGAGATGGCCGTCGACAGTAAGGGTTAGATTTCTAAATAAGTAGTAAGGTAAGATGTTTGTCAATTAACTATACACACTTACACCTTATGAAAGAAGCATGAGACACATTATAGCTCATGGTAACTGAAACGAGCTTTCATTCCCAAATAAAGCACAAATCAGAAGGAGAAAAAGAGAAAAGTAAGCAAACTTTTGGTACATATGTAATTATATGCTACTAGTAAATTGATTAATATTCTAATAACGTCACACAAATCTTATCAGCACCTTGAGACTGATATGTTATGAGACTAATTAATAATTGATATAAGTTTCTATTTTCATAGTCATTAATCCTTTAAATTACATTTCTTAAAGTACACATCCTAATGAAATTTGTAATTTCATATATAAGGACGATTGGTTGAAACTGTGAATTAATAACCTTCTATTCTTGAACAGTTATTATATCAAATGTCATCAATACACGGGGACAAGGAAGAACTTCTTACAAATAGATATATCTTATTATCCCACTCTTTTTACATTAAAAAAAGGTAACACTTGTCTTTTTGTATTTAAATTCTCCAATTGGTCTTTTCAAAATTAATTGCTCCAGTTAGTGCAGAAAATGTATCAATAACACAAATATTGAAGTTATGTGAGTATTGAATACTTTTGTACAAATCTCATAATATGCTTAGAAATAATGAACTTTTATATGATGCACCATATATCTGCTTTTAACAATTATTTTGTAGAGATTATTTAAAAACTTAAAAATGTTATTCCCTTGTCACTCTTGTTCTGCAGATGGTTAATTCGATAATATATTTCTGAAACATTGTCATTTCTTGTATTTTTCATTTTGAATTCAATGTTTACTAATAACAAATTTGTATGGATTTATTAATCAATGCTCATTTATTTATCAATTTCACATACTTTTTTTCTTTTAGCAATAATGAAATTCAGGTATATTCCAGGTTACCTAATTGTAAAACATTTCGTAAACATTTGAATTGTAAGTAAACAGTAAATTAAATATTTTATGTCTTTGAAGGTCACATAAAATCCTCTTATCAATTCCTACTCTTAATATCACCCAGCAGATAACATCAATCATTCAATTTGTATTCATTTGTACTCATAAAGACGAAGAATGATCACTCTACCGTGTGCCTTAAACCTATGAATTATTAGAGTGTCTGGATTGAACTCTAGGTATTGAATGTCATGTGACTTAAATTGGATGGATTGATTATACGGCTTTATTGATGCTTTAACATACTTTCAATTGTTTACATGAAAGGTTTCACCAGCAGACACAGGAAGCAATTTATACAATATCTTTGTCTATAACTAGTTGCAGTTATGTTTCATGGTTAAAAAGTGATGACAGTATTGAAACATTGAGGGAAAACAATTAGTGGAGTTTTTGGACAACTGTTAATATTTATGTGGTAAAGTATTATGACTTTGATAGATTTCCCATAAATTGGTACATTTATAAAAACGTCAGCTATCCTGTTTGATTTACTTCCACTGTGTTGAGGAAATCAAATGTCAATTTACTTAAAAATGCTCTAAAAGAATGTAATTTTGTCTAGTGGATACCTTGCGAACTCGAGTTTAAGATTAAATTTGAAACCCATTCAAACTTTTAACATGCTTTTTAAAGTCGTTTTTGTGGGTTGGACCTACATGTTAGCTTTATTGGTTGTTTTTCTCTTACACAAATGAACATATTTCAACCAGTAACAATGAAGGCATTTCATAATGATCAGTTTATATTAGATCTTAAAAGATATTTGCTTTTATCAAAATTGAATTCACGAAAATACAGTTTCTGTTTCTGTTTCAAGGGATGAATATTGTCATTGATATCAACGCATTTAAACCTTTAATAATTACATCAGGTCACTCGATCTTTTCAAAGTAACTGAATATGACAATGATGGCCACTCAGGGAACTATCCCTGTACACAATATGTCAGTCACGTTCCTGAATTATCAGGGCATCCAGCGTGATTGCCTCATTACATAGGGGAAGTACATTAATACGCCCCTTTGTGATAAAAACTTTTGTCGTTGATTGATTTTGTATTGTGCTAAAAAATCTTATATGCAGAGAAAGAATGCAAAAAAGTGATGCAATTGTTGAAAGAATGTGTGTTTTTGGGATTTACCAGAAAGTATGTCTAATGGTTGACAGAATATGAAAGATTAAAAAAAGTTGAACCAATAAACATTTATCAAAACTTTTTCATTTATCACCACAAATAGACTTGCTTTCATATGCAATTCCAAAAGTGGTTATTTGATCGTTTTTATACAATTGGATATGATAGGAAAATCATCTTGTTAATCAAGGACATTAAACATTTATTGAACAAGGAATTATAGATGTACAATCTCGGTATGAACTTCTGTAACATGAACTACTGATCACTGAAGTGGATATAGTTAAAAAATCTAAAAAAAATATTTCCTATAATATTTCTTTTTTTCACCTTTGTTAAGGATACAAAAAACTTAATTTGTGTATTAAACATATAAAACGTTGATAAATCTGTGACCCTTCAAGGTAAAGGATTTGTGATTATTATTACTTTATCAGACTTGGAGACAAACTGTTAATTTGAAGCTCTTGTACAGCTACTTGGCGTCCAGTAAGTTTTCTTTTCATTACTTAAAGGCAATTACGGGATCATTCAGGGATGAAAATAGCAACTGTCAAACCACATAAAAGTACCTTTCCATTCTGAAACCTTTCACCTGGGGAATTTTACGCATTTGATATTGATGCATGCTATTTAAACTGTGTACTCTATCCGCTGTGAAACAAACACAATCTTGATCTGCTTTTTCAAACCTATATAAATAATGATAACCTATCCATTTCATTCTGGGGGAGCAATTAATCTTTCATTTAGTGTAAATAATATTCATCAATGCTGCATAACACAATAAGTTGTACTAAACGAAAGAAAGAAAGAAAAGAAAAGAAAATCAAATATATATACTGAACACCAAAAGAAACGAGAATAACTTGTTTTTGTTGAAGTTTGTATAAGCATAATGATAATGGAAACGAATAACATTACCAAAATGCCAGTCGTCTTGACATCTTCTTTCTTTACATCCATAAACATAACACCACATGTCAATGTTAAAGTAAACTGCTAAATTCTGGCTAAGTTCAATACCTGGCATGGCCACAATGATGACAGAATGTTTTTAAAAAAGACTGAATAAGTAGCTAGAATGTTAAACTCAAGCGTTAGCTTTGGCCTCGAACCGATCATGTCGCTACAATAGTGTTGCAGGCTTTCTACCAGCAATTATTCTAGCAGCCATGATGTAAATGAAATACTCTTGAAAGCGTCAAAAAACCCTAAATCGCCTCACCTCCTCTAAATTTTGAATCCATTCATCTGAAATATAGCAAATGCATAGCTATGTATTTCTAAGTGTCATCACGTGAATCGAACCCACACGCTTAAACCCATCACTCAGTTGGTTTTTTATGTTAAACTCTTTTGTATGATGTTATTGACTAGCATCTCTTGGATTGTCAGGTGATAGACTCACCTTCTATGTAGTATGCCAAAGTCAATATTTTATCTTTGAAAACTTTCAAATTATGATTTGAAACGTTTGTTTACCTGTATAAAAAGTGCAATGCATTACCAAAGTCAACATTGAATCATTATTGAAAGGAAGCAAGTGCGTTACTTCCGAGTGCAGCTCAAACATAAACTACTTGTCTACTTGAATTCAGGATCGATTCAAGCCTTGATGGCAATTGTGAACTAGTTCGTTTGTAACAAAACAGTCAACACAATCCTTAAGTGAATGTTTTGTTTGATAGTGACTGTGACTTTAATAAATATACATATATATGTATGTGTTAGATCATATTTGTATGTTATTAATGTTCAATATAACAACGTTTTGACAAAATAGTATCCACATCTCTAAAGGACATTGAAGCCATTTAATATTGTAAATTTGTCTTTGAATTTTTTTTCTCTAGCTGTAATGTTTTATTTTGCAATATTTCAAACACCACGTAAGTGTTTCCTTATATAAATCAAATATTTGTGAATGTTATCTTTGCCACATCAAGAATTGCCGGTTACATTTTCAGTCAATATTCGTTGCGTTTTGAATGATGCCCGAGGGGATTAAGAATGCAACAATTTTGACCTCAGTATCACCTGTATAAAAGATCATCCTACTACATCAGCGTATATGTCTCCGCTAATGCTACAACCTATCCCCTGATATCCTCCTATAGCCTTCTGTCGTATCGCTTTATATAAAGCAAGCCCTTTCAGCGATATCCGCAAACTAGTTTCTTGGCTTCGTTACGCGTGCTCACCTCGTGATTCAAATTAGCCAATAGGAGTGCTATTAGATAATAAATCTGATTCTCATTACAGTCTCCCGCTAAGCTCCAAATCACACGCTCTTAGATTTCTACGTGCGACATCAATAGACAACAGTGTATGGAGTTCGAAATAGTTTTTACTGAAAACAGACAGGCTATAAATAGCGCTGAGCAACCACCCGTCACAATACGACAGAAGACACTAGGAGGATATCAGGGGATAGGTTGTAGCATTAGCGGAGACATATACGCTGATGTAGCAGGGTGATAAAAGACCTGATGATTGATTGTGCTCCAGCATTGTTTTTATTCTTTGCTCTTATAGTCGAACTTCTATCACCGAGATACATGTGTTGTTTCAAGAATTTCTATCATCAGCAGATATAGAATAAAACGATCTGTCACCATGACAAGCTTCAGTTCTTCCGCCAGGAATTAGCCAAAGCCTTTATAAGATGTGAAAATTCCACATCGTGAAACAATATTTAACACATCTTCATGTATTATTTTTGAACTAATGTGCAAAATAACCATGGCAAGTCATTTTTTTACTTTCAGGTATTGACAATCATACGAAAGGAGATGCAGTTAATACAGACGTAGATGTATGGTTGAATGGACGCTAACAACGACTATACATAAATAGAAAAATGATACAATAATTTCAAATCTCATTTATTGTATATTAATTTTGTAGTTCAATAAACAAAAGAGATCTCTGACAAATAATTAGACATTGTTATTTCCACTAACATACAATACGACAAAGAGTTATAACTCAATTGTCTTCCTAAAATAAATCAACATGTTCACTAACGTTGAAGATAAAGGTGATCTTTCCTGTAATGATATCAGTTATACTCAAATATTTATCAACTTTCTCAGAAAACCTGAAAATCATTGTATTATACGTAAAAAGTAATAAATCTTCGAGGATGTTGAAGTAGGTCTTAAACTTTCTTGCAATACATCAACTGTCTGAAAGTCAATTTCAATTCATCACAAATAAGAGACAAGGTACATAAATCATCCTTTGTCATGACAAATGCAGCCTCTTAAATTTCTGAAGTATTATATGTTATCTTATTGTATACACTTCCCATTGCACCACCACTTTTTGAATTGACTTCAAACAATAGATCATTTTAGAGAACTATCTTGAAACACATCAAGACTTGAGAATTAATTTCATGTCTTAAATATACCGTGAATATGAGTAAAATTTGAGTATTGCCAACGATTCAGATTCACGATGGATATTGAAAAGTATTTTGAAGGACTTCTCAAACGTTTTTAAATACAGTATGATATTGGATCTCACAGAATGTGTTATGATGAGGATTGCTAGGTAACATATCGGTGCTGATTATACTCAATGCTATTAACTTGAAGGCAACAAACACATACATGTAGTGGTTAAAAAAAATACCATAAATATAAAATGAAGTTACATTAATGCTGTTTGATGACAATTCTTTTGTTGATATGTAAAGATTACTTTAAATTTTAAATTGACATTTTTGGTCACAAACGTTTTGAGAGGATCAATGGAAACATAAGCATTTTAACAAGTAACCTTATTACAGCTAAAACAATAATGAATTATTTTCTTAAAAGGTTGAACTCTATTGTATCACCTTACAAGTTAAAAAATTTCCGTCACCAATGAAAAAGATTTCCATTTTTAACAATTGGTAAAATCGTAAGGATCAATAGTGAATTGAGTTAAGAAACATATAACTATTTCAGTCTATCGATAAAGTAATAATGGATGAGAAACATTGCATGTTTTTTTCAAATACAAGACAACAGTATTTCATCATCCTCACTTGCATGTCCGATTTCATAAAAGATTGTGAAACATTCTTCTTGATAAAAGATAAGAAGGCCATACACAATACACCAGTAGTTGATAACTCAACATCAACATAGTTATCAGCCATCATATTTAAAGCATAGTTATCTGAAAGAGTCACTCAGGGGTCACATAGGCAACACCTTACCAATAGTGTCATTTGATCGAGAAGAGCGACTGCTGCTGGAAAGTATCATTTTGAAACTAAGCAATGTCCTATTGTAACAACAGAAAGATTTCAATGATGTAAAACCGGTCAATGAAGCACGTCAATTAGTCAAAAGTATTTTATAAAATAAAAACTTATATAAAGCAGTCAGAATGTCAGTAACGAGTTGATGATGTTTGATATTGATTGGATGTATAAATTTGGGTTCCACGAATTCATATGATTATTTTAAGATTTTCATTGAAAACAAGTACTTATCATATAATTGCCGTTTTGGGGAGAAAATTGTGAGAAAAATTGAATTTAGATCACGGATAATGCCATTTATGTTCGTCTCAAAGCAAAGGAAATGTGATGAAAATCACGGAGTGGCTCTTTAGGGAGAACCTGCCAAGATAGTCATGGTGTGTTTCGTTATTGTTGTGTTCATATTTGATACAGTACGAACAATCAAAACTTATGGTGCCAATCACATTAATGTCTATAGAAACAAGTCTCAGACAAGGAATCTACCAGCCTCGTTTTTGTTATTAATGAGAACATGTATTACTCCAGAGGACAGACACATGTGCAACGATTTGCTTTTTGAAATAACAGCCCAGACGGCTGTAATCTCCAATGTCAATAGCTTCAATCCTTCTTCACATAGAAACCTTATACCAGTGTGCTACTTCCAACCAACAATTATAGAGTTAATGGGAGTAAACATTTATCGATGAGATTACGCTCAAGAGCTTAGCTGATAATGAAATGGTGAGGTTTTCTTTGTTTAGTTGATCGATAAAATACTTCTTCATAATTCAGCTTTCTGGGATTTTTTTGTTTTTCGTAGTAAAACTTCCGTCCTTTAGTGATCTCCAGCTTATACATCTAATTTGTCATCACTTACTGAAGATAATTGAGTTATTGAAGCATTTGTAAGACTACATGCATCAAAATACTTTTGCGTTAAAACATTAAATGTTTGTAGCTATGTTGAAAAATCATGTTGTAAAATATACCCTGAATTTCAATATCTGAGATTTAAAAAAAAATCTCGACCAACTTTACATGAAAAATATAAATCTTTGAACACTGCAATTCTGTAAAACACCTAGAGAAGATTGTTATAACAGTTCATGTTGATGGCATCATTGTGACGTCGACATGTTAAAGACTTCATGGCATTTTGAAATAATAACTTTATGAAGCAAAACATTTGTGATGTCATGTAAATACCTAGGACAGGACATTGTTAAAAATATACTGTGAGAACGATGCATCGTTAAGATATTGCTTGATCTTCCATAATTGATATCATAGAAAATGAATGTATACAGCAAAATGACAGGTATAAATAACATCCGAAAAGGATAACCTCTCCACTATGAATTGAATAATCCGATTATTTCATATAATTCCTTTGAATCAATTGATTGGCCCTAGAGATTTGGTTTCTGATTTGGTTTGTGATGTCAATAAAGTAAATGTATATAAATATCTAAGACAGGAATTGTTAAAAATCTACTTTGAGAACAATATCCCGTTTAGATATTGCTTTATCTTCAATAGTCGAAAGCATAGAAAATCAATATATTTAGCAAAATGACAGGTCTAAATAACATCCGAAAAAGGATAACCTCTCCACCTTTACAAGCCAAGTAATTCGATTATGTCATATAATTACCCTAGGATCGATTGATTGGCCCTGGTGATTTAGTTTCTAAAGAGTAATCTGAGTTTGACAGAATGTTGCTGTCATCACGGTCTTAATTTATTATATCCAATGGTTCATTATGTTCTGTCAAGGCGTTCCACCACACTGTTGGGTCACTAATGGCGATATATTTCCCATGAAGAGTCCCATGCCCACTGTTGGCTTCAGCGCTACTTTCTACCTGAACTATTAGTAAATTGTTTTATTCCTTCTTTAATCTTTAAGAAATTAACTTGCAACCTTACTCGCTATACCCACTGCAGTAGTCAAGACGTGGCTGGTATCCTCTGTGTCAGACAGTCTTAAAAGAACCACTCTGTGAGTTGTTAAGGTCACACATGCAAAACTTTATCAATAGTGTCATTTGATCGAGAAATATCACTGTTACAGGGAAGCATCTTTTTAGAGCAAATTGAGGTTGAAAAGTAAAACCTAGGAAGATTTGTAGTCATCATAATGATCGAAAACTGGACAGTGATCGTGACATGCGTGGAAATTTTCCTAAAGCAGTCAGAATGCCAGTTACAAATTGATAATGTTTCATAGCGTCATAAGCTACTATTCATGAAAATTGAATGTATGAATTTGGTTTCTGCAAATATATATGAATGATATAAGATTTTCATTGAAAAACAAATTTCTCTTGTAATCGCCATTTGGTGATGAATTTGTAAAATATTTTTATGCCTTATTTATTAGGCAATCTTCTTTTGTTTCATAGAAAAATAATATTTGTTGAAATCATGGAGTGACTTTTTAAGACGCTTTCTAAAACGGCTGTTCAAAATGACTTCTTCTAGTCATCCCGAGCATTTTCCATCACCCAATTGTTTTTTATCAAGCTCATCACTAATCGAATATTATTTAAAGTAACATTCAATCATATAAGTGAAAAATATTTCTTTAAAACCTTTTAACATCGAGAAATTGTCATAAAACCAAAGCAAGTAAACCTTGAATGAATTTTGAGTGAATTCATTGTCACGTTTGAATGATAAACAAACACGAATCTCATAACTAGAGAAAATCAAGATATTTTGATATCTGGTTCTTACGACCATGAACGCTCAAGGTCTTGTGAATAGAGGATGAGCTCTGATTATCGCTGCTCACAATCTTCTAAACAAACTGTACATAACCAAACGAAAAGCTGAAGTGCTTCCTCGGGTGACATATACGAAATTGTGTCTATGATGCTCTTCAAGCTGGACAACACCGAAATCCTAGTGACCAGTGCTAATAATAATAATAATGATGTGCATACTTATATTGCGCCTTTTCCACGTCCTAAAACATGCTCAAAGTGCTACATTATTACCCCGAAGGAGTGTACTTTCACAACTGCTACTAAGCGCTAATCACGACCACGTAGGTCAGTACATCTAATTTTCAGGTACGCATTTGAACAGCTGGGTGGACTGAGTGCAATATGGATGAAGTGCCTTGCCCAGGGACACAACACAGGCATTCGAACCCGGATCTCCGGCATGAGAGACCAGCATGCTAACCACGACACCACTGTGCTCCACATTGTGCTGACCAGTGCATGATTGTCGCCACCCAGGTATCAACGATTGACACCTGTCAGGCAGGTAACATAAACACTAACGACTTCCAGGCCAATTCTACAGTCAAAAAGGATTCGTGAGCTCATGATAACTTGTTGGACACCGTGGTGTGTCTGATGTCAAACAATTTACTATATTATTTTACACATAGTACTGTTTGAGCTATCTTAGAAGTTTCAAAACGGTGGATCTGACATCTCATGCATCATTTGCTTTGTTGCACTCATATTTGCCATAACTATGCCTCTATGTGGTTTTGTAAAATTACATTTAAACGTTTTGAAACGTCTTCTTTGTACACAAGTTTTACTTATGTAAAATTTAAAAACAAATTTGCTATTGTCTGATATCCTTCCAACAGTAACTAGCTAAGAATAGGTCAATTTAGAAAATAGCAGTTAAACTTGATCAGGAGATAATGAATTTGTTCAAATGATTAATGAAAATATAGGAGCTTGAGTCTATGTTTAAATTACACACATTACCTTCTTTTGATTTAAATTATATATTTAAGATTCTATCTGTAAAATTTAAATGTAATTAATGTATTTATGGATATTCTGAATTGTTAGACAATGTGATCGACCCTTCATATAAAATTAACCAGATTTCGTTCTTTCACATGTCAGGAACATTTCTCATCAGTTGTCTTTCTCATTTTGGTATCATCTCATTTTCAATCTGTGGCTTAGTTGAAATTGGGTCTTTGCAATAAATCATGTCTGGCATTTTGTTTAAATTAATCAAAGTTTCACGCTGTATAATACTCACATGACCACATGCACTGCAAGATGTGATTAGAAGACAATGCCACATTAGAACATTAATCCATTATTGAGAATAGCAATTGTTGTTTAAGAAATAGAGTAGCCCTAAACATAATGTGTTTTGCAATAACGTAAAGTATTCCCCTAAATCAAACAAGAAATTAAACCGAAAAAAAGAAAACGAGGAAGAAGGCCGGGGTTGTTTGACGTTTTAAAAAGAAGTAAAAAAAGGATCAGTTTAACCACAACAGCTACATGTATATCAGTTTTAACTGATTTGCTTTTTTTTGGAAAGCACAATCGTTGAATAAATTATCGACCAAAACATGCTTGATTAATGACTTTATTATCACAAATATGTATTGTCACAAACACAAGTGATTTAAAGTCTACCAAAATTATGCTTGCTAAAGGACTTTATTGAAGTTATATTATTTTATACAAATATCAAAATGCTTTCACAACAATTTTCAAACAGTACTTTCAACTTGTAAGACAAGACTTGTAACATCAGAGACTTCAACCTCAATTGCGCGGAAAGCAATTTGTTTGCAGTATGATAGGCTTCAGGTCAGGCAATGCTGTCTTCTATCTCTCGGATAAAGTCATTTTTCTTTGCTAGTGTCGACATGAAAATAGGTTCCCAGTGTAAAATAAACGAAATACATGTACAGTCATGATAACCAACAAATATTCTTGAAAATATGGATCTTGTGCATTCTTGCTTGATGTCAGTTTGTGCACTTGGATCTATGTCGAAATTTTAACAAGTCAAAATAACCCTGCAAACATTCTTATTATTTATAGGTGGGTTCATGTTCGTTATCTTTAGATTATGATGAAAATTTTTTCTTACAATTTTGCTTTAAAATTTGACAAAATACGAGTAAAAATGGTAAAGTAATTATATTCATTTTTAAACTATAAAACCAAGTTCTGACAACAAATCACAAATGATTTTGTTTGTTTCAGATGTCATGAAATATGCCAATGGAATTCAAATCATTTTCCATGGCCTAGTTAGGACAATTTAAAAACTGCAGACGAATTTCTTAGGGTGTCATTGAAACAATGCTTGTCACTTTATGTTTTAAAATAGATATATTTAGTGCAAGCGAGAGTATATTGCTAAAATGATACACATTGTATAGTTGTTTTAGAATAATCTATGTAACTATATACCTTTCAGAATCAACCATTAAGAAAAGTTAAGACACAATCAGGCCATTGAAATAATCAAAGAAGTCTGTGTCATGTAATAATGTTAAATGTTACATTTTGAATCGATGGTATAACCATTGAAGTAATAAAATATGGTATCAACTGTTAAAAATCAACCACAAAATCATTTCATTGGCCTTGCTTCCCTTGAATACAATTTTGTTATCTAGTTTAAAATTCCAAGAACTACGAAATGCCTTGGGAATATCATAAATGGATTTCATTTAAAGTTTCTTTAGTGATCAATTTCTATTGCGCTATAATTTAGATGATATTTGAATGTACTTAAAAAGTATGTTTGAATCTACATGTAGCTGCGAATGAAAAATATCAAAGTCATAATTTATGTTGTCTTCTTTCAAAAGTATATTATAGACACAACTAATACGTACATAGTTTCAATGATTTCTATTTTGGTCATACCTGCCTATGTTGACTTCGTAAATAGTTTTATGTCATAATTCAAAAGATGTGGTTCCAATGCCATGATAGTCTACGACGTTACACATTTTCTTGAAACTGCCACACCCTTCTCCCCATAGAGATAGTTAAAGTCATTCTAATCTAACGTCTATTATGATGAGAAACGTGGTGCAACACTGTTTGTTACAAAAGGATAATGTTAATAGCTGTTTAATTGTTTGTGTCTATAAACCAGTGGCAGGATGTGTTCAAATCTGTGAATGAGATTAATGCACAGCAATGCCTCAACAACGTACAACTTTATTATGTTAGACGTGAATATATGTTCCCTTACATAGTGCAAACGGATTTTAAAGGAAGTCGGTTGAACGTCCTCTTTAAGTTTTTTTTACATTAACCAATACTGACAGTTTACCATACCTTTAACAAGACTCGCAATATTTGCGCAACACTAGGAAGTTAAGCAACAACATCCGGCTCAATAAGTGAGTAGAGTCCAGTCTGTAATAAGTCTGAATTGCATTGAACACAATAACGTTTCAAGCAAATGGTATGGTCATGGCATAATTGTTTTGAACAACACAGCTTTTTTAAAGTAGAGATGGTTTGCATGGCCAATATTTATGTTCTTTTGATAATTAAATCAATTTCAAATAGGCTGCCATCGTCTGATATGTAAATCGTCTCTAAATAACATTATTAATCTTCATTGTATTAGTTAGAAGTCGCTTTCATTGAGTATCAAATGATGTGGTAAATTACTTGTATGAAAATGTGATTGATCGATTAACATGTTTGTCCACATATTGTAAACAGTTAAAATATGTTGAGTAAAAAAGGAATCTCAAGAAAAAGGTTTCTACACCTCCGTCAAAACAAACTGAAAAATAATTTATTTACTGTTGAATCAAGTTCAAATCTGGAATTGCAATCTTGTCATCGGTTACAAAAAGTGAAACCTCTGATAATTGCATCAAGGAACTTGATCCTCTCTTAATTGTTGAACACGGCAATGACAGACTCAAGAGAAGACAAACCCTGCTTTTCACAATCTATCAGTCACGTTTCTGAATATACAGGTATTATCCTCCTTGATTGATTCATTACAAAGGTAAAGACAGCAACAACTCCCACCTTTTAACGTCTTTTGGTATGACACGACCGGGAATCGAACCCTGGTCTTCCGGGTTACGAGCGGACACTCTACCACTGAGCTACATGTACGTCCCCGGTTGTACTACACGAGTTGTACCATTTGTGTTACAACATCGTCATTATTGTCTGTTGTATTTTAGCATTCTGTTCACGTAGCTTTGAGATTGCTTCTGTTCGAGTAGAAAAGATTTCAATAACAGATATACTGAAAGCGGACGTGTACTGAATATTGATCTCAAGTGTCTACTTACGTACAGATTTCATTATTTGCAGCTTGTCGTCGAGATTACAGCCATTAATATCTGACAAAATAAATTGGTCAATATGATGTTGTACTAAAAAAAAAATTTTTACTTTTTGTAAACGTTATAACTATAACATCAGAAATTAATTTTAATGTCACATGCATATTATTGAATTGTTTTTTGATTAAAATAGTGAACCATTTACATGTATAAACATATTTACAATATATTTAGTTTTAAGTGTAAGGTCTATGTTTGAAAACATAATTTTACTGTCAATTCAGTGTTCTTGAGTATGTTATTTGTAGGTTTCTTTTAAATATGCTATATCAACTCAATGTCATCTTTTTAAACATTTTTTCATCATATCGATCTATCAATTTAATAACAATCATGTTTTTTAATTTAAAAGTCCAGCCTACACTGTCAAACTGTTCGTCACAGGGCACAATCAAAGGACAGTTTTTAACAACGCACACAAACATTATCTCATCAATTGCTATTGTTAATAACATTCATCACATCACATACATCATGTATTCTTTGAAAAATACAGCCTTCATTATCATTATGCCACAATTCCCTTTGAATCTGTGAATTATTAAATGGAAAGGATAACATGATAGGTAATAAATGTCACATGTCTTTCATGAAATGGATTGATTACTTTCCCTAATTGATGGTAAGATATAAAGATATTTATTTTTGTAGTTGGTAATATTTGTAACAATTTTAACTTGACAAAGGTAACAATATATTGAAATTATTTGCCCAAAATCAGTTGCAATTTGTATGGTGATTAAAATGAATAATATGCAATGCACAGTTATAGGCAAATTTGACTGACATATGATTAACACATAAACAGCAAATCCCCTTTATTCTATAACAACAATTTATTCTGGGAAAATGGGAGCAACGTAATACATTTATATTACAACTACAGAAAATAAGTGTCCGTTATTGTCATACTGTTTTTTGTTATTTGTTCTTCAAATGCAGTTTTGATTTTGACTTAACAACCGACATTGGAATTGATTTAAATGTAACTTATAGAATCATATGTGAAGTTTAAGGTGTATAAACATCTTTCGTAAATTTGCGTCAGGTCATCACAGTGTGATCGTACTAAATAAAAATTATTAATATGAATAGGAAATATGGAACC
This sequence comes from Steromphala cineraria, assembly GCA_916613615.1. Taxonomy (NCBI): domain Eukaryota; kingdom Metazoa; phylum Mollusca; class Gastropoda; order Trochida; family Trochidae; genus Steromphala; species Steromphala cineraria. The sequence continues at coordinate 59,855,959 of OU744731.1, read as the reverse complement.
TTTGTCACATATATTTTGTCAGAAATATTATGTAGCAACCTAACTAGTCAAGAACCTGAGAGCTCATAAATTTTGTCATAAAGGTAATGTGAATATTGGTTGTTGACATTTTCTGGTTGATTTTGAAAACGAGCTTTATATCAGACTGTTTTTATGTTTTAACAACTACAATTACATTTAAATTTTAGTTGTTGAACACACATTAAGTTTATTTTGGCAGGTTTTATATGTAAGACGATTTGTAGCTATGGTACAATGACAAATCGGTTTTCCAATTATTGCTAAACGAAACAACGAAATATCTGTTATAGATGCAGTATTTGTAAGCATAAAGTGTGGTCGTACTTGATAAAATAACCATGATTATGAAACCATCATTAATCTCGATAGCAATAGGTCTTAGAAAAGGAATCTCTAAGTCCCTATTTGTTAATCAATGTTAAAGACAGATTTTTGTCTGGAGGACAGCCAAATTTGCCAAGGTCTGCCACTTGCAATATCAGCCAAGTCGGCTGTAATCTCTAATGTTAATAGCTTCAATCCTTCTTCACACAGAAACCACTGTGGTACCTCCAACAAACAGTTAAATGAGTAAATGGAAGTAAACCTTTATCAATGAGATTACAGTCAATAGATTAATAGATTATAAAAAATAGGGACATTCTTTGTTGAGTTGACAATCATTCATTTTGTTGTTGATGATGAGCTCTCCGTCCGTAGCCAATCTGCAACTAGTGCAAAGCCACTTGATAATCACAATCGATCACTGTCATCACCACAGTGGAACAAACACGCCAAAAATATTAACAGTAGGACAACAAAACCATTATTAACCTCTGACATTGTGTTTTCACAAAACAGACAGGTAGTGAAGATTTTTACAAGTCTAGAACAACAAAGACATTGTATTTTTACTGTTTAAGACTTCATTAGACCATGATAACTGCTACTTTATTGTGACGTCATTGATGTCAAATGTTATATGTCTCTATTGCGTTATGTACAGATGAACAAAGTACCATTGAAATCAGACCTTTTCGATTCCATCATGGTCATACATAGGCGACTAAACCTTCATTAATTAGAAACTTTTAATAACCAAAATAACCATTAACATTTAAGCTTAGCAGCGATTGCAAAGGTCATTACTGATCGATAAAAACATCTTCTTTAAAAGAACACTTGAGTCAAACGACTTCCTCCCATCAAAACTTTGTGCAACAATTCTGGTATGACAATAGAAGACTTCAAACGATTCTGAATCACATCATCAAGTATCAAATTTGGGAAGCAAAGTACAGACAGACAGACAGACATTTTATTCAGTATTGAGGTCAAAGGCCCAAAATACAAACATATTGCAAGTGATACAAGTGCACATAAAATATAGGTTTATGGTTTGACAATTTTAGCTCTACTTTTATCTATCCATTTGAGAAAGTACCACACGTTTATGATTATATTTCTATCTTCACTGTCAAGAATGTATCTCAATTTAATCTTGTTGACAGAACTGTACAATAAACTTACTTCTGGCATCTTCACACAATTTACAATCAAGTAGAATGTGACATTAATCTTCAATACAATTAATATTCTATCTTCACTGTCAAGAATGTATCTCAATTTAATCTTGTTGACAGAACTGTACAATAAACTTACTTCTGGCATCTTCATACAATTTACAATCAAGTAGAATGTGACATTCATCTTCAATACAATTAATATTGTGCATAGAGCAGTAGGAGCAGACTCTGTCAGAAATTGGTACATTATTGTATCTTCCTGTTTCAATGCCTACCCCAAAATTGCTACACCTAAACTTTGCTAAAAGAGATTTAAGATAGGGGGAAATAGATAATGTGAGATAGCTTTCGACATGTAGTAATGATTTAAAATGCTTGTAGGCAAATGAATCTAAAAGATTATCAATATTAGCAGACCATGATGCCTTTAGAATATCTGAAAGCCTAAATTTAAACTGATGCATAAACACCAATTGCTATCGCCCACGTCCAGTGAAAGCCATTCAAGCAAAGTACATGTAGTTCCTAAGAAAAAATACGATGTTACCACCCACGAATACTCAAAAGTATTAATTCAATTTCTTTACTCACCACTTCAATATGACGTCATTAAACAAGGGTTAATTTATCACCCAGCTTATACCAACAAAACTGTTAATCAAAGACAAACATTGAATCAATAAAGTACGATGCCCAAGCTGAGATGGAAAGCTTTCATGTGACCAATGCGTCATCTCCTTATAACAAGATTAGTGTTGAAGAAGCTCAGCAAAAACGTGTCAAATTAAATTATGTCTTATAAGGACTCAAACAGGTCAACAAAAGAAGACTTATAATGTATTATCAATGGGGGAATGTACTTTGCTAGGTCTTTCATGAAAAACTCCATTGAAATGTGAAATAAGAAATTAAAATCAGTTCATGGGAGATAAACAAATAACAGTCCCAAACCGGTATAGGACAAACTTGTGTTGTTAAGTCAATATATACTACTCAACAGAAGTTAAGGGTCAAACCTATATTTCTTCAAGACATCATCAACCAATGCGTGGCTGAAGGGTTGCGCCACGCCAAGGGATATTGCATAAAGACTGGGTTACAGTTAAAGAGGGAAACTTTCTGTAATGAACACAATTGCCACACAATTATCTCTTAGGCCAAACAAAAAATGTTTCTGGTCTTTACTTTCAAGCAAAAATGATGACGCGGATGTTTCCCATTTTTTAAAAATTATTGAACATGAAGTAAAAACGAAATAAATTAACCTTTAAATAACTTTTACAGAACATCTTTGAAGGCACTTTCGGACAGAAACGAGTCTCATTTTGAGAGCCATAGTTTCAATGCTTTTTACTAGGCCACGGAACTAAAATTCCATTTTCGCCATGTCAACATCTTGAAAAGAGGCTTGAGGCGGGCGTTTGAAACTGACACGGGCGGAAACCATAAACAAACTACTTTTTTTATCTAGGCCTTACCCTCACAAGATCGATTTGCTTATGACTGACATGACGAAATTTCAATTGAAAGCAACATTATCACAGTAGTACGACACATACTTACTTAGACTTAAGACTTAACCACCCCATACAAATCCGACCATATTGCTTATAGTTGGATAGTTATAGTTGCTAACAGTTTAAGATCCTTTGTTTTTTTAATTTTTTTTCAGGATGCTGTTGTTTTGCATATGGCACATGCTTTCTTCTCATTTCTTGTCTTCAGGATAATCTGAGCCCATGTCAACAAGATTTCTGCTTCGAAATTTGAATTTACATCTTTTCTATGCATAGACACATGTCAGGCAGAAAATAGGTTTGACACTTAACTCTTCTTGAGTAGTATAGGCTGCATCATTCAATGATTATTATGATGGAACATATTTAAGATGTTGTCTGTTATAATGATGTAAATCAATTTACAGAAGCTAGTAGGGAACATAGAAACCTTTTGGGGATATATTTAGATATGCAAAAATGCAATTGTTAGTATATAAACGTGCTTTGTCATTTTGTCCCTTTTACCTCGAAAAACAAAATCTTGGTAATGTTTCACTTTACGCAACTTATGCGAGAACTGGTCGAATTTAGTGGCCCAAACATGAGTTTGTTATTATTTGTTCAACCACATCTGTTTAACTAGATCTATGTATCATTGAGTCAACACGAAGAAAGGCGGTAATCAATCCACCAGTGCAGTACTAAGGATACCTCGCTGAGCTTAACCCCAAATTAACACTACTCCATTACTTAACTTTTCCAAAATATGTTTTGTTGGAAATTGCTTCAAGTATGAGCAGCTTTTTTCAATCAATCTTGGAATGTTTTCTAACCTTATCTGATGATCTTAGCTTCTACATTTTGATTAATTGTTCCTTTTAATCCCATATTGTTTTTATTAACTTTGTTAATCAATCGTTAGATACTACTTGCTTATTTCATAATATCACTAAACGTCTTACTTTAGTTCCTTGTGTTCTGACATTTCCAAAAACAAGCGCAATATCTCCTCTTTAAAGGGGCAGTAGCATGTTTTTAGGGGGAATATAAGGTGATGCCAGGAAAATGAAAATTATTGTTTCCAATTGAAAGACAATATATTTAAACTAAATGGAGTAGTAATAATTCAAACAAAATGAATTAAAGGTGTTCACACAAAATGACCGCCCATGGATTTTTGGTAATTCTTCATACTTTGTCCTCTGACAATGGATTATTGGTTCGTGTTATAACATTTTTGACACTATCACAATAATACATTTAGCATTATCGTACAATTATCAGTGAAGATTTAAAAATATAAAATTATCAAAAAACGTGCTACTGCCCCTTTAAAGAGAGTGTGGAAACATGCAATTAAGAATGCTTTGCATTCATCAAAATTAAGTGATTCATTTAGCTGTGTTTCTAATTTGACCAAATCATTTTTATACATATTTAGCAAATACTAACATTTTTATTTCTCTCTATGATAAATTGGTTCTGTTGTCCCTATGAAAAGACAAGTCTACATAAAACTGATATCATCTATTCCCTCTTTGTAGATTTTATGATTGATAAGCAGATTTCCATTATGAAGAAAGATAGGACTTACGAAATACATTTATTTTATAATAATAAATAGAGATATCTAAGTCAAATGTAAAAGCTTGCAGATTCCAAAATATCGCTGTATGATAATAAAAAGTAAACATATATCAATTTCGACAAGAAAGACAACAACAGTTCCATTCTTGTTTAACTTCAAAGAAACAAAGAAATCTAAATTCTGAAATTAAAGCAGTTATTTAAGTTTTGCATATCCTTAACCTTATTAGTCGAACATGTTTTAAAGATGTAAAGTTGATTTTATTCTTGTAATGTAAAAAGAAAAAAGTTGAAAATATAAGGTGAAACGAATAACCTATAAACGGCTTTGACAGTCAGAGCAATTCAATAGGGACTCCACTGATTGGCCCTAATGATGTTTTTCCAAAGAGGCAATCTGAGTTTGACAGAAAGCTGCTATCACCTCATTCATCATTAACCATGCCCTGTGGTTCATTATGTTCTGTCAGACATTTACCATATTGATTTCGATTTCGTCTCTCTTTAAAAAAAAACTTTCTAAAAAACTAGATGAGCTTAACATTTTGAAATCAAGACATGACTTGATAGACAGCCAGCGAGATACTTACAACAACTGAAGTATGAACTGATTTCTTCACGTAATTTCTATTAACTCCCAATTATCATAAGCATTAGCTTAAATGACACTTAAGTTAAAAATCAATAATTGTGTTTGCATGGATGAATAAGTAATAAATGCATCCATATCAAATTAGCAAAATATACAAAGAATCTTTTTATGAACAATACTATAATCAGTTCAATGATTTCAAATCTGTGAAACTGTAGTCATGGCAGCAAAGTGTTAGAAAATACAAAAAGAACCACACATGATACATCTTTTCTATAACAACATTATTCAAATGCCGCTCATATATCGTACTATGGCTGTAAAAACAAAACCACACAAGTAAATAATTACACATAGGTTTTGGCAAACAGATTCATTACATTCCAAAAAGAGTAATTAACCGAAATATACAAGTTCTCCTCTCAGTAAGGGTATTGACCTGTACTGTGATATGTAAAATGCTTTATTTCACCCACTAGGAAATCTGAAGCTGGCAAGAAATAAAATATTATAAGCTGCCATTTTTTGTATCATAAGCTCTGTATCAATTTCACTGAAAGTTGAACTAAGTTATTATTTCTTTGGAACACAATCATGCAAATAGAATTATAACATACTAAGTGATAATACGTATACTAAGAGCAATTAATTTGTTTTCAAATTACAGATCTAAAAACTCCTATTTTAATTTTTGAAATTAAAATGTTTAAATTTTGTTAACACTTTTTTCCATTAAAATGATTTAGAACAAGATATTCTAGAAATGTATATGCTACTGAAGTACAACACAATACATCTTCAAGATGATTATGTACTACATTTCTATAACCTTCTGAAAGTATTAACTATTTCATTCAATGGTAAGACGGATTACTTCGTATTATTTTCAAATAGAATATACTGATAGACTCACAGGATGAAAGAAATATTTGTGTTTACCATGACTAATGTTTATTCTACTTGTCATCTCAAGTTCAAGAATTACAGATAACTAGGATAGTATCACCTTGAACTTTCCAAAGACTCCCAAGATCAAAGACTTCAACCTCAGAAGAGTCGAAAGCAATTTGTTTGCAGCGTGATGGAGTTCAGGTCAGGCAATGCGGTCCTCGATCTCTCTGATTAAGACGTCGATCCTTGCTGCCGTCAACATGAAGATGACTTTCCGCTTTTGCAGTTGCGGAAAAGCCAACAATATCCTTTTGAATTAATTTGACTTAAAGAGGATTTCTTTTTACTGACTTTTTTACTTTTCCTTCCCTTAGGGTTATATGTATATATTGAATGGTACTAGTGATGTATTGGGTGGCATACCTCCTTTAAGTAAAATATCATAAAGTGTCATAAGTGAATTTCAACTTCTTGTTAAGAAATTGTGCCATAAAGAGTATAGTCGACATTACAATCATGTTGTGTCGGAAATCATTTTTGTAACAAATATATTTTATTGTGCAAAAAAGTGGATGGTTATTTCCGTAATTGTTGTGAGGGAAATTTCATAGGAAAGGTTGGATTCGGACAACATGAATTACAAGAAGGGAACTTTTAACGCTTGTTGTGAAGAATATCATAATACGTCTCCAAACTTCCTTCAGGTGAATTTCAAAGTGTTTAGCCATCCTCATGGGACTTGTGACTGTCAGGTCATTTCATGTTTATGAGATCAAAACTATTGAAGATTGACAATTCTAAGTTGGTTTAATTTTGTTATACCAAAGTGCGTTCACAAACTATCCTTTTGCCCTTGCGCTCCATAATAAAAATGAGGATTTGGTTACACAAAAGTAACACATCTGCCTTGAAGGCTTTAACATATGTAATTAAATTCAAGTAATTTATTGTGATCTCATTCTCTAGAGCTGCAATTAGCGTCAATAATATCAATATGATTGTTTGTCAAAATGCCTATATTTAGCTTTGAGGGAATTGAATTATGATGAATTAAAATCATTCAATTTCATCAAATTTATTTTATTTCAGCGTTGTCAATATCTTATCAAAACACTTGTCAGCATCTTCATAAACATCATTTTGGTTTTGAGAAATTTAAAATTTTTGCATATGAATACAATTCTTCTCTTTAAAATTTCCTGAAGGGCAACAAGTCTGGTTTCAAACATCCAGTGATCAGGATAATCTCTTGGTAACCCATCCTATCTCAGGGTACGAACGTTACACTAACTCCACTAATATGTACCCTGGGCTAAGAAGCTATAGATTTGCTCACTCGGCCCAATCAATTCATCTTCTCATTGTATTTTTATAGAGAAGGTGGCGAGAAAATGATTTGATTGGCTATATCCCAAGCATCTAGCTTCTGAGCTCATGGTACAGATTAGTGGAGTTAGCGTAACGTGCCCGAAAACAGGATGTTGGTAACCTTAATGAACTGGTTGGTCGAAATGACAGGATTTCAAAGGAGGCAAGCTGAGTCGCATTCATTCGATTTAACCGAGTGGAGATCGTTCCCTGCTTTGTTATGTTCAATCAAAACCTGTCACTTGACACATTTCTAACGTGTTATGCTTTTAGCCATGAGTGCAGATGTGAAGTTTGGTCGAAATTGCTTCAGTCACAGTCACTAGTGTATGGAGAAATAAGTCACAGGAATAGTTTTGTGACAAAATAAGCCATTTATTTCCCCAAAGAGGACAACTTACTTCTTCTATGATGAGCTTTTGTTGCTCCTAAATTCTGCAATGTATAAAATGTTGTAAAAATAATAACACTTTAAGAAGGCACAACATCCTAAAAGGTTGATTGATGGGCTTTCTGAGAAAAGGGTTTCAAATCATCCGTTTCTGAGTTTTGTTTTTATATTTGTAATAAGTACCACTATCTTAGTGAACTATTAACCGTTACTGAAACTCTTGACACTTAGGAAGTGGAGCAGCACATGATATGATTTTTGACCTAAACCCCTTCTGGTGATCATTGACAGTCACAACATAGTTTTGTTAGGAATATGTGGTCTAGATAACATAGCTTGATAGTCACTTATTTATGTTAAACAAGGTATTATGACAAATTGTGATGTTATATTTACAAGAAACGAATAATCTCTGGGGGCACCTGCCATCTGAAAAAGGTAATCGAATTGTTGTAATTTGGTAGATAGTTTTCATATAACTAAATCTTGTAATGATAACAATCAAAATATAATGATTATTGATTGAATTTTTTGATAGACGTCAGAATTAAAGTTCAGTACCAATAACTTTGCGATGCTTACGTCACTTACATTTTTGTATTTGTGTTACAAACTAATGTGATAGATGATGATTCTTTGTCATGGTAACTTCCATTAACCATTGCTTTTCAAATGAACCGTAAATAATAACAACACAGAAACTTCGAAAACATCAAATCACCTGCAAACATGCATGAATCAAATCAAAACCCTGTTGACATGTAGATCAAACTTATGTAAAAGTTATGCAAAAAATCAAATAGATATTTCCATGGAAACTGCAAACAAAAATTACAAACATACAAACATGCAACAAAAAAGGTACATCTAAGCATGCTATTTGTGGCAAAAATGAGTTTCATTTAGCTGGTTTGATTAGTGCTTTTCCTGAAATGTTATCATCATATAAGGACGAACGGACAACGGATGTAACCCGTTTTAATGTCACCGAAAACTGTGGTAGAAGACAAATGCTGAATGTTTTTGTTGTTTTCTAATACATGCACATATACTTGGTGTCTTACGCCATTAATGGCTGAAATATTGCCCAAGCGGGGTAAAACAATAACTCACCCACTCACTCACTTAGTGTTATTTGAATGTGGAAGACATGATAATAAATACTTCTAATGTCCATCAAATACGGGTTATTGAAATGAATTCGATGTTTCTCTGGACTACTTAGGATTAATGTCTGGTCCTCAAGCAATCGACGTGACACTGGCAGTTATTTTTATTATGAACTAATGGAGATTTTGTTATTTAATGCTAAGCAACACCCACCGAATATCTATTTTTGTAAACCAATTATCCAACAAATATTTTTATTTTTCAGATCGCATTGTTTTCAGTACATAAATTGCTTCCTAATAAAATGATGATGCTTTGATTCAGTAACAACCCCAAATATATATTTCTGAAATGCATATCTGATTACCGACAGGATAACTTTTTCTTAACATGAGATTACAAGACGTAAGATTCGGTGTCATCGAGGACAATACCAGAGGCTATTCAGCGGATGAGATTCTCTCCTACGGTATTGATGAATCGTCAGAGAGTTAGTCATTTGGTGCTATTTTCATTGTTCTTTTGGTTTTGCTTCTTCATATGACTAAAACTCCATTCATTAACTCTACTTTGAGAATATTTGTTAAATAGGTAATTTTATAACTTTGATTACAGAACAAAGTTATCGTTGTTATTTTATATAAAATGGGTAACCGACTGATGCACGAATTTCATAGAATAGTGCAATAGGTTATGATTTAAAATTGATCACATATGGCATAAAGTTGGTGTATCTTTCACAATGAAACATATCAAAACAGGGTTTGCTTTAGAATTAGCTCAATATAACAGACTGTTATTTACTTTACAAGACATTTCTTAGTGGGTGTAATCGATTACAATATCGGCTACTGTTCAAGGAAAAAGATTCTGATCTTTAGTTTTGATGGAACAACAGAACGTTCATCGGTTTGTCAAAATGACGAGAATTGACTAAAAAGGAATAGCATTTATTTACTCAGACACTTCATATGTTCAATAGTTCCTGTCATAAACTATTCTCGGGTTTCGTGAGTAAACATGGTTGTTTATTGAATCGATGCTTGTTTGATCTAACTCTTTGTCTTCAATGTCACTTTCAGCCTTTGTTTACCAATCGTGCAACATCTAATCAATAGTATGAACGTTGTGACATATGAGAATTTAATATCTATGTTGCGTCGTTTGCTACATTCACAGATAAAATCTATCGAAGATTAAAAATGTAAAGTGAAAATGATGTTTTTAGTAATTTCAGTTGAATGATATGTACATATAAGTGATAGACTTCATTCTGCTATCAACATCTAAATATTTCGTTATATATGTTTAATCACACCATTTAACAAAATAATCTAAAATAATGTATTGACAGACAAAAAAAAAACAAGAAAACTTTTAGAAATAGTTATTGTTTGAAAAAATACCAAACTTGCTTTACAAACCATCGCTATGTGAACGAGCTGTCAATTATGCCAAGAACATACCATATGCTTGAAACGTTATTGTTTGTAATACAATTGAGAAACATTACAGACTGGACTCTACTCATTCACCGAGCCGGATGTTGTTGCTTCACTTCCTAGTGTTGCGCAAATATTGCAATTCCTTGTTAAAGGTGAGGTAAATGATCGATGTGTACAAACAATGTTCTAAATGGACCTTCAGTCAACTATCTCTTACCATTTTCTGTACATTATATAAAATAAATAAATTCGTTATAGTTGTTTTACTTGTTGTCCAGCTAATTATTGATAAGATGAAATGATAAGACATATGTATTGGTATCTTTATTGACTAATTTACGAAAAGCAATTTAAGTTGACAGTTGTGTTAAGTGAAATACAATTACAAAACGATATATTTATTTTCCTTTTATTTTTTTATTATTTGAAATAGCCAATTAACCGAGAAACATGTACATGTAAGTGCAAGTCATCTATGTCAAATATACAGATATTTACAACCGAGATATATATTCTGTCTGGAGTCTATCGCGTGACAATATAAACTTGTGTCAAACTCCAAAATATTCATTTTTTGCATTCAGCATTTTGTGTTGAAAGTCACTAAATGTCTTATTTTCTATCCCTGTTGATGTAGGTCATTGGAAATGACATTTGTTTATACTCAAAGTTATTTAATATATGTCTACCTTAAGATTCCTTCTTCAAGCTGATCCTGAATGTTCAGTTAAGAAAATTGACGTTTCGTGCTAGTCCGATCATAAAACATACAAATGTGAAGCTAACGACACCCACATCATTTCAAAACTGGTATTTCTAATTCTTACAAATGCAGCGTATGCCTCAGTAAACGTTTTGTTGTACTCGGGACACAAGCTAAAATTTGTTGTTAACCTCGTATGAAAACCATTAACAATGTAGGTTTTATCGATCTCTTATCAAAAACATTTGACCTTTAGCAATCATTTACAATACATTTCTCCCATTCGAACCCTTGATGTTTTCGTCTCCAATAAAAGGGTGAAATAGAAATATGGATAAGATATGGCGGAAGGGAGATGGGACTTAGCGAAGAAGGGATGCAAATTAACAAAACGCAAAGCACGTTTGTCTTGCCATTTCGCATCGAGTTTTTGCTATTTCACAAGACTTTTTAACCAAAGCCTCAGAAAACGCAACAAAGCGAAGTTGAGAATAGCTAAATAACTTTACACGTAAAACAATGTGAATTTGGCAATAAAAAAACATTCTTTAGAACAATATGTTAAAAGAGATGTAATCAAATGTCAACACAGGTACAGATACTGGACATATCACAATTAATATTTATGTCAACGCAATATGACAAATCATATTGACATATTTATCAACCATTGAATGTAAAGCACATTGCTTGTCAGTCACGTCTTGCATGAAACATCGCTTAGAAAACGATGATATGTTTTGGGCTTTTGGTATTTCAAGATCTTATCTGTTAGAAAGTACAAGGAAGAAAGGCTTTCTTTAGAGTACATTTGATTCGAACTCCTGGAGAGAATTATATTATCATCTTTTTGAGATTGAGATGACGTATTTGACTCCATGAAGACGTTCTTTTTCCATTAAGGCCCCCCTCCCATTATTGTTTTTGGTTTGTCTTCATAAACAGGTTTTTGATTATAAAGGCGATGATTTATCATCCTTGTATTAAAGGGAGAGTAGCAGGGGGAATATACATGTAAGGTGATGTCAGGAAAATGAAAATCAATGGTTCAAATGCATTTAAACTAAATGGAGCAGTAATAATTCAAATATATGATGTAAAGTTTAGCCATGCAATTCCTTTTCCTAACATAAAAAGATTTAAGGTGTTCAAACAAAATTGTCGCCATTGGATTTAAGGTGAATCTTCATACTCTGTCATCTGACTATGTATTGAGATTTTTGACATTATCAAAATAATACATTTAGCATTAACGTACAACTATCAGTGAAAATTTTGAAATATATAATTATAAAAAAAACGTGCTACTGTCCCTTTAAGGTACTGATGACACGATGCTTCTCACTGTTGGTAAATGTAACTAAATTTGAGAACAACTGTATAAATTAATATATGACAAGTTACATGGCTTTTTTTGCATAATGTAATAGAAGTTTAACAGTATTGGAACTTAAAAAAGTATTAGATTTCTCTTTAAAAGTACAAATTATGATATCGCCATTTTCACTGAAAATAGTACCATGAAATGTTCATCGATTTCTGGATAACTCAAACATGCTTTTAATATATAATAAACTAAGAACATATACTTACAATAGGACGGTTACGTTATGGTATTCGTATATGAATGGACTCAATAAATCGTGAAATTATCATTGAAGAATAGAATTTGCCCCTCATTTACATTTATCTAAAATGTGAAAACCATTGCGATAAAGCATTATTCATATTCTTAATTTATCAAAAGAACCGATCATCATAATAATGTTTTACAAGAAATACCTTTGTATCTCATTTTACAAAGGTTACAAGCTGCTAGCATGTATTCAGTGTAAGCTTTTAAATAATTTAGCGATAAATATGTAACTATACCAGAAAACATGAAGTGTGTGCTCTTGTATTTTATCATACATGCAGAGGATACCTTTAATTCTGAACAAGCTTCTGAAATAAGTTAAAACTCTTTTTGAAACTTGGAAAATCTCTTGAATGTTCATTGGTTGAAAAAAACGTCAAAAGATTTGGATTTGGTGTTTTTAAAAAAGAAAAAGCTTTTTGTTAAAGCCAGACCTTGGTTCAGACGCTTCATAAATTATGTATAGGTTTAAAGTACTGGCATTATATTCCTGCCAAAACACCATTAAAAGAAGACATGTGTTAATGTTCTTACCTTGACACGATGTTGGTGTTGGTAAAAAGTGTTTTTTTTCCTTTTGTAATTAGTTAAGTTGGGACCTTACCGTCTTATGATTTGAATAAATATGTGTTCCATGCGAAGTTTGTGACATCTAGCAATGAGAATCAAAGTGAACTTATTATTCCAACTAATACATACATGTGACATGTGAAAAAGATCTTAGCAAAACACCAAGTCTTGGTCAGTTTGCTCTGAATGTCATGAGGGTTGTGTAAAATCAGTTGAAAGGTCATTGTTAAATAACCTTGAAATGGTAGCAGTTAAGGGGTCATTGTTATGTCAGCTTATCAACGGGGCAGTTGCTCGTATTAAGGGGGAATATAAGGTGATGTAAGGAAAATGAAAATTAATGGTTCCCATTGAAAGACTAGGTATTTAAACTAAATGGAGCAGTAGTAATTCAAATATATGATGTAAAGGTTAGACATGCGATTTCTTTTCCTTACATAAAATGAATAAAAGGTGTTCACATGGCCGCCAATGGATTTTATGTGAATCTTCATGCTTTGTCCTCTGACTATAGATGATTGGCTTGTGTAATGAGATAATTGACATGATACATTAACACTTTACTTACAATTATCAGTGAAAAATTTAAATATAAAATTATCAAAAAACGTGCTACTGCCCCTTTAAAGACGAAGAATAAAACAAGAAAATACATGTCCAAAATGTATATGTTTGTTAAAATGTTAGAATTTGAAATGATCTTTTTTTAAAACTGAAAATTAAACAAGATGTTTGTAAGGCATTCTTCTACCCTTTTATTAAATAAATAACAGGTACTTACTTAGAGTAGAATGTTTACCAAGCAAAGTTATAAAATAATTTTCAGTTGTTTATGAATACTTGTATTGTGATAAGATAAAAGATTAAGACATTACGTTGCTATTGTTGAAACGTAAGCAATTAATAGTACCCTGTTTTTTTGGGGTGTCAAAAGTTTTCTGTGCAAAGAAAAGGGTAAAGTTCTACATGTAGGTCGCAACTATGCATGAGAAATACATAGTATGGTGGAACGTCTTGACAGAACTTAATGAACCATAGGACGTTGTTGATGATAAATGTGCTCTCTTGTGTCAAATTCAGTTTGCCTCTTTAGAAAACCCATCATTAGGGTCAATCAGTTGACTCATTGGAACTAAATGAAATTATCGGATTACTTGGTTTTAAAGCATAACTGTAATCTTTTTCTGATGTTAATCACAACTTACCCTTTTTCTGAATTAATCTAGTATGAAATTTAAATTAAATGGGGCCATTTTGATGATAAATTGTTTCGCTTTTAAAAAATCATTTCGGAATATAGGTAAATTTGCTAGTTTGAGTAAATCAATAAAACATTTTAATGGTTCTGTTATAGCGTACATATCTACACCGAATGCATGTTTTATTTTTACCCTGGTGTAAACCAAGCAGCCAATAACAGCCCTTGAAGGTCAACTCCAACGCACATATCTACACCGAATGCATGTTTTATTTTTACCCTGGTGTAAACCAAGCAGCCAATAACAGTGCTTGAAGGTCAGCTCCAGCGCACATATCTACACCGAATGCATGTTTTATTTTTACCCTGGTGTAAACCAAGCAGCCAATAACAGTGCTTGAAGGTCAGCTCCAGGGCACATATCTACACCGAATGCATGTTTTATTTTTACCCTGGTGTAAACCAAGCAGCCAATAACAGCGCTTGAAGGTCAGCTCCCGCGCACATATCTACACCGAATGCATGTTTTATTTTTACCCTGGTGTAAACCAAGCAGCCAATAACAGCGCTTGAAGGTCAGCTCCCGCGCACATATCTACACCGAATGCATGTTTTATTTTTACCCTGGTGTAAACCAAGCAGCCAATAACAGCGCTTGAAGGTCAGCTCCAGCGCACATATCTACACCGAATGCATGTTTTATTTTTACCCTGGTGTAAACCAACCAGCCAATAACAGCGCTTGAAGGTCAGCTCCCGCGCACATATCTACACCGAATGCATGTTTTATTTTTACCCTGGTGTAAACCAACCAGCCAATAACAGTGCTTGAAGGTCAGCTCCCGCGCACATATCTACACCGAATGCATGTTTTATTTTTACCCTGGTGTAAACCAAGCAGCCAATAACAGCGCTTGAAGGTCAGCTCCCGCGCACATATCTACACCGAATGCATGTTTTATTTTTACCCTGGTGTAAACCAAGCAGCCAATAACAGCGCTTGAAGGTCAGCTCCCGCGCACATATCTACACCGAATGCATGTTTTATTTTTACCCTGGCGTAAACCAAGCAGCCAATAACAGAGCTTGAAGGTCAGCTCCCGCGCACATATCTACACCGAATGCATGTTTTATTTTTACCCTGGTGTAAACCAAGCAGCCAATAACAGTGCTTGAAGGTCAGCTCCTGCGCACATATCTACACCGAATGCATGTTTTATTTTTACCCTGGTGTAAACCAACCAGCCAATAACAGTGCTTGAAGGTCAGCTCCAGCGCACATATCTACACCGAATGCATGTTTTATTTTTACCCTGGTGTAAACCAACCAGCCAATAACAGCGCTTGAAGGTCAGCTCCAGCGCACATATCTACACCGAATGCATGTTTTATTTTTACCCTGGTGTAAACCAAGCAGCCAATAACAGCGCTTGAAGGTCAGCTCCCGCGCACATATCTACACCGAATGCATGTTTTATTTTTACCCTGGTGTAAACCAAGCAGCCAATAACAGCGCTTGAAGGTCAGCTCCAGCGCAACCTTCACTCAATTAGTTTACACAAAGCAATATTTTAATATTTATATTTCGCTATTCAAATCAAAGTTTGAAGTAAATTCTTGTAAAATCTTTTTCATCAAAGTGAACAACTGAACGTCATTGATATAACATGCAGAGGCAATAGGTACCTTGTCCTGTCTCATCATTGAGAATCTATACCTACAATGTCTAAATGTCAATATACATATGAATTCAAACTTAAATCAATTATTTACATAAATTTCAGCCATGAAGTATAAAAATAAATAAATCCAAAGCAGGTTCACCCCGATGGTGTACATGTAGCTTAAGAAAACTTGATATTCTTTTATTTCAACTAAATTAGAGAGGATGTGGGTTCGAATCCCGCATGGGACTCGGCCCAAAATGTACAAGAATCTGTACTATTCAAGATAGTGTAATCCCAAATGTGAAATTGTTGCATTCAATTAAATTGACCTTTCCAAAAAAAGCTTCAAGGACGTTTTATTGAAGATGATTTTAAGAACTGATTACTTACAATAACAAAGTGCGAAACCTCTCGATAAGTTTTTTTTATATCAATGCACTGTAATTGGCCTATGAGGAAATTAAAAAAACAAATAAACTGTGTAGTGACAACGTGTTATAGTAGAACATTTCATGAAATGTTTTCGATTTGACGTTTTTTGATATTTCACAATAATTGGATCTTCCTTGCAGCAAATATTATCAGTTGTTGTTATGAACAATCTAAGAAAATTATTTCTGTTCCAAATTATAATTGTGTGCCCCTGAAGAAAAAAACACTTAAAAATATTATTTGCGTCCCAATTTGTTATAATCCTGGGGCAGTATTTCAAAAGTTCTGATTCTCCTTGAGCAGTATTTCAAAGTTTTGACTTTTAATTATCCCTACTTTGTTTTTAAATTTTATAACTGCCAAAATGATAACAGAATTTGCTTCTTATAAAAAAAGAAAATCATTCTTTGTCTTTAAAAATAATACATAATACCAATATTTGCTTCTCTCTGTGAATTAGTCATTGTATAAAATGCAAATGATACGGCTTATTATAATAAAATATTAAGGCTTTGTAACATTTATCGAAAGTCGAATGTTTTCTAAAAATACAAATGAGAACATAAAAGAGAAATTTTACAAATTATAAGCGCGTTAGCTGACCTTTTTGAAAATGAATCTAAAACTAAATAGGCAAATTGAAATCAAACAGTTGAAACTAATAACAATTACGGAAACTCGTTTGATACAAGTCATTACGAGATAATGGCGGCAGGAAAACCTACTTTTCGTCATAGAATATTTCAATCTAACATTTTTGAAACAACGATGATGATGTCTATCAAAGCATGCAGTTCCTCCAATGTCTTTTAAGCAATCATTAAATAAAAAAAATTCTGCAAAGAAGAATTACAATACTTTTGCATGACATAACAAGAGGCATTCTGACACCATCAATTACGAATATTCATCTGAAGTTTTTAACAACTGACGTTTCACTTAAAGTGTGGTTGTTTGCAAGAGAAAAATATTGTTTTTATCAAATGCTTTTGAAAAATGACGTTAAGTTTTGAAACTCTGACAACCATATTTTTTGTCCCCAACTGATGTCAATCCGAATGAAGAATGTGGAACGCTGCATTTGGTGAACGAAATTTCCTTTGTCAAACCAATTTTTGTCAAATGTCTATTTTTTAAAGGAAATTGTCATTATACTCGTATCAGCATAGTACATGTTTCATTTTGACCAGACCTCATTTGAACACATTTTAAAACGTCTTATAAAGTAGCGAATACACCAGAGTAAGTTTATTTTCGTTAGAATAACAGAGAAAGTTAAGTAAAACACGGAGGAACAAAATTGTAAACGCAGCTGAAGATAACAAAAGGTCAAAAGTGACGATAATCGAGCAAACACTTGTCAATAAGATACATGAGAGTCTCTTTCAGTTCCATTATGACGCTTGGTCCCCACTTCTTAAATGTTCAATTGGCTTAAGATCCGGCAGCCGAGCAAGTCACTCTATCTGCCCCTTGTCTTACACAACCAAGTGAATTAGACATTCTGGTATTGAAATCGCCAGTTTAGAGATTATTATTTATTGAGGTAATCAATGTAGTACCGACTGTTCAATAAAAGTAAAAAGGGTATCATCTGTATACCTGGAACCCTCAGGTGACAGGTTTGTGACTACCACAAAATATCCTGATCTAAATCAAATAAATCTTTTGCTATCTTAAATAGAATAAATTGTCTTATCTACTTGAGAAATGGATGGCGAGTTTTTGTCTCTATGTGCAAATGCTATACCTCCAGATCGCCTAGTAGTAGTTTTCCTATTCTGGATGTATAGATCATAGCCTTCAAGTATGTTACGAACCACAGACATTAACACGGAGGAAGCGTAAATCATTAACACTTTTGTCAAAATGAGAACTGTTTACATTTCACTTTTTAATGACATGATCTAATATTAGGTGTAGTAATTACGTAGTTTTCTATCACTAGAGTGTGAGTACTCGCTCATTCAGGAAACAGATAGGACAGACAGGCGGAAGATCTTTATTTGGACTCAAGGCTCCTAATCGGTTGTTACATGAAAATATTTGGGTGTGGGTACATGGGGAGGAACTGGCCTTAATAGTTTTTTTTATAACGTAATGTTTTTCAATCAGCACATTTATTGCAGTAGCGCCGTAACAGTAGTAAGAACATTGTCAGTTCGCATCTCATTATCAATGCCAACTGATCATTTGCAGTTATTATTCAGTTACCGGACTAGTTTTATATTCCTAACATCAACTTTCATCAAAGAAGGTAGGTAATGTTCTTATGTTTTGATTCTCAAACAAAAAACAGTTTTCATTGGAAATTTCCCAAAGAGAAGAATTCACTTTTGAAGTATTGGCCAGGGATTCGGAACAGATGTTGATATCACAATGCGATGTTGTCCGGGCGACACCTGTTGAGTCTTTGTTCGTTTGAGGTTCGAAAACCATGGCAGGCGCTTGCCCCCGGTAACTCGCTATTGCCTTGATCGGGCACCTCCTGTATTTATTTACTCCCTATTCTGTAAAATCTTTTAAAATTGCAGGTTTGCAAATATCAGTTCTTTGTCGATTAAATCTCTAAAGATCCTCTCGCTATCCTCCAGACAATGTTTGTAGTTACCGTCCCTAATAACATCGGATGTCATTTTCTAAAGATTTGTGAAAATCAAATTGTCCCTCATCGATGTACATCTCATTCTCGATAATCCAGAGTTTACGTTCAGAAAATATCTCTATCAGAAAATATCTCTATCAGAAAATATCTCTATCGAAACGTAAACTCTGGAGAGTCGAGGCTGTGTTCATATCTGATCCAGTTGATATTCTTTTAGGACCACATTTGTATATCTATAGCTCATCCAGGACAGACAGCTCACCTTATAACAAAATAACA
Organism: Steromphala cineraria; assembly: GCA_916613615.1. NCBI lineage: Eukaryota > Metazoa > Mollusca > Gastropoda > Trochida > Trochidae > Steromphala > Steromphala cineraria. Next base: position 59,836,461 of record OU744731.1, on the reverse strand, counting down.
TCTTCATCCATTGTTGTCTTATTTGATCTGAAGTAAAGTATGGCTTCTTTCTGGCATTGGACTTATCTTACCGCGGAGTGGTAAACTTTTCGGGAAAGTTTAAATCAGGTGAAATAGAAAATGATTTCAGAGCATATAATTGATTAGCCTCATTATGTAGGGCATAGATAAACAAACATGAAATGCATTGTGATGGATTTGACGCTAATAATTGCTCAATATACACATCACATGAAAGAGGACTTCGATACATGAGATTTAAAAGCTATGCATCAAAGAAATAAATTATGTTAAGTCACCGTGTACTTTAAGCTGAGGACGAGAGATGTCGAAAGGTTCAATGCTCTAGAAACATTTTGTCACGTATCAACTGAACTGATTGAGAAGCCGTTTTTCGATCAACTAAACAAAGAAAACCTCAACGTTTCATTATCAGCTAAGCTCTTGAGTGTAATCCTATCGATAAATATTTACTTCCATTAACTCAATAATTGCGAGTTTAAAGTACCACGTTGGTATAGGGTTTCTATGTGAATAGGGATTGCAGTTATTAAGGTTGGGGCTTACTGCCGTCTGGTCACCTTTTGCTAGACGAAACCTTGACACATTTGTCTAAGTTCATTCTCTCTCTACGGAAGCAGATCAGACCATGAAATGTTGATCGAGCTTCTGTTCTTATTAGACCAAATCCGTGGCTTCCGGCAGTTTCTCCTAAAAAGCTGAAATGAGCTGTGGATGAGGAAGATTTCACAGGAGGAGAGTTCCGAATGCGTTACTGGCAGATGTTTTGCATTCTCGATAATGCTCAGTCCCAAAAAGTTCAAGAAAGTGCACCCTTGCATATTCGATTGAAAATAACGATGTTACACATACTCTGTATACATCTCTATAATCAGGATACACGTGAGTGATGCGTACTTGTTATACTTTAGTTTAATTTCTTGTGGCGACTAACTCTTTTCTGAGTGTATATCCCTGAGTAAAACACGGTGAGTTTACAGTAAAACTTTGTAAACTAGTTACTGTAGAACAAAAAATATACTCTCCCAAAAGAGAAACGCAAAGGTGATTTTGATATTTTTTGTTGAGTGTAAAAACAAATTAAACAATATAAATGTGATATTTTCTTCCAAAACGTTCCTAATATATGATGGTTTACGACTTTAGTACACAAAATCGAAAATTTTATACCTCTTGTTTATTTGAGACTCATTTGAAGGCCATTTTGAAAAAACATTATATAGAAAAAAATTAAAGCAGAATTCATGTAGGAGTAAACGCTAGATCATATGGTACCTTTAACCAACCAAAGGCACTCATTTTTTCAAATCTTGTCGTTCAATTCTAAACGGAACCAAGGTTACCATTATGCATCGACAAAGTGTCGGAAATGAAAATGTTGTCGAGCGTGAAATTGAAACCGAAGTTTCATTATTCACACTAGTCTGGCATCAGAATATTCATCATCGTCCTATTGGGCATTTTTAGTTCCTTCCTACAGGCCACTTCCGGTCAAAAGAGCTAAAGATGTGTGCATAAAAACATTGCCACCAAAATCTCAAATCTTTACATCCGGGTCACACTTTTTCTTCATTCTCTTGCCACAGGGATACACATCATTAACAACATCACTGATTTGGGTTCGTAAGTCCACCAAACTGTACAAAGGCGTTTCCATGAAGTCAATATTCGATCATGAAGGCCAGTTATCGCCCCTGTTTTTCGTGGCTTTAAAGAACTCATTGTTATTAAGTGACTTTTTACAATAAAGATCTTGAACCCAAGAAACTTTAGGAGACTTTGGGTTTCTAAAAACGCACAAATTTGTCAATAACAACAATTAGAAAATAACGTGACTTTGGATATCTTACAGTTCGAAAAAGGACAACTTTGCCAATAGTTTATGTCACAAGTCAACAGATTCGGTTGAGACGGTGTGAAGGTGTGGGATACAATATTTAGCATACAAAAATGTGGTTAATTGGTGGTTCTGAGGAATTGGAGAAGAAAAAATCACAATTTCGATAACGTCCATAAACGTCACTTGCATCAGATTATTTAAAACCAAAGGAAGTGTTTCGAGTATGATAACTTGAATTCACTTACAGAGCGTCAGATGGCTCATAATCCTGCCCATTTAAAGCAAAGAAGTTGTTTATGACTTCTCAAACACTACATTTCAAGCCAATTAAGGTATCAACGATATGAATTAAATAAACGTGTACGTGAACGTCATAATACGCCCGAGATACACCAACGACTGGCCATTGCATTGCAGAAAGATGTGGGAAGAACTGCATTATAGGGAATCCATCAATTGGGTATTTCATTTACAAATGGGTGTCAAGCTAGAATTCTTGAAAATTGGCAGCAATTCATAACACTTACTTCGACGCCATCTTGTGGTCAACAGAATACAGAAACATGCCTTAAACTAGTGCTCTTCACTTGGCATACTCTTTGTCTATTAACATGTAAATTTTCGCTTTGTTACCATTGAAATTTTTTGACATTTGTGGTTTTAAAGGTGAGGTAAAAATTTCTTTAAAAAATTATATATGCGTTTCTTTTTTGGGAGAGTATATATTGGCTCAGTACTAATAAATGATAATTGATGATGATAAATGATATCTTACCTGCTTCAACAATCGAGATAATTTAAGGCCAAGAAACCACCTTCACTCTTACATTGCACATCTGCACCAACCCAGGTCTTCCCGTCACTTTGCACATGGTAACAGCAGTCAGCCTCTGCATCGTAGATGTAACCCAGCGGGACGGCATTCGTATAATACCCGACAGGTACTGAAATTAGAAGCTTTATTCATAGAACCTTGTTAAAAAAGCGTTATCTTGTTCATTATGTGAGTCGTTCGTACTCTGATATGATTGAGGATATCACTGTTGACAAAATTATCCCACATTGTCCAATAACATCGTCGCAGACAATATGACGTCATCATATTTAGATTTGATAAATCGTTTAGCAACAACTTGATGCTCGTGATGTTATTTCATAAATATTTCATATATTAATCAATTCTGTGGCTCATCAGACATTGACTTTATTATGAAGGGACAAAAGGGAATCTTTAATCGTGGCCAATAAAATGCAGCATTTTAATTAAAATAGGATTCCATTACGTTAACACAGTATTTCAGCTTTCTATGCCTTCTGCCTCCGATGAAGAAGAACAGAATATGACACATTTTCAAAGGGGCCTTCGAGGTATTAATCAAGTTATCATAATCTCCATCAGCTAAGAAGTCTCAACACCCAGGCAAATAACCTTTCTAGGCCTTATGGTTCTGGGGAAGAAGATAAAAAAAAAAGAAGACGATATTCGACAAAGTTTATGGACGGATGGACGGAAGAACACAGGATGCCGGACGCCGGACACCATGCCATGCCATAAGCCTATCGGGCCTTACAGGCCAGATGAGCTAGATATATAATCGATATATACAATAAAGCAATCGGATTATATATCGAAATGATCGTTAGAATGTTTCTGAATGTGTACTCAATACATCATCCATTTCGAAATGAGTGCATTTAAGTTTATTGAGTTTCCAGCGAGATAGGTAATATTTTCTGATTGGCCGAGCGGCTGATGTCAGAGATCGCGTGGATCACCCGCCTTATCGATCAATCTTAGATCAACAGTATGACCAAATATAAAACCTGTTGATCTAAATTTATTTAGATTGTGGTTGGTGAGCTATACAAGCACAGCTTAGCTTCATTTCTTTCTCGACGGGGATGTTTGTCTCTAATGGTACACATGATAAAACCACTCTGAACATAGATAAGTTCACAAGGAATACAAAGTTATTTGGAGGTTGCATATCACTATTATCAAAGTTCAACACTTCAATAAGACAAACATGGTTGCAGCCAACGTTTAACGTCAATACTCAAAGGTGTGTCTGTCGCTTTAATGCTTCCATCCCGGATATATTATTAGTTCATCCAATACTCACAGGTGCTTTATGGTTTTAAGTCTGCTTTCCTGAAATATTTTTGAAGTTTTAACATTCACGTAAATGGGACGTCCCAAATAAGGATTCCGAGTATGATCCGAAGTTTAGATAATACATATTCACCTTGTCTTTGAGTGGTTGTTATTGATGAGGATTTATTGTTTAGTTGCAAGATGAAAAAAAAACCTGCTTGTCAGACACCATTATTTGGGAAGTATTATCTGTGTATTTAGAGTGGTGTTTCTTTGTCACGAAGATCAGAGCAGAATGTTTCAGGTTACCTTGAACAACGGACTTCATGGTAGTCTAGAAAGCTGTACCAGGCAGCACAGAAAACAGCCATTCATATTGTACGTCTTTAATAATTGCATATCATGATGAAATTCATGCAATCCTAATATCAGTACTTGTTTGTTCTCACGCGGTGCTGAATATATGGTTCCTATAAATAACATGTTTCAGATTATCTGTTGTGATGGGAAATTAGAAAATAATTGTAAATATCTAAAGACATGATGCTAGTGCTATTTCTAGCTTAGCCAAATCGTTTATCTTAACGTCCTTACAGGCTTTGATATTCATTTGCCTTGGTTATCCGGATTTTACTGTCAAACTGCTCTGTGTAAGAAATGCTAAACAAACAACAAAAAACGCATGTATGCATTTATTTTTTAGACCAATGCTCATTGAAAACATGCACTGAACTGACATTATAAATATTGAAATACATGTTTTGTAAAGCTTAAACCGAAACACATTTGAAACTTATTCTGTTTATGAAGGAATTATTTATGAACCGATCAATCCATTGGCTGCCTTACTAAAAGGAAATTGACATTATTATATATCGTTGTATCTTTATCCGATGATTGATTGAAATACCTGAAACAAACTTGATATTTGCGCGTAAGCGGTTCGAGGATTAGATACGGGATGATATAAGATGAAAATTATACATCACTTGCTATTTCAAAACGGGTGGGACTAGGTAAACTCAAAACCATGAAATTTTGATCGAACCTCTGTTCTTATTAGCTGAGGTTGTGGGGTAGTATTTGAGATGACTGATTGGAGGCAATCAAAGTTAGTTGTGCAATCAGCGAGGCTGTTCTGAAATAATCATTTTGACTACTTAATCATGGCAAAGGCATTGTGATATGAAGCACCTTTCCTATGCAAGAATTGTTGTCATTTGCTAAGGAAATTCAAAAGCATTGTAGTTAAATTTTCCCGTCAGGGAAACTGCCGGAGCAGCCGCATTTGGTCTAATAAGAACAGAACATTTAATGACTTGATCTGCCTCTGTACGGAGAGAATAGTTCAAATAAGATGTTAAGATAATTGCTATCAAATTCAATAAATGCATGTAATTACTGAAGAGAATATATTTCAGGATTTGTGATTGTGATCATTTCCAACAATCGTACTGAAATATATTCCCTGATGAAAGAACGAAAAGGTTGGTCAATATTCCTATGAATAATTCTTATAGCGATGAATTCTCCCTGTTAACGTCAACTACATGTACATATAATTAAGTCCACAAGTCCTTTATTTCAACTGATACATTAAATGTACAATATCTTGATTAAGATTAACACATTTGTTTTAGTAAGAAAAATGACATATCAAAATGAAGAAGTAAAATTAAACATGTTCTAAGACTACTTAAACCATAAAATGATAGATTTTCAAACAATGAAAAAAAAAAACAGCTTGTGTTATCAAAAAAGGCATATGTCGTATAAGCAGTTGTATTGGCACGGTGCTGAGAAAAGGTAACCAATATTTAGATAACACTCGGAAGTCAATGCTTTCTAGAAAGCCAAAAGCAAACTTAACGTTTTCCATGTAATATCGATAGAAATTTTTTTGCGGTTGTTTGGCAACACGTTCACTGTTTTTGTTTTCAACAGATGAGCTTGAAAAGACAACTTTGTGTATTGTTTCTAAAAGGGTTTTTATCAAATGCCAACTGTTCAACTTCTCTAAAGCATGTGATGGAACAGTTTCAAAACTGACAATAGAGAAATGAAAAAAACTTTTTTATTATTACGAAGCATTACTTATATTCTCCTTTGTTGTATGAATAAAGGTTTTGAGAATTTCAAGAACTCTATCGACCTAGATAAACCCATAGAAGTGCAAAATAATATGTTATATAAGATAACACGACAACATGCTTTTATTAAAACTATCTTCCTAGATTATTTTTCACGAGGGTTTAGACTTCGAAACTCCGAAAATTAAAACAAAGCTAGTGTTAGAATGTGCTGTACACTCAGGGGCAAAAGAAACGATACCTTATGAAATGCATGATGGGTTAAGCTACGAGTGAAAGTTCCGGCATTTACGGAGTTTACGTTCCGATAATATCTCCACTAACCTCTGAAACAAAGCAGGGCTCAATGCGATTCATAAGATATATTTGAACTGGACAAATTTATAGAAAATTATAATTCAATATACAAATCAAAATATCAAAGATATAAATAAATTCAAATATGTAACCTTTCATCATGTCAACCATATCATACTTTCTTCATTATTTTGCCCAGTGAATCGCAAATGGCTTAGATAAGAAATGTCAAAGCTAATGTTGTAAAGTCAAAGAGATCATATCTAATAGATGTTCGTTCTAACGCCGAGTTATCCACATCTGTCATATATGCAACGGTCGCGCACAAATGCCATCAAATATTGATAGGTTGTGTCTGTGTGTGACAACTGTATGGCCATTGCAACATGACACTGCAAGAATGGTTATGCAGTCAATCCGTTGCATACAATCTAATCAATTATTACCCATATGGTTTAACATAAGTAGTGACATATTTTCAATATGAGCACTAGTGCACATATCAGTTTTGCCTAGCAACGATTGTTGTAGAGCGTATTATTTCGCCTGTGACGTCATAACACCATTGTTCGTGACGTCACTGAAGCCGGCCGTTGCAAAGAAAGCGGCTCGTTTCTTGCATAATTCTAAGATGGTAAACTGGAATGGAATCGGTAATAAAGGAATTATTACCGTCCGGAAGTGTGTCATATGACTTTTACGAAACTCGTGCAAGTTTGTGTATAACCCTCGTTCTCGCTCGGGCAATACAAAAATTCACACTCGTTTCGTAAAAGTCATATGACACCCTTCCTCGGGTAATAATCTCTATATATGTTACCCTATACCTGTAGCATATGCATTACAACAGCAATTCGATCAGGGTTATCAAACACATATTCGATAAGTTTGTGTATTCTGCTTGGTGGCTTAACATTACAGGATCAAAGAATGATGGTGTGAATATATCATTGCAAAACAAGGAGACTCATGAAATAATCATAAAGAATTCCATGAATATATTAGGTGCAGTCTATCTGTTGATCTAGTATATCTGTCTGATTAAAATCGAGGAATAAAAAAGGAAGAATGTTGTCTCTATCGGGATTCGAAGCAGCCGTGATAGTCTCTCCGTCATGATGTGTACACAACATTCCATCAATTTATGTTAAGAAAAATATTCATTTAGATAATAAAATTATTTCTAAAAATGCGTTTAATGCTTCATTAGGACCGATATGAAACGTTTGCGTCACACGTGGCGTTTTTGTAATTGGTGACAAGTAAGTTGCTTATTTCTAGAACTAGTAAAACATTTTATTACTTAAAAGACATATTGACGTTAACAGTAAAAAAAAGTAAGTCTTAGATTTGGATGGTTGTTTAAGAAATGGTAGATTAATCAATTACACCTTGTCTTAAAGGGGCAGTAGCACGTTTTAGGGGGAATATAAGGTGATGTCAGGAAAATGAAAATAAACGGTTCCAATTGCAAGACAATATATTTGAACTAAATGAGGCATTAAGAAATCATATATATTATGCAAAGTTCAGCCACGCGATTCCTTTTCTTAAACAAAATGAATAAAAGGTGTTCACACAAAAATGGTAGCCATGGTCTTTATGTTAATCTTCATAATTTGTTCTCTGATTATGGATGATAGGTTTGTGTAATGAGATTTTTGAAGCCATCAAAGTAATACAATTATCATTAACGTACAATTATCAATGAAAATTTAAAAATGTAAAATTCAAAAAAATCGTGCTACTGCCCATTTAAACTACTCTTTCCTTTTCGTTGTACATCCCATGATGAAGGTCCTAAGACAGGAATGCACTAGACAGAACGTTTCATATAGATTCACCGTTGCTATTATCAAGCTAAGTGCTTTCACAAGATTCAAAGAGCTTGTACCAGCTCGTAAAGTATCCCACGAAGAGCTTTCCAATTAACACTTCGTACTCAAATGTCTGACATGGAAATAAAGCAAAACAATTAATGATAAGGTTCATTAAAGGTCACACGATGTCAGGTAAGTAATTGTTTTGTTTAACATCCAATACTACCGTTTGACTATGACATAATTGATATATTTTGTTTGAAAATTATTTTGTTCCACGACCCTTGTATTTGCTTATGAATGTCACTTACACTAATCATTTTCAATCATAATAGAAGTTTCAATTCGAAAGAAAATTTATATTTTTCCAATTGCGTGTGGAAGGTTGCATTTTGAATGAAAAATGAATTGTACCACGACGCTGGTAGTTGCTTATTAATGCCACTTACTTTAATCGTTGATAATATCGCAACATTTTTAATCACAAGTTTCAATTCGTATGAAAATAGATTTTTTCCAATCACTGTTTAATTTAAATTTCAAATGAACGGATATATACTAAAACATAATGTAACGTATAACGTATAATATATAACACTCAAAACAATTTTTAATATTGAGCTATCATTATAGTATGAAATACTACAAACTTTCTATAATTATTAAACAATACTTAGAATTCGTGCAAGCACTGTTTCAAATTCACGTTTTATCTTTAATGTGGTAAGCGTGATCCACCAAATCCACCATAAGTTTATAACCAGACACATGGACCGAAGATCTATGTAAGTGCTACCTTTGCACTCTTTTCAATCCGGGGACCTGCACATTAAACCTATGTCAGTGCTACGTGAACAGAATACAAACGACAGTAGGATCCTAACAGCCTTGTAACACCATTTGTAGTAGCATTTAAGTCAATGGCTGGTCGGGGCACTGCCTCTATGTAATTGGTCAATCACGCTGGAAGCCCTTATAACTCAGAAACGTGACTGACATATTGTGTTCAACAGTGGTTTTGCCATGTAGCAATTGTCATTAAACAACCGTAAAAGAATCAAGTTGCTTGAAGAAATTATCAAAAACTTCTTCGCATGGATACCAATGAAATGATTGAAAATTAACATTGCAAATATACATTGATAAAAAAGCGGCTCAACGGAATTCACTTCCCTAAAATAGCCACGAACATTACCCTAACTTCTTTGAGAGGCATTCTAGAAGTTGGAATGACGATAATGCAGAGGAATATATCGATGACACCTCCCTTGTTCATTGTGTGCAGAGTCTTGCGTCGTTCTCAAGCAGTGTACAGTTTTATCAGAATGTTTCACAAAAATATTTTTGATCATTACATAAAGAGTTTTATTACCCATAGGGTTGAAAATAAGTAGTGACAACATTTCAATATGAGCACATGTGAACGATTGTTGTAGCGCGAGTTTCCGCCTGTGATGCCATAAAACCATTCGTAACGTCACTATAGTCAACCGTCTCAAAGGAAGCGGCCCGTTTTCTTAATATTATTTAGAGAATAAAATGGGATTGAGTCGGTAAATAAAGAAATTATTACCCTTAGAAGTGTGTCAAACAACTTTTACGAAACTCGTGCAAATTTGTGTATATAAATCGTATGACACACTTACTCGTATAATAATCTTTTTATCTTCTTCACTACATAAATGAGGTACTACATACATCATGATCAGTAGGACATAATTATAGCTCGCATGTTTCAGCAAAGCATACTCGTGCGTTCCTATTTTGTTGAATATACATTTTCAGGAGACATGTTTTGCAGCAATGAATGTTTTATATTTTGACTTTCTACGAAAACAAATACATACAACATATAGCTATGTATGTATTCGTTATTTAACACCTTGGAAATTGTGAAATTGCATCGAAGTCACGTAATTGTATGGCTACATTTTAAAGCAGCTATTGATTGCCACTGAATGGTAACGTTTCGAAGTTTGTTTACTGAACTCTTCCTGTAATACCATGGCAGGTCCTGAAATTGTCACAAACGTTATGTTATGATGAAGTGCATGTCGTTAAAGTTAATATCATTTGATTAAAATGCCACAGGTGTCTAAGGTGATGTCTGAGAAGGTCTTCGACTGCAGAATATTGACCTTTATTTTGACAAGTTAGGCCGAAAAAAGAAGAAGAAGAAAACATGTCTGGACGCTGCATACAGGCAGAAATGATGCGATGACGCGGATTATCTTAAAATTTCCAAATATATCTTTTTTATTATTGAATATGAAAATTATTCAACTTTGGATCACTTGATAACTGTGTCTTTGAAGGCCTACACGAACAGAAACGAGTGAAATTATAAGAGTTTAATTTTTTTTTTGGCATTGGGAGTGTATTTCAACATCTGGTTTCCGTCCGCGTCAGTTTCAACCCCCCACATCAAGCTTTTTCTTCAGATGTTGACAAGGGAAAAAATGTAAATGTTGTCCGGACTTCAAAGACACAGTTATAAAGTGAGCCAAAGTAAAAATTTATTGATTTTTTCAAATTCCGGAAAATATTTTCATATTTTATAATAAAAAAATATATTTATAAATAAAAACAAAATCAGCGTCATCGCATAAATTTTGCCTGTATGCAAAGTCCATAATCATTTTTAATTTTATTTTGGGCCTAAAAATTCAAATGTTCATGGGCTGGTTTTTAAACCAGTGTAGCTGATTGGACAATAGGGATTATGCTCGCAAAGCGATAACAGGCCTTATTGAATTAGTCGAAATACAACTTCAGACAAAAGACTCCCTAAACTTTGGTCGAATTATTCCCTAAAATATTGATATGTTGAGTACTTTCTATGACTGTGACAAGTCAAAGACTGACCTGGGTGGATACGTTTAGGGCCTTAGAGGCACTCGGACAACCCCAACCCCCCTTTGAACAAAAATGTTTGCCTTTGGTTTTATTTATTCGTGTACGCTAGACGTGTCAAGATACCGCCGCTAATGGCAGAAATATTGCCCACGCGGCGTTAAGCATTAACTCACTCTCTCACGTGTTAAGAAAGCCTGCTTCCCCGTTTACCAATCCCTTTCTTTTGACATGAAAATGGCTAAAACCACATAAGGAAACAATCACAGTAAATTAACATCTTTTTTGAAGGCTACAGGAAGGATCAAGTCTTTCACAAGTTTGGTAAATACCTCATGACGCTCCCTTCCGTTTCTGAAGGAAAAGTAACCCCTGATACCATCAACGCACGACGGATCCTCAACTTCAGGAGACAGCATTCTCATTGAAATTAAATCCTTCATATAAGGATGATATATGATAAAACAAGTAAGCTATTATTTTGGTTCCGTTTCGTCTTTTCACGGCGCTGATTTCACAATCAATTGTTCTGTTTCACCCTCGATTATCCAGCGCTTTTGTTCCGATACATCTACACTACAAGCCCTGGAAAATTTTACGGAGGTTTCCCTCAAACCAAATTATCTACCTTTGTGTACATGTTATCCAATCAGAAACGAAACGAGTAAACAACTCAACCGTTCGCGACATCAAGTGAGTGAGTTAACTGGGGTATAACCTGTTGTCAGCAATTTTCCAGTGATCTTACACGTGGATGTTGCCATCCAAAAAGATTAGACAGATCAGGGAGATAAGGAATCGATAGGACGAGGGAAAAGACGAAAAGAAAAGCATAGTGAGAGATAGAAAGCTGGTTTCAGAAGAGTTCTCATTGGTTGTTTGAAAGAAAGCGTTTTGCTGAGTCATTACAAAGGGAGGTAATTGGGTTTGTACCGTTTTTGCCGATTTGGTTCCATTTTTGCCAATTCCTTTTGGTGTTTTTTCACGGTGCCGTTTTAGCCATAACGAGTGTTAAAAATAAAGCCATGGGTTCTGTAGCTCTTTTGATGGAAATAGATCTAAAATGTTGTGAACCCTGTGATCCCATTTGGGATAATGCATGGTGTCACAAAATCTACAATTTAGAATCCCCACTGGCCAAGAAGTCTACACACAACTTTTTAGCTCTCTAGACCTTTTTGAACCAGAGAAGAAGATGAAAAGAGGTTTTAAAGGTTTTGAACCCTGTGACCCAAATTGGGGTCATTGGGTCACAAACTTAAAATTGAGAACCCCAGTCAGCCAAGGAGTTTACAGCAACTTTTCAGCTCTCTAGACCGTTTTGAACTGGAGGAGAAGATGAACATAGTTTTTAAGGTTTTGACCCCTGTGACCCAATTTGGGGTCATGAGGTCACAAAATCTACAAGTAAGAATCCCCATTTGCCAAGGAGTCTGCACACAACTTTTCAGCTCTCTTGAGTCATTGGTTCTGGAGAAGAAGTCGAAAGTGTGAAAGTTTCTGGATGGACGGATTGACGGATGGACGGATTAGGGAAATATACAACACTGGATATCAGCACTAATATTAGCACAAGTATTAATCAAATAATTAGAGTTAATTTCAAAAAATGTATTCCTATCAACACGATGTTATGAAAGTTATGAATATGTTTACATTTATCAACGGTTGTTGGCATATTTTATATCAAAAGACACGAGAGTGATATTTTATTTATCATCCAAATTCACTCTTTTTGACATCAAATAATTTTTTTTTACATCTCTGAACACTTTTCATGACAGTGATGTCATTGCATAGTGACGTCACTTTGTTTATGATGTTATGGCATTGGGTGTAGTTACTTGATGACGTAAAAGCACTGTGTTGCCATGTAGCGTTGAAGATGACAGGAAATTGTGCGAAACATACTGCCAAAACTATATCTCCTTGTCTTGATGGTTAATTATTAACAGTAGTATTACAGATAATAAAAAACAAAATACTTTCCGATGATCTGACGGGATTTTAACCAAGGTCCCATATCCGCTTAGCTTATCTGGCCTTATAGTAAACGTATGGAACTAACGATATATGTCATATTCAAAATATAGCACCCGACATTTTCAGTAGCTCTGATTATAATTACATGTTTTCAAAGTAAACATTTAGTGACATCGATATGTTTGACTTGAAACGTTGTCGTTAATGCTCTACCTATTAGTTAACATTAGTCTTATTTCGATGTCACAATCATACTTACAAAAACATTACTTTTAATTCGCCAGGGGAGCCCAACGTGAAATTAAATCGCGTGGGTTATAAAAAAGTGGATTCTGCAATTATTGAATGCGAAATAGTGCTCTTATCTGGAACAAATGCAGACTCTTCTTCATATGAAGATGTTTTTGGTTGACTCTGTTAACATTTATCAGAGTCTTGAAAAGAAAATATTATTTTTCTTTTAATATAACATTTAAAGCAAAATCATATTCCACAGTTTAATGTGCCAACTATTTTGCATTACCCACATGGTGACCTAATGCATTATTGCTACAGCTCTGTTCATTGGCCATTTGATTTGGATGCAACACATGTGATTGGCGCGGCTTCCCTTTGAAAATATCAAGAGAGAAATATAAAGAGAGAATTCAGAAAAAAAAAAAAAAAAGCAAAACATAACTGCTTGGTGCCTTTGGGCACCAAGCTTAGAAATAAATTTATAAAGTTTATTCGGATATTTATTATCGTGACGTGTCTTGGTTGGCATAAGGGTTGTTTTTCTTCTGTCGGTGCTTTGTCATATCTAGCAATTTTGAAATGATTAAGCTACATGATTACAGCTGCGTATCTTAAGTTCGTTCACTTACCTTGTTTAATAACTGAAATATTGTTCAAAACACGTTAAACACCATTTCACTCACTCACTCACACTCACTTACCTTCGTTTTCAAGTGCAGATACAATGTCATTTGTAACTTCTTTGAGACGTCATATCATTGTGAAAACGAAACCGATAATGATGAAATTTTACTGCATAAGTTAAGTTCCAGTTTGCGTTGACATATTCGGGTGTCACACCTAGCAGATAGCTGTAAAAAATTTGGCAGGTCATTGAAGTGACCAGGGGTCAAAATTTCGAAAACACTGATTTCTATTTAGCTCTACAAAATCCTTCATAAATGATCAACAGCTTCATCTTGATAGGATGTACAAAAAGGATTAAGTTGATTGGAAGCCAAATAGGTGTTATTATAAGGGAAGAAGTTGATGTACATTGATTGAGTAGGTAATTAAGTTAGTGTTTATACAATGGATGAGATTGGTATACATGATGAAAGTAATGAAGAAAACATGGTGAAATTATGAATTACAATGTTGAGGACTTACAAAGATAAAATTATTTTAACAAGTAATGGTAGGCCCTTAGGATGAAATATCCTTCATCTCTGTTGAGAGAAGGGTTAATCTTTTTTATGTGAACTGCTTCGAGGAGTTTGCGGATTTTGTAGTCAGGCTGGTTTCTTTCTATGATGCTGATGTCGCTCCAGTTGATGATGTGGCCGGGGTTGACGTTAGCATGATCTGCAATAGCTGATTTTGAGTCGTTCTTTTTTACTGAAGCCTGATGTTCTATGATCCTCAGGGTGAGTGGTCGTGATGTTTCTCCTACATAGGATTCCCCACAGTCACAGTCAATTTTGTAGTCAACACCTGCAGGATCTGGCTTTTTTTCCGTTTCAGGTCTTATTCAGGGCTTTCAGTTGGTTCTGGATAGTGTTGCCTCTTTGGAAGATTACATCTATGTTTGCCTGATTCTTAGGCAGTCGACGACTATGGTGGCTTGTTTGTCCGATGAAGGGAAGGCTGATGCAGAATGGGGCAGTTTGTTGGCGGGGAGGCTTAGTCGCAGGGTTGAGGGTCTTGGAGATGGTCTGGTTGACAAAGGTTTTGTCAAATAACACGCATAACGTCCTTCTGTAACTACTGAATTATCGTTTCTAGTAACAATTTGCCTCTCACTTAGGTGAAAAACTTTCATACCCGAAAAATATCTTAATTTTTTTAGTGCAACAGGGTTTTCATATGAAGTCATAGTGTATTAACATGGAACTGTCGATCTAAATTTGCAAGACATTGCAAGAATTGGAAACTATTATTTTAGATTAACAGATTTTATATTAAGTAGTCATACTGTATTAACAAATATGGAACTGTTGATTTATTTAGATTGCGAGAAATGTCACCGATTGGACGACTTAGAAGTATGTTATCACTCGTTGTCAATTTCATTACCTAAGTACAGTAAAGCATGGCAATGTGTGCTAAAACGCGTTAATGTCCGGGATTTGCGTGAAAAGCATGCATTCTTGCTGTGTTCTCTGCGCTTGCGTTGTGTAAACGGTCTCTTTACGAAGCTCCAGAAGGGCCATGGTGACATTTTTTTTATTATGTACATGCGTAATATTAACACGTACGTCGTGATAGTAATACGTACGTACATTATAAATTTATTTTCACAATGTCCCTTCTTGAGCTTCGTAATTCGTACTTATCTGTTAATGAATTCATTGTAATGTTAGTCAATAGCAAAAACTAATAATAGAAAATATGACTTTTTCTGTTTAGATAAGGGACATGATATGATATGAAAAAATCTGTCAAATTCAAAGCAATTACTTAGAACTTTGAAGTTAAGAAATTGTTATATACAGTACCTCAGGATCGTTTAACTATGTCGTCTTCTGTATTGAGTATACAAATAATTACAATGAGCTGATTGGCTTTGTGGCACTGTAATGTCTCTATGATGTGTAAGTTAATACGAATCTACGTAATTCATGGAGGAAATTCGAGTGTTTTGTTCCAAGCTATCATGATAACCAATAAGATTAATAATTAAACAAAATTTCGACATTTTTAGGTAAAAAATATCCTCTGGCCTTAGTTAAATACATAGGTACATGTAGACATTAAGGAGGATATCTTGTTTAGAAAAATCAAATATACAAATCGAATAAAAAAGAAGTATTCTAATAAATTGTAAAAAAAATCAATAAGTAGTAAAGTCACATATATGAAAATACAAAGGATTCACATTTGCTATTTCAATTCCTGGATTGACCTCATCAACGACTTACGTAGGATTTAACCCTCAAAGGCCAGTGGTCTAGAATTTAGTCTAAACCTAAAAAACGAAGAATTCATGGCGAACCGTCTGGATTGAGGATCAACAGACGCTGTTATTTTCATCCTAATGTCACTTCGGGCAATTCTTTCTGTACAGTAATTTGCATCTCATCGACGTCGATGTTATTTTATGTCTTTGGTCAGTCTTTAAATGGAAATTCGTTTGTACTTTAAGTGAGTTATGCTTCAGTTCGTTTGAGCTACTGTTAGCAAATGAGTCGGCATATATTTATGCAGTAGAAAGGAATAACTTTCTACTGATTATAAATCATATTTTGAGTTGTGTTGCTTCAGATACATCTAGTCAGGGTTTTTCGATTTGATAATCATTTTCGACCTCAGCGGTTAATATCTGTTTCTCAACAATGACGTTAAACAATTATTGACTTCAAAAGAGCTTGATTCAATAAATTGTCGACCTTGGACACGTGATATTCTCCGAGGTGTCCAAGGTTAACAAATCATTGGATCAACCGAATCTGAAGTCTATATTTGTTTTATTATATGAAAAATGTTCTTGAATCACGTTTCTTCTGTACAAATAAGGGACATCACTCAAAAATGCCTAAAACTATAAGGGACATAACTCTAATTCAGCACAGTCACGAAGCGATGCTTATTACTTGAAGGGGAAACCACCAGAACCCTTCGACCAACATTTCATGACTTGATATGCCTCTGTCTGAAGAGAATGCCAGTAAGTATTCATCCATATTGCCAGGTATGACATTTTCAAATATTTTTGGAGTATAAAGTACCAATACATTCAATCTTGCAATACAGTGAATTGGATAAAGGAACTGGATCCTTTCCTGGTTGTTGAATATGACAAATGACAGATGACAGACACAAGAGAAGACCATCCCATCTGTCCACAATCTGTCAGTCATAGTGTACAGAAGACCTCTTGTGATTGACCCATTAGACTCAGTCAATAATGTTAGAAGTTAGATTAAAATGTTTTCCACTAGGAACCAAATCATACACTGCTATTTCAAGTGATTGAGGTATTTTAGTGATATCTTCAGCAGTTTTAAATTATTGCTACTCAGCGTCTACTCAGTAAAATCAACTTAAATATACTGTGTGGTATCAAGTTTCACACTGACATGCAATCTTGTCATTCGTTTCAAACAGTGAAACCTCTGATAATTGCATCAAGGAACTTAATCCTTTTTAGTTGTTGAACATGACAAATGACAGACACAAGAGAAGACCATCCCTGCTGTCAACAATCTGTTAGTCACGTTCCTGAATGTACAGGGCATCTTGTGTGATTGACTCATTACGTTCAGTCAATATCTCAACAAGTCAGGGACTTAAGGTTATGTACGCATTTTTGTGTTACAACGTTGTCATTACTGTCTGTTACGTTTTACCATTCTCTTCACGTATCTCTTAGATTGGCCCAATATGCTCTCTTTTTATTAGAAAAGATTTCAATAACAGATATACTGAAGGTCGACGTGAATGGAATGTTGATGTTAAATGTGCACTTTTAAATAGATTTCATTAAATCAAGTGTTATTAGATTAATGACATTTCTATCTGGAATATAAAGTGTATGAATTATTTGATGTGTGTTGAACCATGTTTCAATCTTTTACAAAAACTAAGAAACATAATTAGATTTAATGAAACGATTTGATGTTTTATAAACCAGAACTGTCCTACTCTGGATACGTTGATTGTACGAATGGATGTTTAAAATACTTCAATATGAGCTTTTACAAATAAAGACATAAATAAACATCCGGTTAATATCCGTTCATCACATCCATTATTTCTTAAATTTGCAGACTTAAGTATTATCAAGTCTCTTTGTCCTTTGAAATTGTAACTTTTTGAAACTGAAAGGATGAAATTCTAGGTATTGAATGTCATGTGACTTTTACATAACGAATTGACCAAGTTAATTAGCATTCAAACAAGTAAAACTAATCAATTGTTATTAGCTTGTAATCAGTTACAATTCTGATGACCTTTTCATGCTAAAATGATGTTTACAGTATGGATATGACTCTCAATGTAGTTAACAAAATAGGAATGTGAAATATGATATTTCTGATATTTCTTACTGTTTTCTATTTGCAGTAATACCAATTTAGCGTTGTCATATCGTTGTTGATAAGCATGCGTACAAATTTGGAAGGTGGTGAACCATTTAAATAAATCTTCATCAGATTTGTATTGCTTAAGGAAAGATTTGATATGTTTTCTTTTGAAAATTATTACATAGGAAGATTCAATTGATGTTTTTGGACTAACCACGATTTACACTCATCAACATACATTTGCTGCTTAAAAGATGTCCGGGCATGCAACATTGTCATTTGTTATTACATCAAGTAAGAATATATATTCTTATTTGTTGACTATAACCAATGACAAACACTTAGGTAGTTCACCACTGTTGTACACAAAATGTAAGTCACGTTTCTGAATTATCAAGGCACCCAGCGAGATTGACTCATTTACGGGAAGCCATTGATTTACAAGATTATCTAATTAATAAACATTTGCTGCTTCATAATGTGTCAGGGCATGCAGCATTGTCATTGTATAGCATCAAGTAAGAATATCTGTTGTATTGTTAAGTATATAGCATCAAGTAAGAATATCTGTTGTATTGTTAAGTATTACTCATGACAAACACTTAGGAAGTTCACCACTGTTGTACACAAAATGTAAGTCACGTTTCTGAATTATCAAGGTACCCAGCGTGTTTGACTCATTTCCTGGAGGCAGTTCCTCAACCAGACATAGACTTACAGGATAACGCCCTTATGAGATACAGGTCTCTTCTCATCAAATGCTATCCCTTGCATTCTGTTCACGTATAACTGGCATAGGTCTTTTTTGATGGTGTCTTGGCAAGATGCATTTAGATCCATATGTTTGAATATTTCTCTTACCATGTTAGACAAAACAGTGAATTTGTTAACGTCATCTCAGGAAATATTTGCATTCCCTGTTAACTGCAAATATTGTAAGACTACTTGTAAGTATATATGATATGATCTTGATAGTGAAAGCACATGGTATTGATATAAGAATTATATTGATACACTCAAGGGCAAAAAAAACGCTACCATATAAAATGCATGATAGATCAAGCTGTGAGTGATAGTTACGGCTAAAACATCATCTACAGGAGTCAACTGAACTAAATCTTTAATTTCAAAGCTATATCTGTTTTATATCGCTTTTGAAAAACATGCTCTACAGAAACGCTGTTTAAAATCTCCTTGACTAGATGAGATAGAATTGTGAAAATAGTCCTTTCGTTTGTTTTTAAACTAATTTTAAGACAAAATGCATGAACAAATTAATTTCTTTCAAGTTTTTTTCTAAATTGATAACATATTTAATTTATCAAATTATAAATTTCATTTTTTATTCGAATTCCAAAGATTATGACAATATAATAATTGAAAAAGTGTATCAGAACAGTCATGCAATTGTAAGTTGTATATAAGTTTGATGTTTGAAAATTTGAGTACTAACAAAAACATCTTAATCTCTTCGAGAAAAAGATTTGCGTTAAACCCTGTGTCAGACATTGATGACAAATTTGAAATCTTTTTACCAGATACTTGGCGTTCTTTTCATCACTTAAATGTACTTCTGTGGATCATTCAGGGATGAAAATAGCAACTGTTTTTCCATCAAAAAAAAAAAACACACTGTGTGTCAAACTTCTACTTGGGAATTCTAATCCGGTACAGTTCACTAAGTTGATGACGTTATTTAGTCTGCTTTATTCATTTAAGGGATATCTCGAGGTGGCATATCTAAACTTGATTTTGACTTCATTCTTTCTTAAACTGCTTGGCGTCCAAAATAAAACGATGATTTCGCATGAAACTTTCTTTAAAATAGTATTGTTATCTAATTCACCCTTGATACAAGTCATCCTTTTGGCGTATCAAAACTTGATTTTGACTTCATTTTTTCTTAAACTGCATGGCGTCCAAAATAAAACGATGATTTCGAATGAAACTTTCTTTAAAATAGTATTGGTTATCTAATTCACTCTTGATACAAGTCACCCTTTTAGCTAGTTGAAACAATGCACACCAAGTGTGGTATAACCAATCATAAGAATGTAGTATATTAGAGAAAATTTGTGAATATTGATAAGGAGAGTTTAACTATTGGAATGGTAGATGAACAGAAATCAGTCAGTAAAAATAGTTAAAGCGACTTAAGTAACTTTCTGTTACATCAGCGTAGACGTCGTTGCTTTGAGCTCCAACACTTACCCTGATAGTCATCGGATAAAGAGCCTTATATAGTTATATAAAGCCAGCCAATAAAATGGTGGTAGTGAGCTAAAGCCGCACCAGCCGGATGAGATTCATGGCGATGTTATTGAGCAATTCGAATCTCAACTTACGCTGCCCCTACTGTTCCTAAGCTTAAAAACTATGGTCTTTAAGACTAAGAAGCACAACGTATGTCGCTAGATACTGGATGGATTTTAAATAGCTTTGAATGAAATAGCGTGAGTAATTAGCCATAAGCATTTGGCCCGATGGATATCATGGTATGTGTTGGAGTCCTAAGCAGAGAAGTATACGCTGATGAAAGCGAAAGTGAGTTCGATAACAAATCATGAACAAGTAATATAGTAATGATAAGATAGTATTAAATGGAGGTATACTTTTCTGTATATTACTTGCTCTGAAATTGCTGATAGTTTGCTGAAACTAACATTTTCACCACTCGACAACCATTGTCCGCTAACATGTACATTGTGAAGTCACAACCACACATTTCTGTACAAACATATACTGTTGTATTACTCAAGCTTGATTTTGCCGTATAAATATTACACTGCGATGTTTTACATGGGCGAGTTATAAACATTTTTATTGTAGTGACACCCTAGTAACCACACAAACATAAATATTTATATAATTAGAAAATGCATAAATCGATATTAGTTGGTCTTCTCTTGATAGTCATATAAACATCAGTCATGATCAAATGATACGATTTGAATTAAAAGTCGTTCTGCTCAATATATAAAATTGAAAAAATGAAGTGTTAGTAATTATATCCACCAATGAATTGGAAACATGTATAACAAGAGTGAACCGTCTGCTGACATCATCAAGGAAACCCCTCCATGCCTGACAAGGTCAAGGGTTATGCTGTTATGCCTCTGGGTTATGCCTATCTTTTTCAATCTTGATGTCAAAAGTGGCTGATGGGAACATGTAAAACATGAGTGAACCGTCTGCTGACATCATCAAGGAAACCCCTCCATGCCTTGACAACTTCAAGGGTTGTGCTGATAGCCTCTCTTTGTTCAATCTCTTGATGTCAAAAGTGGCTGATGGGAACATGCCAGAGTAGCGAGCTGGTCAAGTGACACTCTGATTAATATCAACCAATAAAATGAAACCTTTGAGGAATAAACTAATATCGACTTTCCACAGTTTGAACTCAATCCTCTCTGTCATGTTCTTACCGCATCCACATTTGCCGCATGTTTCTGGCATTAGATCATCTAGTCAATTTCTAGGATTCTGACAAAATTCTGGTATCATCTGGCAGCAGGTTACAGGTGACACATGACTGCTTCTAAACTCTTTTTTTCAAAATGTTGATGGGATTTTATTGAAATGACTCAGTTTTGTCTGCGCTAACTGCAAGAAGTTTGTCTGCATTGTATCTGATAAATCATGTTTGATTCCTGGTAGCATCCATGTTTAGAAACCTCTATTCACAGGACCATGGCCTTTTCTATCAGAATGGTCGAGAATTGAACTTGGAGTTGATGAAAGACATACGTACATGTATTAGTTTGCTCTATTCTGGTGAAAGTAAGGTGTTGTGTTTCTTTAATTGCTTTATTTAACGAGATGGCCGTCGACAGTAAGGGGAAGTTTTCTAAAAAAAGTAGTAAGGTAAGATATTGGCCAATTAACTATACACACTCTGCTGTTTGTGACAAGAAAGTCTTCACCTTTATGAAAGAAGCATGAGACACATTATAGCTCATGGTAACTCAAACGAGCTGTCATTCCCAAATAAAGCACCAATCAGAAGGAGAAAAAGAGAAAAAGAGAAAAGTAAGCGAACTTTTGGTACATATGTAATTATATGCTACAAGTAAAATGATTAATGGTCTAATAACGTCACACAAATCTTATCAGCACCTGGAGACTGATATGTTATGAGACTAATTAATAATTGATATAAGTTTCTATTTTCATTGTCATTCATCCTTTAAATTACATTTCTTAAAATACACATCCTAATGAAATTTGTAATTTCATATATAAGGACGATTGGTTGAAACCGTGAATTAATAACCTTCTATTCTTGAACAGTTATTATATCACATGTCATCAATACATGGGGTCAACGAAGAACTTCTTACAAATAGATAAATCTTATTATCCCACTCTTTGTACATTTAAAAAAGGTAACACTTGTCTTTTTGTAGTTAAATTCTCCAGTTAGTCTTTTCAAAATTAATTGCTCCAGTTAGTGCAGAAAATGTATCAATAACACAAATATTGAAGTTATGTGTGTATTGAATACTTTTGTACAAATGCCATAATATGCATAGAAATAACTGACATTTTTATCGATTTGTGAAGCGTATAAACTTTTATATGATTCACCATATATCTGCTTTTAACAATTATTTTGTAAAGTTTTTTTAAAAACTTTAATATTTTATGCCCTTATCACTCTTGTTCTTGAGATGTTTAATTCGAGAATATATTTTTCTGAAACATTGTCATTTCTTCGTATTTTTCATTTTGAATTCAATGTTTACTAATAACAAATTTGTATGGATTTATTTATTAATGCTCATTTATTTATCAATTTCACAGATCTTTTTTCTTTTAGCAATAATGAAATTCATGTATATTTCAGGTTACCTCATTGTAAAACATTTCGTAAACATTTGAATTGTAAGTAAACAGTAAATCAAATGTTTAATGCCTTTGAAGGTCACATAAAATCTTCTTATCAATTCCTATTCTTAATATCACCCAGCAGATAACATTGATCATTCAATTTGTATTCATTTGTACTCATAAACACGAAGAATGATCACTCTACAGTGTGCCTTAAACCTATGAATTATTAGAGTGTCTGGATTGAACTCTAGGTATTGAATGTCATGTGACTTAAATTGGATGGATTGATTATACGGCTATATTGATGCTTAAACATACTTTCAATTGTTTTCATGAACGGTTTCACCAGCAGACACAGGAAGCAATTTATACTATATATTTGTCTATAACTAATTGCAGTTATGTTTCATGGTTAAAAAGTGATGACAGTATTGAAACATTGAGGGAAAACAATTAGTGGAGTTTTTGGACAACTGTAAATATTTATGTGGTAAAGTATTATGACTTTGATATATTTCCCATAAATTGGTACATGTATAAAAACGTCAGCTTTCCTGTTTGATTTACTTCCACTGTGTTGAGGAAATCAAATGTCAATTTACTTTAAAATGCTCTAAAAGAATGTAATTTTGTCTAGTGGATACCTTGCGAACTCGAGTTTAAGATTAAATTTGAAACCCATTCAAACTTTTAACATGCTTTTTAAAGTCGTTTGTGTGGGTTGGACCTACATGCTAGCTTTATTGGTTGTTTTTCTCTTACACAAATGAACATATTTCAACCAGTAACAATGAAGGCATTTCATAATGATCAGTTTATATTAGATCTTAAATGATATTTGCTTTTATCGGAACTGAATTCACGAAAATACAGTTTCTGTTTCTGTTTCAAGGGATGAATATTGCCATTGATATCAACGCATTTAAACCTTTAATAATTACATCAGATCACTCGATCTTTTCAAAGTAACTGAATATGACAATGATGGCCACTCAGGGAACTATCCCTGTACACAATATGTCAGTCACGTTCCCGAATTATCAGGGCATCCAGCGTGATTGCCTCATAACAAAGGGGAAGTACATTAATACGCCCCTTTGTGATAAAAACTTTTGTCGTTGATTGATTTTGTATTGTGCTAAAAAATCTTATATGCAGAGAAAGAATGCAAAAAAGTGATGCAATTGTTGAAAGAATGTGTGTTTTTGGGATTTACCAGAAAGTATGTCTAATGGTTGACAGAATATGAAAGATTAAGAAAAGTTGAACCAATAAACATTTATCAAAACTTTTTCATTTATCACCACAAATAGACTTGCTTTCATATGCAATTCCAAAAGTGGTTATTTGATCGTTTTTATACAATTGGATATGATAGGAAAATCATCTTGTTAATCAAGGACATTAAACATTTATTGAACAAGGAATTATAGATGTACAATCTCGGTATGAACTTCTGTAAAATGAACTACTGATCACTGAAGTGGATATAGTTAAAAAATCTAAAAATAATATTTCCTATAATATTTCTTTTTTTCACCTGTGTTAAGGATACAAAAAACTGAATTTGTGTATTAAACATATAAAACGTTGATAAATCTGTGACCCTTCAAGGTAAAGGATTTGTGATTATTATTACTTTATCAGACTTGGAGACAAACTGTTAATTTGAAGCTCTTGTACAGCTACTTGGCGTCCAGTAAGTTTTCTTTTCATTACTTAAAGGCAATTACGGGATCATTCAGGGATGAAAATAGCAACTGTCAAACCACATAAAAATACCTTTCCATTCTGAAACCTTTCACCTGGGGAATTTTACGCATTTGATATTGATGCATGCTATTTAAACTGTGTACTCTATCCGCTGTGAAACAAACACAATCTTGATCTGCTTTTTCAAACCTATATAAATAATGATAACCTATCCATTTCATTCTGGGGGAGCAATTAATCTTTCATTTAGTGTAAATAATATTCATCAATGCTGCATAACACAATAAGTTGTACTAAACGAAAGAAAGAAAGAAAAGAAAAGAAAATCAAATATATATACTGAACACCAAAAGAAACGAGAATAACTTGTTTTTGTAGAAGTTTGTATTAGCATAATGATTATGGAAACGAATAACATTACCAAAATGCCAGTCGTCTTGACATCTTCTTTCTTTACATCCATAAACATAACACCACATGTCAATGTTAAAGTAAACTGCTAAATTCTGGCTAAGTTCAATACCTGGCATGGCCACAATGATGACAGAATGTTTTCAAAAAAGACTGAATAAGTAGCTAGAATGTTAAACTCAAGCGTTAGCTTTGGCCTCGAACCGATCATGTCGCTACAATAGTGTTGCAGGCTTTCTACCAGCAATTATTCTAGCAGCCATGATGTAAGTGAAATACTCTTGAAAGCGTCAAAAAACCCTAAATCGCCTCACCTCCTCTAAATTTTGAATCCATTCATCTGAAATATAGCAAATGCATAGCTATGTATTTCTAAGTGTCATCACGTGAATCGAACCCACACGCTTAAACCCATCACTCAGTTGGTTTTTTATGTTAAACTCTTTTGTATGATGTTATTGACTAGCATCTCTTGGATTGTCAGGTGATAGACTCACCTTCTATGTAGTATGCCAAAGTCAATATTTTATCTTTGAAAACTTTCAAATTATGATTTGAAACGTTTGTTTACCTGTATAAAAAGTGCAATGCATTACCAAAGTCAACATTGAATCATTATTGAAAGGAAGCAAGTGCGTTACTTCCGAGTGCAGCTCAAACATAAACTACTTGTCTACTTGAATTCAGGATCGATTCAAGCCTTGATGGCAATTGTGAACTAGTTCGTTTGTAACAAAACAGTCAACACAATCCTTAAGTGAATGTTTTGTTTGATAGTGACTGTGACTTTAATAAATATACATATATATGTATGTGTTAGATCATATTTGTATGTTATTAATGTTCAATATAACAACGTTTTGACAAAATAGTATCCACATCTCTAAAGGACATTGAAGCCATTTAATATTGTTAATTTGTCTTTGATTTTTTTTTCTCTAGCTGTAATGTTTTATTTTGCAATATTTCAAACACCACGTAAGTGTTTCCTTATATAAATCAAATATTTGTGAATGTTATCTTTGCCATATCAAGAATTGCCGGTTACATTTTCAGTCAATATTCGTTGCGTTTTGAATGATGCCCGAGGGGATTAAGAATGCAACAATTTTGACCTCAGTATCACCTGTATAAAAGATCATCCTACTACATCAGCGTATATGTCTCCGCTAATGCTACAACTTATCCCCTGATATCCTCCTATAGCCTTCTGTCGTATCGCTATATATAAAGCAAGCCCTTTCAGCGATATCCGCAAACTAGTTTCTTGGCTTCGTTACGCGTGCTCACCTCGTGATTCAAATTAACCAATAGGAGTGCTATTAGATAATAAATCTGATTCTCATTACAGTCTCCCGCTAAGCTCCAAATCACACGCTCTTAGATTTCTACGTGCGACATCAATAGACAACAGTGTATGGAGTTCGAAATAGTTTTTACTGAAAACAGACAGGCTATAAATAGCGCTGAGCAACCACCCGTCACAATACGACAGAAGACACTAGGAGGATATCAGGGGATAGGTTGTAGCATTAGCGGAGACATATACGCTGATGTAGCAGGATGATAAAAGACCTGATGATTGATTGTGCTCCAGCACTGTTTTTATTCTTTGCTCTTATAGTCGAACTTCTATCACCGAGATACATGTGTTGTTTCAAGAATTTCTATCATCAGCAGATATAGAATAAAACGATCTGTCACCATGACAAGCTTCAGTTCTTCCGCCAGGGATTAGCCAAAGCCTTAATAAGATATGAAAATTCCACATTGTGAAACAATATTTAACACATCTTCATGTATTATTTTTGAACTAATGTGCAAAATAACCATGGCAAGTCATTTTTTTACTTTCAGGTATTGACAATCATACGAAAGGAGATGCAGTTAATACAGACGTAGATGTATGGTTGAATGGACGCTAACAACGACTATACATAAATAGAAAAATGATACAATAATTTCAAATCTCATTTATTGTATATTAATTTTGTAGTTCAATAAACAAAAGAGATCTCTGACAAATAATTAGACATTGTTATTTCCACTAACATACAATACGACAAAGAGTTATAACTCAATTGTCTTCCTAAAATAAATCAAAATGTTCACTAACGTTAAAGATAAAGGTGATCTTTCCTGTAATGATATCAGTTATACTCAAATATTTATCAACTTTCTCAGAAAACCTGAAAATCATTGTATTATACGTAAAAAGTAATAAATCTTCGAGGATGTTGAAGTAGGTCTTAAACTTTCTTGCAATACATCAACTGTCTGAAAGTCAATTTCAATTCATCACAAATAAGAGACAAGGTACATAAATCATCCTTTGTCATGACAAATGCAGCCTCTTAAATTTCTGAAGTATTATATGTTATCTTATTGTATACACTTCCCATTGCACCACCACTTTTTGAATTGACTTCAAACAATAGATCATTTTAGAGAACTATCTTGAAACACATCAAGACTTGAGAATTAATTTCATGTCTTAAATATACCGTGAATATGAGTAAAATTTGAGTATTGCCAACGATTCAGATTCACGATGGATATTGAAAAGTATTTTGAAGGACTTCTCAAACGTTTTTAAATACAGTATGATATTGGATCTCACAGAATGTGTTATGATGAGGATTGCTAGGTAACATATCGGTGCTGATTATACTCAATGCTATTAACTTGAAGGCAACAAACACATACATGTAGTGGTTAAAAAAAATACCATAAATATAAAATGAAGTTACATTAATGCTGTTTGATGACAATTCTTTTGTTGATATGTAAAAATTACTTTAAATTTTAAATTGACATTTTTGGTCACAAACGTTTTGAGAGGATCAATGGAAACATAAGCATTTTAACAAGTAACCTTATTACAGCTAAAACAATAATGAATTATTTTCTTAAAAGGTTGAACTCAATTGTATCACCTTACAAGTTAAAAATTTCCGTCACCAATGAAAACAGTTTCCATTTTTAACAATTGGTAAAATCGTAAGGATTAATAGTGAATTGCGTTAAGAAACATATAACTATTTCAGTCTATCGATAAAGTAATAATGGATGAGTAACATTGCATGTTTTTTTCAAATACAAGACAACATTATTTCATCATCCTCACTTGCATGTCCGATTTCATAAAAGATTGTGAAACATGCTTCTCGATAAAAGATAAGAAGGCCATACACAATACACAAGTAGTTGATAACTCAACATCAACATAGTTATCAGCCATCATATTTAAAGCATAGTTATCTTAAAGAGTCACTCAGGGGTCACAAAGGCAACACCTTACCAATAGTGTCATTTGATCGAGAAGTATCGACTGCTGCTGGAAAGTATCATTTTGAAACTAAGCAATGTCCTATTGTAACAACAGAAAGATTTAAATGATGTAAAACCGGTCAATGAAGCACGTCAATTAGTCAAACGTATTTTATGAAATAAAAACTTATATAAAGCAGTCAGATTGTCAGTTACGAGTTGATGATGTTTGATATTGATTGGATGTATAAATTTGGGTTCCACGAATTCATATGATTGTTTTAAGATTTTCATTGAAAACAAGTACTTATCATATAATTGCCGTTTTGGGGAGAAAATTGTGAGATAAATTGAATTTAGATCACGGATAATGCCATTTATGTTCGTCTCAAAGCAAAGGAAATGTGATGAAAATCACGGAGTGGCTCTTTAGGGAGAACCTGCCAAGATAGTCATGGTGTGTTTCGTTATTGTTGTGTTCATATTTGATACAGTACGAACAATCAAAACTTATGGTGCCAATCACATTAATGTCTATAGAAACAAGTCTCAGACAAGGAATCTACCAGCCTCGATTTTGTTATTAATGAGAACATGTATTACTCCAGAGGACAGACACATGTGCAACGATTTGCTTTTTGAAATAACAGCCCAGACGGCTGTAATCTCCAATGTCAATAGCTTCAATCCTTCTACACACAGAAACCTTATACCAGTGTGCTACTTCCAACCAACAATTATAGAGTTAATGGGAGTAAACATTTATCGATGAGATTACGCTCAAGAGCTTAGCTGATAATGAAATGGTGAGGTTTTCTTTGTTTAGTTGATCGATAAAATACTTCTTCATAATTCAGCTTTCTGGGATTTTTTTGTTTTTCGTAGTAAAACTTCCGTCCTTTAGTGATCTCCAGCTTATACATCTAAAAAATTTGTCATCACTTACTGAAGATAATTGAGTTATTGAAGCATTTGTAAGACTACATGCATCAAAATACTTTTGCGTTAAAACATTAAATGTTTGTAGCTATGTTGAAAAATCATGTTGTAAAATATACTCTGAATTTCAATATCTGAGATTTAAAAAAAAATCTCGACCAACTTTACATGAAAAATATAAATCTTTGAACACTGCAATTCTGTAAAACACCTAGAGAAGATTGTTATAACAGTTCATGTTGATGGCATCATTGTGACGTCGACATGTAAAAGACTTCATGGCATTTTGAAATAATAACTTTATGAAGCAAAACATTTGTGATGTCATGTAAATAGCTAGGACAGGACATTGTTAAAAATATACTGTGAGAACGATGCATCGTTAAGATATTGCTTGATCTTCCATAATTGATATCATAGAAAATGAATGTATACAGCAAAATGACAGGTATAAATAACATCCGAAAAGGATAACCTCTCCACTATGAATTGAATAATCCGATTATTTCATATAATTCCTTTGAATCAATTGATTGGCCCTAGAGATTTGGTTTCTGATTTGGTTTGTGATGTCAATAAAGTAAATGTATATAAATATCTAAGACAGGAATTGTTAAAAATCTACTTTGAGAACAATATCCCGTTTAGATATTGCTTTATCTTCAATAGTCGAAAGCATAGAAAATCAATATATTTAGCAAAATGACAGGTCTAAATAACATCCGAAAAAGGATAACCTCTCCACCTTTACAAGCCAAGTAATTCGATTATGTCATATAATTACCCTAGGATCGATTGATTGGCCCTGGTGATTTAGTTTCTAAAGAGTAATCTGAGTTTGACAGAATGTTGCTGTCATCACGGTCTTAATTTATTATATCCAATGGTTCATTATGTTCTGTCAAGGCGTTCCACCACACTGTTGGGCCACTAATGGCGATATATTTCCCATGAAGAGTCCCATGCCCACTGTTGGCTTCAGCGCTACTTTCTACCTGAACTATTAGTAAATTGTTTTATTCCTTCTTTAATCTTTAAGAAATTAACTTGCAACCTTACACGCTATACCCACTGCAGTAGTCAAGACGTGGCTGGTATCCTCTGTGTCAGACAGTCTTAAAAGTACCACTCTGTGAGTTGTTAAGGTCACACATGCAAAACTTTATCAATAGTGTCATTTGATCGAGAAATATCACTGTTACAGGGAAGCATCTTTTTAGAGCAAATTGAGGTTGAAAAGTAAAACCTAGGAAGATTTGTAGTCATCATAATGATCGAAAACTGGACAGTGATCGTGACATGCGTGGAAATTTTCCTAAAGCAGTCAGAATGCCAGTTACAAATTGATAATGTTTGATAGCGTCATAAGCTACTATTCATGAAAATTGAATGTATGAATTTGGTTTCTGCAAATATATATGAATGATATAAGATTTTCATTGAAAAACAAATTTCTCTTGTAATCGCCATTTGGTGATGAATTTGTAAAATATTTTTATGCCTTATTTATTAAGCAATCTTCTTTTGTTTCATAGAAAAATAATATTTGTTGAAATCATGGAGTGACTTTTTAAGACGCTTTCTAAAACGGCTGTTCAAAATGACTTCTTCTAGTCATCCCGAGCATTTTCCATCACCCAATTGTTTTTTATCAAGCTCATCACTAATCGAATATTATTTAAAGTAACATTCAATCATATAAGTGAAAAATATTTCTTTAAAACCTTTTAACATCGAGAAATTGTCATAAAACCAAAGCAAGTAAACCTTGAATGAATTTTGAGTGAATTCATTGTCACGTTTGAATGATAAACAAACACGAATCTCATAACTAGAGAAAATCAAGATATTTTGATATCTGGTTCTTACGACCATGAACGCTCAAGGTCTTGAGAATAGATGATGAGCTCTGATTATCGCTGCTCACAATCTTCTAAACAAAGTGAACATAACCAAACGTTAAGGCTGAAGTGCATCCTCAGGTCACAGATACGAAATTGTGTCTGTGGTGCTCTTTAAGCTGGACAACACCGACATCCTGGTGACAAGAGCTGACCGGTGCATGATTGTCGCCAACCAGGTGTCCACGATTCACACCTGTCAGGCAGGTAACATAAACGCTAACGACTTCCAGGCCATTTCTACAGTCAAAAAGGATTCGTGAGCTCATGATAACTTGTTGAACACCGTGGTATGTCCGATGTCAAACAATTTACTATATTATTTTACACATAGTACTGTTTGAGCTATCTTAGAAGTTTCAAAAGGGTGATTCTGACATCTCATGCATCATTTGCTTTGTTGCACTCATATTGGTCATAACTATGCCTCTATGTGGTTTTGTAAAGTGACATTTAAACGTTTTGAAACGTCTTCTTTGTACACAAGTTTTACTTATGTAAAATTTAAAACAAATTTGCTATTGTCAGATATCCTTCAAGAAGTAAACTAGCTAAGAATAGGTCAGTTTAGAAAATAGCACGTAAAACTAGATCAGGAGATAATGAATTTGTTCAAATGAGTAGTGAAAATAATGGAGCTTGAGTCTAGTTTTCTTCCAATGTTTAAATTACACACATTACCTTCTTTTGATTTAAATTATATATTTAATATTTTATCTGTAAAATTTAAATGTAATTAATGTTTTTATGGATATTCTGAATTGTTAGACAATGTGATCGACCCTACATGTAACTTAACCAGATTTCGTTCTTTCACATGTCAGGAACATTTCTCATCAGTTGTCTTTCTCATTTTGGTATCATCTCATTTTCAATCTGTGGACAAGTTGAAATGGGGTCTTTGCAATAAATCATGTCTGGCATTTTGTTTAAATTAATCAGTTTCACGCTGTATAATACTAACATGACCACATGCACTGCAAGATGTGATTAGAAGACAATGCCACATTAGAACATTTATCCATTATTGATAATAGCAATTGTTGTTTAAGAAATAGAGTAGCCCTAAACATTATGTGTTTTGCAATAACGTATAGTATTCCCCTAAATTGAACAAGAAATTAAACCGAAAAAAAAAGCGAGGATGAAGGCATGGGTTGTTTGACATTTTAAAAAGAAGTAAAAAAAGGATCAGTTTAACCACAACAGCTACATGTATATCAGTTTTAACTGATTTGCTTTTGAAAGCACAATCGTTGAATGAATTATTGACTCTCAATAAATGCAAGTGAATTTTACCAAAACATGCTTGATTAATGACTTTATTACACTTGTCACAAATACAAGTTATTTAAAGTCTACCAAAATTATGCTTGCTAAAGGACTTTATTGAA
The DNA here is from genome assembly GCA_916613615.1 of Steromphala cineraria. Classification (NCBI taxonomy): domain Eukaryota; kingdom Metazoa; phylum Mollusca; class Gastropoda; order Trochida; family Trochidae; genus Steromphala; species Steromphala cineraria. Next base: position 59,803,761 of record OU744731.1, on the reverse strand, counting down.
ATTATATTATTTTATACAAATATCAAAATGCTTTCACAACAATTTTCAAACCGTACTTTCAACTTGTAGGACAAGACTTGTAACATCAGAGACTTCAACCTCAATTGCGCGGAAAGCAATTTGTTTGCAGTATTATAGGCTTCAGGTCAGGCAATGCTGTCTTCTATCTCTTGGATGAAGCCATTTTTGTTTGCTAGTGTCAACATGAAAATAGGTTCCCAGTGTAAAATAAACCAAATACATGTACAGTCATGGATAACCAACAAATATTCTTGAAAATATGGATCTTGTGCATTCTTGCTTGATGTCAGTTTTTGCACTTGGATCTATGTCGAAATTTTAACAAGTCAAAATAACCCTGCAAACATTCTAATTATTCATAGGTGGGTTCATGTTCGTTATCTTTAGAGGATAGTGAACATTTTTTCTTACAATTTTGCTTTAGAATTAGACAAAATACGAGTAAAAATGGTTAAGTAATTATATTCATTTTTAAACTATAAAACCAAGTTCTGACAACAAATTACAAATGATTTTGTTTGTTTCAGATGTCATGAAATATGCCAATGGTATTCAAATCATTGTCCATGGCCTAGTTAGGACAATTTAAAATCTTCGGACGAATTTCTTAGGGTGTCATTGAAACAATGCTTGTCACTTTTTATTTTAAAATAGATATATATTTAGTGCAAGCGAGAGTATATTGCTAAAATGATACACATTGTATAGTTGTTTTAGAATAATCTATGTAATTATGTACCTTTCAGAATCAACCATTAAGAAAAGTTAAGACACAATCAGGACATTGAAATAATCAAATAAGTCTGTGTCATGTAATAATGTTAATTGTTATGACATACATTTTGAATTGATGGTGTAACCATTGAAGTAATCAAATATGGTATCAACTGTTAAAAATCAACCACAAAATCATTTCATTGGCCTTGCTTCCCTTGAATACAATTTTGTTATCTAGTTTAAAATTCCAAGAACTATGAAATACCTTGGGAATATCATAAATGGATATCATTTAAAGTTTCTTTAGTGATCAATTTCTATTCCGCTATAATTTAGATGATATTTGAATGTACTTAAAAAAGTATGTTTGAATCTAGCTGCGAGTGAAAAATATCAAAGTCATAATTTATGTTGTCTTCTTTCAAAAGTATATTATAGACACAACTAATACGTACATTGTTTCAATGTTTTCTATTTTGGTCATACCTGCCTATGTTGACTTCGTAAATAGTTTTATGTCATAATTCAAAAGATGTGGTTCCAATGCCATGATAGTCTACGTCGTTACACATTTTCTTGAAGCTGCCACACCCTTTCTTTCCAAAGAGATAGTTCAAGTCATTCTAATCTAACGTCTATTATGATAAGAAACGTGTTGCAACAAAGAAAAAACTGTGATTGTTACAAAAGGATAATGTTAATAGCTGTTTAATAGTTTGTGTCTATAAACCAGTGGAAGGATGTGTTCAAGTCTGTAAATGAGATTAATGCACAGCAATGCCTCATTCACATGCAACTTTATTATGTTAGACGCGAATACATAGTGCAAAAGGATTTTAAAGGAAGCCGGTTGAACATCCTCTGTAACTTTGTTTTTTGACATTAACCAATACTGACAGTTTACCATGATATCTTTAACAAGACTCGCAATATTTGCGCAACACTAGGAAGTTAAGCAACAACATCCGGCTCAGTAAGTGAGTAGAGTTGGGTCTGTAATATGTCTGAATTGCATTGAAAACAATAACGGTTCAAGTAAATGGTATGGTCGTGGCATAATTGTTTTGAACAAGTTCACACAGCTTTTTTAAAGTAGAGAATGTTTGCATGGCAAATATTTATGTTCTTTTGATAATTAAATCAATTTCAAATAGGCTGCCATCGTCTGATATGTAAATAACGTTATTAATCATCATTGTATTAGTTAGAAATCACTTTCATTGAGTATCAAATGATATGGTAAATTACTTGTATGAAAATGTGATTGATCGATTAACATGTTTGTCCACATATTGTAAACAGTTAAAATATAATGATTAAAAAAAAATCTCTAGAAAAAGGTTTCTTCACCTCTGTCAAAACAAACTGAAAAATAATTTATTTACTGTTGTATCAAGTTCCAATCTGGAATTGCAATCTTGTCATCGGTTACAAACAGTGAAACCTCTGATAATTGCATCAAGGAACTTGATCCTCTCTTAATTGTTGAACATGACAATGACAGACTCAAGAGAAGACAAACCCTGCTTTTCACAATCTGTCAGTCACGATTCTGAATATACAGGTATTATCCTCCTTGTCACTACAAAGGTCATGACAGCAACAACTCCCACCTTTTAACGTCTTTTGGTATGACACGACCGGGAATCGAGCCCCGGTCTTCCGGGTTAAGAGCGGACACTCTACCACTGACCTACGTCCCCAGTTATACTTCACAAGCTGTACTCCTATTTGTGTTACAACATCGTCATTATTGTCTGTTGTATTTTAGCCTTCTGTTCACGTAGCTTTGAGATTGCTCCCGTTCGAGTAGAAAAGATTTCAATAACAGATATACTGAAGGTGGACGAGTATTGAATATTGATCTCAAGTGTCTACTTACGTACAGATTTCATTATTTGCAGCTTGTCGTCGATATTGATGATTTTATATGTAATGATAAACGTTGCCTCTAAATTAACTATAATAAAATTTTCAACATGTTTCAACAATTTGATATTAACATTCATATTGGTTGAAAAGAAACCACTGAACGACAAGAACATGGTGATGTCATCAATGTATTTTGTATATATTTTATATTGTTTCTAAAGTGTATTTCTGCAGCGAGTAACAGATATTTCAAAGAATTGGCACCACCAGCTAAACAGGCGAGTAACAAATATTTTCAAACAGGCAAAGTGACACTCACTGCTATCTTAATATTAAAGACTCTCTTTAGATTGAAATGTATTTAGATAAAATAACTATGAATGAGAAGAACCGTATGCAACATTTCTGATATGGCAGTTGAAGACTTGAAACGATTCTGAAACACATTATCAAGTATCAAATTTGGGAAGCAAAGTACATGTCGTTCCCTAGATCGACGAACTCGATTTTCCCCACCCACGAACACTCAAAAGCATGAAAGTATCAATTCAATTTCTTTACTCACCACTTCTATGTAACGTCCTTAAAGGGACAGTAGCACGTTTTTAGGGGGATGTCAGGAAAATGGAAATTAACGGTTCCAATAAAAAGACAATGTAATTAATCTAAATGGGGCAGTAATAATTCAATTATATAACGTAAATTTTAGCCATGGGATTTCTTTTTCTTACACAAAATGAATTAAAGGTGTTCACAAAAAATGGCCGCCAATGGATTTCATGTGATTCGTCACACTTTGTCCTCTGACTATGGTTGATTGGATTGTGTAATGGGATTTTTGAAACTGTCAAAATAATACATTTGACATTAACTTACAATTATCAGTGAAAATTTTAAAATATGAAATTATCAAAAAACGTGCTACTGCCCCTTTAAACCAGGGTTAATTTATCTTCCAGCTTATACCAACAAAACTGTTTATCAAAGACAAACATTGAATAAATAAAGTACGATGAGATGGAAAGCTTTCATGTGACCAATGTGTCATCTCCTTATAACAAGATTAGTGTTGAAGAAAGTCAGCAAAAACGTGTCAAATTAAATTATGTCTTTAAAGTACTCAAACAGGTCAACAAAAGAAGACTTATAATGTATCATCATCAATGGGGGAATGTACTTTGCTAGGTCTTTCATGAAAAACTCCATTGAAATGTGAAATAAGAAATTAAAATCAGTTCATGGGAAATAAACAAATAAAAATCCCGGTATAGGACAAACTTGTGTTGTTAAGTTAATATATACTACTCAACAGAAGTTAAGGGTCAAACCTATATTTCTTCATGACATCATCATTGATCAACCAATGCCTGACTGAAGGGTGGTTCCATACAGAGGAATATTGCATAGACACTTATTCATTTAAAGAGGGAAACTATCTGTGATGAACAACCCTATTGCCACACAATGATCTCTTAGACTCACAAGATCGATTTGCTTATGCCTGACACGACAAAAATTCAATTGAAAGCAACATTTCCATAGTAGTATGACACATACTTAAGACTTAAGACTTAACAAACCGGTATAGGACAAACTTGTGTTGTTAAGTTAATATATACTACTCAACAGAAGTTAAGGGTCAAACCTATATTTCTTCATGACATCATCCTTGATCAACCAATGCCTGACTGAAGGGTGGTTCCATACAGAGGAATATTGCATAGACACTTATTCATTTAAAGAGGGAAACTATCTGTGATGAACAACCCTATTGCCACACAATGATCTCTTAGACTCACAAGATCGATTTGCTTATGCCTGACACGACAACAATTCAATTGAAAGCAACATTTCCATAGTAGTATGACACATACTTAAGACTTAAGACTTAACAATCCCATACAAATCCGACCATATTGCTTATAGTTGGATAGTTATAGTTGCTAACAGTTTCAGACCCTTTGTTTTGTGTGATTTTTTTCAGGATGCTGTTGTTTTGCATATGGCACATGCTTTCTTCTCATTTCTTGTCTTCAGGATAATCTGAGCCCATGTCAACAAGATTTCTGCTTCGAAATTTGAATTTACATCTTTTCTATGCATAGACACATTTCAGGCAGAAAATAGGTTTGACACTAAACTCTTTTTGAGAAGTATAGACTAATTTGTTGATGCTTATTATGATGCAACATATTTAAGATGTTGTCTGTTATAATGATGTAAAGCAATTTACAGAAGCTAGTAGGGAACATAGAAACCTTTTTGGGATATATTTAGATATGCAAAAATGCAATTGTTAGTATATAAACGTGCTTTGTCATTTTGTCCCTTTTACCTCGAAAAACAAAATCTTGGTAATGTTTCACTTTACGCAACTTATGCGAGAACTGGTCGAATTTAGTGGCCCAAACATGAGTTTGTTATAATTTGTTCAACCATATCTGTTTAACTAGATCTATGTATCATTGAGTCAACACGAAGAAAGGCGGTAATCATTCCACCAGTGCAGTACTAAGGATACCTCACTGAGAGTTAACCCCAAATTAACACTACTCCATTACTTAACTTTTCCAAAATATGTTTTGTTTGAAATTGCTTCAAGTATGAGCAGCTTTCAATCTTTGAATGTTTTCTAACCTTATCTGATGATCTTAGCTTCTACATTTAAATTAATTGTTCCTTTTAAATCCCAGATTGTTTTTATTAACTTTGTTAATCAATCGTTAGATACTACTTGCTTATTTCGTACTATCACTTAACGTCTTACTTTAGTTCCTTGTGTTCTGACATTTCCAAAAACAAGCGCAATATATCCTCTTTAAAGAGAGTGTGGAAACATGAAGTTAAGAATGGTTTGCATTCATCAAAATTAAGTGATTCATTTAGCTGTGTTTCTAATTTGACCAAATCATTTTTATACATATTTAGACATTTTTATTTCTCTCTATGATAAATTGGTTCTGTTGTCCATATGAAAAGACAAGTCCACGTAAAACTGATATCATCTATTCCCTCTTTGTAGATCATATGATTGATAAGCAGATTTCCATTATGAAGAAAGACACGACTAATAAGAAATAAATTTATTTAATAATAATGAATAGAGATATCTAAGTCAAATGTAAAAGCTTGCAGATTCCAAAATATCGCTGTATGATAATAAAAAGTAAACATATATCAATTTCGACAAGAAAGACAACAACAGTTCCATTCTTGCTTAACTTCAAAGAAATAAAGAAATCTAAATTCTGAAATTAAAGCAGTTATTTAAGTTTTGCATATCCTTAACCTTATTAGTCGAACATGTTTTAAAGATGTAAAGTTGATTTTATTCTTGTAATGTAAAAAGAAAAAAAATTGAAAATATAATGTGAAACAAATAAAAACGAATAACCTATAAACGGCTTTGACAGTCAGAGCAATTGAATAAGGACTCCACTGATTGGCCCTAATGATGTGTTTCAAAAGAGGCAATCTGAGTTTGACAGAATGCTGCTATCACCTCATTCATCATTAACCATGCCCTGTGGTTCATTATGTTCTGTCAGACATTTACCATATTGATTTCCATTTCGTCTCTCTTAAAAAAAACTTTCTAAAAAAACTAGATGAGCTTAACATTTTGAAATCAAGGCATGATTTGATGGACAGCCAGCGAGATACTTACAACAACTGAAGTATGAACTGATTTTTTCAAGTAATTTCTATTAACTCCCCTTTATCATAAGCATTAGCTTAAATGACATTTAAGTTAAAACTCAATAATTGTGTTTGCATGGATGAATAAGTAATAAATGCATCCATATCAAATTAGCAAAATATACAAAGATTCTTTTTATGAACAATACTATAATCAGTTCAATGATTTCAAATCTGTGAAACTGTAGTCATGGCAGCAAAGTGTTAGAAAATACAAAAAGAACCACACATGATACATCTTTTCTATAACAACATTATTCAAATGCCGCTCATATATCGTACTATGGCTGTAAAAACAAAACCACACAAGTAAATAGTTACACAAAGGTTTTGGCAAACATATTCATTACATTCCAAAAAGAGTAATTAACCGAAATATACAAGTTCTCCTCTCAGTTAGGGTATTGACCTGTACTGTGATATGTAAAATGCTTTTTTTCACCCACTAGCAAATCTGAAGCTGGCAAGAAACAAAATATTACAAGCTGCCATTTTTTGTATCATAACCGCTAAATCAATTTCACTGAAGTGGAACTAAGTTATTATTTCTTTGGAACACAATCATGCAAATAGAATTATAACATACTAAGTGATAATACGTATACTAAGAGCAATAAATTTACTTTCAAAACACAGATCTAAAAACTCCTATTTTAATTTTTGAAATTAAAATGTTTAAATTTTGTTAACACTTTTTTCCATTAAAATGATTTAGAACAAGATATTCTAGAAATGTATATGCTACTAAAGTACAACACATTAGATCTTCAAGATGTTCATGTACTACATTTCTGTAACCTTCTGAAAGTATTAACTATTTCATTCAATGGTAAGACGGATTACTTCGTATTATTTTCAAATAGAATATACTGATAGACTCACAGGATGAAAGAAATATTTGTGTTTACCATGACTAACATTTATTCTACTTGTCATCTCAAGTTCAGGAATTCCGAATTACTAGGATACTATCACCTTGAAATTTCCAAAGACTCCCAAGATCAAAGACTTCAACCTCAGAAGAGTCGAAAGCAATTTGTTTGCAGCGTGATAGATTTCAGGTCAGGCAATGCGGTCCTCGATCTCTCTGATTAAGACGTCGATCCTTGCTGCCGTCAACATGAAGATGACTTTCCAATTTTGCAGTCGCGGAAAAGCCAACAATATCCTTTTGAATTAATTTGACTTAAACAGGATTTCTTTTTACTGACTTTTTTACTTTTCCTTCCCTTGGGGTTATATGTATATATTGAATGGTACTAGTGATGTATTTGGTGACATACCCCCTTTAAGTAAAATAGTGTCATAAGTGAATTTCAACTTCTTGTTAAGAAATTGTGCCATAAAGAGTATAGTCGACATTACAATCATGTTGTGTCGGAAATCATTTTTGTAACAAATATATTTTATTGAGCAAAAAATTGGATGGTTATTTTCGTAAATGTTTTGAGGGAAATTTCATAGGAAAGGTTGGATTCGGACAATATCAGTTACAAGAAGGGAACTTTTAATGCTTGTTGTGAAGAGTATTATAATACGTCTCTAAACTTCCCTCAGGTGAATTTCAAAGTGTGTAGCCATCCTCATGAGACTTGTGACTGTCAGATCATTTCATGTTTATGAGATCAAAACTATTGAAGATTAACAATTCTAAGTTTGTTTAATTTTGTTATACCAAAGTGCGTTCACAAACTATCATTTTGCCCTTGCGCTCCATAATAAAAATGAGGATTTGGTTACACAAAAGTAATACATCTGCCTTGAAGGCTTTAACAGATGTAATTAAATTCAAGTATTTTATTGTGATCTCATTCTCTAGAGCTTCAATTAGCGTGAATAATATCAATATGATTGTTTGTCAAAAATGCCTATATTAAGCTTTGAGGGAATTGAATTATGATGAATTAAAATCATTCAAATTCATCAAATTTATTTTATTTCAGCCTTGTCAATATCTTATCAAAACACTTGTCAGCATCTTCATAAACATCATTTTGGTTTTGAGAAATTTCCAATTTTTACGAAGTCATATAATTTCTTTTTACGAAGTAAAAATATTTCATCAATGCGTGTCTAACAAATCATTTTTTCATAAAATTAATTTAAATACTTTGATGGCTGTATCGCAATCAGTCAATCAATTTTGTTAAGTAATCAGGTAATGTACGCAATGCCTGGAAATTGTAGTCATTGAACACAATGACGAGGCTTGTGAACATTCACTGGTTAAGTCATTCTACATATTGCTAGTTTGTAAAATGACTGTAACATATGTAGAGGATATCATATGAGTACATACTATGTTTACGACCCGAGTGGCTAAATATAAGTATTTTCCGAGTGCCCTGGGGCAACATATGAAAAATATGAACCTCGATAAGACTGCCCTCGTAGGTAATAATTTGAATTCTGCTTTTCATGTTTCGATTAACCATTATTTAAAAAATTGTCTTGATTACTGAATGATTACTTAAGCAAAAGGATATTGGACCATTTTTGAATTGCATATGAATACAATTCTTCTCTTTTAAATTTTCTGAAGGGCAACAAGTCTGGTTTCAAACATCCAGTGATCAGGATAATCTCTTGGTAACCCATCCTGTCTCAGGGTACGAACGTTACACTAACTCCACTAATCTGTACCCTGGGCTCAGAAGCTATAGATTTGCTCACTCGGCCCAATCAATTCATCTTCTCAATGAATTTTATAGAGAAGGTGGCGAGAAAATGATTTGATTGGTTATATCCCAAGAATCTAGCTTCTGAGCTCATGGTACAGATAAGTGGAGTTAGCATAACGTTCGTGCCCGAAAACAGGATGTTGGTAACCTTAATGAACTGGTTGGTCGAAATGACAGGATTTCAAAGGAGGCAAGCTGAGTCGCATTCATTCGATTTAACCGATCGGAGATGGTTCCTTGCTTTGTTATGTTCAGTCAAAACCTGTCACTTGACACATTTCTAACTTGTTATGCTTTTAGCCATGAGTGCAGATGTGAAGTTTGGTCGACTTGCTTCAGTCACAGTCATTAGTGTATGGAGAAATAAGTCACAGGAATGGTTTTGTGACAAACTAAGAAATTGTTTTCCCAAAGAAGCCAACTTACTTCTTCTATGATGAGCTTTTGTTGCTCCTAAATTCTGCAACGTATAAAATTTTGTAAAAATAATAACACTTTAAGAAGGCACAACATCCTAAAAGGTTAATTGATGTGCTTTCTGAGAAAAGGGTTTCAAATCATCCTTTTCTGAGTTTTGTTTTTATATTTGTAATAAGTACCACTATCTTAGTGAACTATTAATCGTTATTGAAACTCTTGACACTTAAGAAGTTTAGCAGCACATGATATGACTTTTGACCAAAACCCCTTCTGGTGATCATTGACAGTCACAACATAGTTTTGTTGGGAATATGTGGTCTAGATAACATAGCTTGATAGTCACTTATCTATGTTATTAAAATCATTGATCGTGTATGAATAAGACAAACGTCTGTTATTGTTAATATTCCCAATATCTGCATAAACAAGGTATTATGACAAATTGTGATCTGATATTTACAAGAAACGAATAATCTCATTGTCTGTTGGGGGCACCTGCCATCTGAAAAAGGTATTCGAATTGTTGTAATTTGGTAGATAGTTTTCATATCACTAAATCTTGTAATGATAACAATCAAAATATAATGATTATTCATGAATTTTTTGTACCCAAAATATGTTTAGTAAAACTTTGATAGACGTCAGAATTAAAGTTCAGTACCAATAACTTTGCTATGCTTTCGTCACTTACATTTTTAGCTCATCTGGCCTGTAAGGCCCGATGGGCTTATGGCATGGCATGGTGTCCGGCGTAAGTCCGTCCGTCCGTCCATCCGTCCGTCTGTAAACTTTGTGGAATTTCGACTTCTTCTCCAGAACCATAAGGCCTAAAAAGCTTAAACTTTGTGTACAGACTCCTTGGCTAGTGAGGATTATAAATTGTAGCTTTGGTGGCCCTGTGACCCCTATTAAGGGCCACAGGGGCCACGCCCTAAAAACCTATTTTCATCTTCTTCTCCAGAACCATGAGGCCTAGAAAGCTGAAACTTTGTGTACAGACTCCCTGGCTAGTGAGGATTATAAATTGTAGCTTTAGTGGCCCGGTGACCCCTAATAAGGGCCACAGGTGCCACACCCTAAAAACCTATTTACATCTTCTTCTCCAGAACCATGAGGCCTAGAAAGCTGAAACTTTGTGTACAGACTCCTTGGCTAGTGAGGATTATAAATTGTAGCTTTGGTGACTCTGTTGCCCCTAATAAGGGCCACAGGGGCCTCACCCTAAAAACCTATTTTCATCTTCTTCTCCAGAAACATAAGGCCTAAAAAGCTGAAACTTTGTGTACAGACTCCTTGGCTAGTGAGGATTATAAATTGTAGCTTTGGTGACCCTGTTTCCCCTAATAAGGGCCACAGGGGCCACACCCTAAAAACCTATTTTCATCTTCTCCTCCAGAACCATGAGGCCAAGAAAGCTGAAACTTTGTGTACAGACTCCTTGGCTAGTGAGGATTATGAATTGTAGGTTTGGTGACCCTGTTGCCCCAATGAAGTGTAAGGCCTAGAAAACTGAAACTCGTCGCCTATATACTTAATTTTATGATTGGTGACCCTTTGGCCTCTACAAAGGGGGAATCACATTTGCCACACTCAACAGCATATATTGTAATTGACGATGAAGCCTGATGAGCTACAGAGCCAATGGCTCTATTTTTGTATTTGTGTTACAAATTAATGTGATAGATGATGATTCTTTGTCATGGTAACTTCCATTAACAATTGCTTTTCAAATGAATCGTTAATATTAACAACACAGAAACTTCAAACGTCAAATCACCTGCAAACATGCCTTTTGAATCAAATCAAAACCCTCTTGACATGTAGATGAAACTTATGTAAAAGTAATGCAAAATTCAAATAGATATTTCCATGGAAACTGCAAACAAAAATTACAAACATACAAACATGCAACAAAAAAGGTACATCTAAGCATGCTATTTGTGGCAAAAATGAGTTTCATTTAGCTGGTTGATTAGTTCTTGTCCTGAAATGTTATCATCATATAGGGACGAACGAACAACGGATGTAACCCGTTTTAATGTCACGGAAAACTGTGGTAGAAGACAAAAGCTGAATGTTTTTGTTGTTTTCACATACATGCACATATACCTGGTGTTATTACGCCGCTAATGGCTGAAATATTGCCTAAGCGGGGTAAAACAATAACTCACCCACTTACTCACTTAGTGTTATTTGAATGTGGAAGACATTATAATTAATACTTCTAATGGCCGTCAAATAAGGGTTATTGAAATGAATTCGATGTTTCTCTGGACTACTTAGGATTTATGTCTGGTCCTCAAGTAATCGACGTGACACTGGCAGTTATTTTTATTATGAACTAATGGAGATTTTGTTACTTAATGCTAAGCAACACCCACCGAATATCTATTTTTGTAAACCAATTATCCAGCAAATATTTTTATTTTTCAGATCACATTGTTTTCATTTCATAAATTGATTTCTAATAAAATGATGATGCTTTGATTCAATAACAACCCCAAATATATATTTCTGAAATGCATATCTGATTACCGACAGGATAACTTTTTCTTAACATGAGATTACAAGACGTAGGATTTGGTGTCATCGAGGACAATACCAGAGGCTAATCAGCGGATGAGATTCTCTCCTACGGTATTGATGAATCGTCAGAGAGTTAGTCATTTGTTGCTATTTTCATTGTTCCTTCGTTTTTGTTTCTTAATATGAATAAAAACTCCATTCATAAACTCTACTTTGATAACTTTTGTTTAATGGGTAATTTAACAAAAGTTAAGGAGCGGCCTTAATATAAGCTCTTCGGAGCTTGTTGGCCAATCCATTCATGTATACATTTCATGAATAAAACATTTGGGTAATTTTATAACTTCATGACTGTATTTGATTACTGAACAAAGTAAACATTGTTATTTTACTTAAAATGTGCAACGGACTGATGCACGAATTTCAAAGAATAGTGCAATAGGTTATGATTTAAAATTGATCACATATGGCATATATTTGGTGTATCTTTCACAATGAAACATATCAAAACAGGGTTTGCTTTAGAATTAGCTAAATATAACAGACTGTTATTTACTTTACAAGACATTTCTTAGTGGGTGTAATCGATTACAATATCGGCTATTGTTCAAGGAAAAAGGTTCTGATCTTTGATTTTGATGGAACACCAGAATGTTCATCGGTTTATCAAAATGACGAGAATTGACTAAAAAGGAATAGCATTTATTTATTCAGACACTTCATATGTACAAAAGTTCCTGTCATAAACTATTCTCGGGTTTCGTGAGTAAACATGGATGTTTATTGAATCGGTGCTTTGTTTGATCTAACTCTTTGTCTTTAATGTCACATTCAGCCTTTGTTTACCAATAGTGAAACATGGAAATCAATAGTATGAACGTTGTGACATATGAGAATTTAATTTCTATGTTGCGTCGTTTGCTACATTCACAGATAAAATCTATCGAAAGATTAAAAATGTAAAGTGGAAATAATGTTTTTCCCTTTTTAGTAATTTAGTTGAATGATAGTGACATTTTAGTGATAGACTTCATTCTGCTATCAACATCTAGATATTTCGTATTATATGTTTAAACACACCATTCAACAAAATAATCCAAAATGATGTATAGACACACAAAAAAAACCAAAAAACTTTTTAAAATAGTTGTTGTTTGAAAAAATACCAAACTTGCTTTACAAACCATCGCTATGTTAACGAGCTGTCAATTATGCCAAGAACATACCATATGCTTGAAACGTTATTGTTTGTAATACAATTGAGATATATTAAAGACTGGACTCTACTCACTCACTGAGCCGGATGTTGTTGCTTCACTTCCTAGTGTTGCGCAAATATTGCAAGTCGTTGTTAAAGGTGAGGTAAAATGATTGATGTGTAAAAACAATGTTCTTAAGGACCTTAAGTCAACTATCTCTTACCGATTTTTTTACATTATATAAACTAAATAAATTCGTTATAGTTATTATGCTTGTTGTCCAGCTAATTATTGATAAGATGAAATGATAAGACATATATATTGGTATCTTTATTGACTAATTTACGAAAAGCAATTTAAGTTGACAGTTGTGTTAAGTGAAATACAATTTCGATATACGATATATTTATTTTCATTTTATTTTTTTATTATTTGAAATAGCCAATTAACCGAGAAACATGTTCATGTAAGTGCAAGTCATCTATGTCAAATATACAGATAATGTAGGTTTTATCAATCTCTTATCAAAAACATTTGACATTTAGCAATCATTTACAAAACACATTTCTCCCATTCGAATCCTTGATTTTTTCGTCTCCAATAAAAGGGCGAAATAGAAATATGGATAAGATATGACGTAAAGGAGATGCGAAATAGCTAAGAAGGGATGCAAAATAACAGGACGCGAAGCATGTTTGTCTTGGTATTTCGCATCGAGTTTTTACTATTTCAATGTCACCAAAGGCTCATGATCAGATCACGCAACATAGCGAAGGTGCGAATGGCTAAATAACTGTTCACTTGTAAAACAATGTGAAATTGGCAATAAAAACATTCTTTAGAACAATATGTTAAAAGGGATATAATCAAATGTCAACACAGGTACAGATACTTGGCATATAACAATTAATATTTATATCAACGCAATATGACAGATCATATTGACATATTTATTAACCATTGAATGTAAAGTACATTGCTTGTCAGTCACGCCTTGTCTTGTATGAAACATCACTTAGAAAACGACGATAGGTTTTGGGCTTTTGGTAATTCAAGATCTTAACTGTTTGAAAGTCGAACGAAGAAAGGCTTTCTTCAGAGTACATTTGATTCGAACTCCTGGAGAGAATTATATGATCATCTTTTTGAGTTTGAGATGACGTATTTGACTCCATGAAGACAGTATTTTTCCATTAAGGCCCCCCTCCCATTTATATTTTTGGTTTGTCTTCATAAACAGGTTTTTGGTTATAAAGGCGATGATTTATCATCCTTGTATTAAAGGGGGAGTAGCAGGGGGAATATACATGTAAGGTGATGTCAGGAAAATGAAAATCAATGGTTCACATGGAAAGACAATGCATTTAAACTAAATGGAGCAGTAATAATTCAAATATATGATGTAAAGTTTAGCCATGCGATTCCCTTTCCTTACATAAAAAGATTTAAGGTGTTCAAACAAAATTGCCGCCCATGGATTTAAGGTGAATCTTCATACTCTGTCATCTGACTATGTAATGAGATTTTTGACATTATCAAAATAATACATTTAGCATAAACGTACAACAATCAGTGAAAATTTTGAAATATAAAATTATAAAAAAAACGTGCTACTGTCCCTTTAAGGTACTGATGTCACGATGCTTTTCACTGTTGGTAAATGTAACTAAATTTGATTGATGTTAAGAACAATTGTATAAATTAATATATGACAAGTTACATGGCTTTTTTTGCATAATGTAGTAGAAGTTTAACAGTATTGGAACTTACAAAAGTATTAGATTTCTCTTTAAAAGTACAAATTATGATATCGCCATTTTCACTGAAAATAGTACCATGAAATGTTCATCGATTTCTTGATAACTCAAACATGCTTTTCATATATAATAAACTAAGAACATATACTTACAATAGGACGGTTAGGTTATGGTATTCGTATATGAATGGATTTAATAAATCAAGAAATTATCATTGAAGAATAGAATTTGCCCCTCATTTATATTTATCTAAAATGTGAAAACCATTGCGATAAAGCATTATTCATATTCTTAATTTGTCAAAAGAACCGATCATCATAATAATGTTTTACAAGAAATACCTTTATATCACATTTTACAAAGGTTACAAGCTGCTAGCATGTATTCAGTGCAAGCTGTTAAATAATTTAGCGATAAATATGTAACTATACCAGAGAACATGAAGTGTGTTATCTTGTACTTTTTACTATACATGCAGAGGATACCTTTAATGCTGAACAAACTTCTGAAATAAGTAAAAAGTATTTTTTTGAACTTAGAAAATTTCTTGAATTAATAATTAGTTGTGAGAAAAACGTCAAAAGATTTGGATTTGGTGTTTTTAAAAAAGAAAAAGGCATTTCATAAAAACTCTTCGTTAAGGCTATGGCTTAGACGCTTCATAAATTATGTATAGGCTTAAAGTACTGGCATGGTATTTCCTGTTAAAACACCATTAAAAGAAGACGTGTCAATGTTCTTACCTTGACACGATGTTGGTGTTGGTGAAAAAGTGTTTTTTTCTTTTAGTAATTAGTTATAAGTTGGGACCTTACCGATTTGAATAAATATGTGTTCCATGTGAGTTTGTGACATCTAGCAATGAGAATCAAAGTGAACTTATTATTCCAACTAATACATACATGTGACATGTGAAAAATATCTTAGCAAAACACCAAGTCTTGGTCAGTTTGCTCTGAATGTCATGAGGGTTGTGTAAAATCAGTTGAACGGTCATTG
This sequence comes from Steromphala cineraria, assembly GCA_916613615.1. Taxonomy (NCBI): domain Eukaryota; kingdom Metazoa; phylum Mollusca; class Gastropoda; order Trochida; family Trochidae; genus Steromphala; species Steromphala cineraria. The sequence continues at coordinate 59,787,870 of OU744731.1, read as the reverse complement.
TTAAATAACCTTGAAATTGTAGCAGTTAAGGGGTCATTGTTATGTCAGCTTATCAAAGGGGCAGTTGCTCGTATTTAGGGGAAATATAAGGTGATGTAAGGAAAATGAAAATTAATGGTTCCAATTGAAAGACTAGGTATTTAAACTAAAACGAGCAGTAATAATTCAAATATATGATGTAAAGGTTAGCCATGCGATTTCTTTTCAATACATAAAATGAATTAAAGGTGTTCACATGGCCGCCAATGGATTTTATGTGAATCTTCATGCTTTGTCCTCTGACTATAGATGATTGGCTTGTGTAATGAGATGTTTGACATGATACATTAACACTTTACTTATAATTATCAGTGAAACATTTAAATATAAAATTATCAAAAAACGTGCTACTGCCCCTTTAAAGACGAAGAATAAAACAAGAAAATACATGTCCAAAATGTATATGTTTGTTAAAAAGTTAAAATTGAAATGAACTTTTTTTTAAACTGAAAATTAAACAAGATGTTTGTCAGGCATTCTTCTACCCTTTTATTAAATAAATAACAGGTACTTACTTAGAGTAGAATGTTTACCAAGCAAAGTTATAAAATAATTTTCAGTTGTTTATACTTGTATTGTGATAAGATAAAAGATTAAGACATTACGTTGCTATTGTTGGAACCCAAGCAATTTATTTATTTATTTTTTTTTTTTTTATTGTTCCCAGATGGTTACAGATATATTTGCATATTGACATCAAAACAAGGTGTGACATAGATTAAGCAATGTATATAAAGTACAGAAATCATAGTTGGTTGTTGAATAATGGGATGAACGGCCACCATTTATTGTGGAATTTTTCAGTTTCATTATTTCTTATGAAAATTAAACTTTCACCCAGAAATATCTGTTTTAATTGTTTTTTGTAATGATCTAATTTTGGAATCATCTTTTTAATATTACATAAGTGGATATATTTTTTGGCAGAGATAATGATTTGGGTCATTAACTCATTTTTATGGAGTGTAACGAACAAAATCAAGTATTTAGAGAAATTTATCTTCTGCGGGAAGTAATTATTAATCCAAAGTTCAAGTGCTCTCAAAAACTTCATGGTTTCGCAACAGTCCCAGTAAACATGACAAATACTCTCAGAAACAGCATTGCAAAAACTAGCTAACTCATTGTCAATGAGATTCATTTTCAACAGTTCTTTTTTTGTATATATTACTTTTTGTAAAACTCTGTATTGAAAATCAAGAAGTTTAACATCTTTGAGGCCATGTCTATAGAAATTAAATGTATTGTGCCAGTCAAATTCACAGTCATTAAATGATTGTTCCCATTTTTCACAAATCTTAAGTTTGTCAACTTTACAAATGAGCTTCTGATAAAATAATCTTAAATAGTACCCTGTTGTTTGGGGTGCCAAATTTTTTCTGTGCAACGAAAAGGGTAAAGTTCTAGGGCGCAACTATGCATGAGAAATCGATAGTATGGTGGAACGTCTTGACAGAACTTAATGGACCATAGGACCTTGTTGATGCTAAATGTGCTCTCTTGTGTCAAATTCAGTTTGCCTCTTTAGAAAACCCATCATTAGGGTCAATCAGTTGACTCATGGGAACTAAATGAAATTATCGGATTACTTGGTTTTAAAGCTTAACTGTAATTTTTTTCAGATGGTAATCACAACTTACCTTTTTTCGGAATAAATCTAGTATGAAATTTAAATTAAATGGGGCCATTTTGATAATAAATTGTTTCGCTTTTAACAAATAATTTCGGAATATAGGTAAATTTGCTAGTTTGAGTAAATCAATAAAACATTTTAAATGGTTCTGTTAAAGCGCACATATCTACAGGGAATGCATGTTTTATTTTTACCCTGGTGTAAACCAAGCAGCCAATAACAGCGCTTGAAGGTCAGCTCCAACGCAACCTTCACTCAATTTGTTTACACAAAGCAATATTCAAATATTTATATTTCGCTATTCAAATCAAAGTTTGAAGTAAATTCTTGTAAAATCTTTTTCATCAAAGTGAACAACTGAACGTCATAGATATAACATGCAGAGGCAATAGGAACCTTGTCCTGTCTCATCATTGAGAATCTATACCTACAATGTCTAAATGTCAATATACATATGAATTCAAACTTAAATCAATTATTTACATAAATTTCAACCATGAAGTATAAGTGAATGTTTTCAAAAAATTCAAGCCGACTGAAAAGTCACGGAATATTACGTTAACACCATTATTTATTACCCTTGAAGCAAATGGACTTGAATAAGGAATCATGTATATAAGGTAGTCTTATTGAACACATCAATCCTATAATTTCAATTATAACGCCGCTTTAAAGAGTTTTACCCTTTGTTCACGGCTCCTTTCATTATTGCAGGGATAAAAACCTGCAACACCAATAATGCGATGAATTGTGCTCAGTCCTTATTCAAGTTATAAAACAGTTCTACTGCAGACAGTTGCCGAGCACGTTGCGAACAGAAGCCGAAAGCGCTTAACAGTGAGCTATCCTACATGTGTATGATCATTTGAACTAACTGAATCTATGTCTAGTATTTAGAAACAGTCAACCAATGTAAAGAACAGATTTTGCTCTCTAAATAAATCCAAAGCAGGTTCACCCTGATGGTGTACATGGAGCTTAAGAAAACTCGATATTCTTTTATTTCAACTAAATTAGAGAGGGTGTGGGTTCGAATCCCGCATGGGACTCGGCCCGAAATGTACAAGAATCTGTACTATTCAAGATAGTGTAATCCCAAATGTGAAATTGTTGCATTCAATTAAATTGACCTTTACAAAAAAAGCTTCAAGGACGTTTTATTGAAGATGATTTAAAGAACTGATTACTTACAATAACAAAGTGGGAAACCTCTCGATAAGTTTGTTATGTCAATGCACTGTAATTCGCCTATGAGGAAATTAAAAAAACAAATAAACTGTGTAGTGACAGCGTGTTATAGTGGAACATTTCATGAAATGTTTTCGATTTGACGTTTTTTGATATTTCACAATAAATGGATCTTCCTTGCAGCAAATATTATCAGTTGTTGTTATGAACAATCTAAGAAAATTATTTCTGTTCCAAATTATAGTTGTGTGCCCCTGAAGAATAAAACACTTAAAAAAAATTATTTGCGTCCCAATTTGTTATAATCCTGGGGCAGTATTTGAAAAGTTCTTATTCTCCTTCGGCAGTATTTCAAAGTTTTGACATATAATTATCGCTACTTTGAAATTTTATAACTGCCAAAATGATAACCAATTTTGCTTCTTATAAAAAAAGACCATTCTTTGTCTTGAAAAATAATACATAGTAATAATATTTGCTTCTCTCTGTGAATTAGTAATTGTACTAAATGCGTAACAAATATTAAGACTTAACAACATGTATTTATCAAAAGTCGAATGCGTATGTTTTCTAAAAATACAAATGATAACATAAAAGAGAAATTTATTAATCAGATAAATTTACAAATTATATTTGACAAACCTTATTTGAAAATTAATATAAAACTAAATAGGCAAATTTGAATCAAACAGTTTAACCTAATAACAATTACGGAAACACGATTTGACATTCTTTGTCGCTTATTCAGATACACAAGGCATTACAAGAAAATGGCGGCAGGAAAACCTACATTTGTCATAGAATATTTCAATGTAACATTTTTGAAACGACGATGATGATGTCTATCAAAACAATTCCTCCAATGTCTTTTAAGCAATCAATAAATCCAAAAATATCTGCAAAGAAGAATTACAATACTTTTGCATGACATTCTGACACCATCAATTACGAATTTTCATCTGAAGTTTTTATCAACTGACATTTCACTTAAAAGCGTGGTTGCAAGATAAAAATATTATTTTTATCAAATGCTTTTGATAAATGACATAAAGTTTTGAAACTTTGACAACCATATTTTTTGCCACCAATTGACTGATGCCAATCCGAATGAAGAATGTGGAACGCTGCAGTTGGTGAATGAAATTTCCTTTGTCAAACAATTTCTAAAAATTTTCAGGAAATTATCATTATACTCGTATCAGCACAATACATGTTTCTTTTTGACCAGACCTCATTGAACATATTTTTACATGCCATATAAAGTAGCGAATACACCAGAGTAAGTTGACTTTGGTTAAAATCTAAATAAAACACAGAGGAACAAAATTGTAAACGCAGTTGTAGATAACAACAGGTCAAAAGTGACGATTATCGAGCCAACAGGCGTCAATAAGATACATGAGAGTCTCTTTCAGTTCCATTATGACGATTGGCAATGCTTTTAGATGTTCAATTGGCTAAAGATCCGGCAGCGGAGCAGATCACTCTATCTAATCCATTGTTTTAATTATGAGATACTGTTTCAATATCTCTAATTGTGGACGGGCTTCATCATAAGGTGTGACGTAGACATGCAATATTTCATCTCTGTAGCCAACACCAGTAACGATGTCATGTTCATCAATTTCACTATCTGCTAAACGTTGCCTCTTTTCTTACACAACAACCAAGTGAATTAGACATTCTGGCATTGAAATCGCCAGTTTAGAGATTATTTATTTATTGAGGTAATCAATGTAGTACCGACTGTTCAATAAAAGTGAAAAGGTTATCATCTGCATACTTGGAACCCTGAGGTGACAGGTTTGTGACTACCACAAAATATCCTGATCTAAATCAAATAAATCTTTTGCTATCTTAAATAGACTAAATTGTCTTATCTACTTGAGAAATGGATGGCGAGTTTTTGTCTCTATGTGCAAATGCTTTACCTCCAGATCGCCTTGTAGTAGTTTTCCTATTCTGGATGTATAGATCATAGCCTTCAAGTCTGTTACGAACCACAGACATTAACACACAGACATTAATACGTTGGAAGCGTAAATCATTAACGCTTTTGTCAAAATGAGAACTGTTTACATTTCACTTTTTAAGTGACATGATCAAATATTAGGTGAGGTAATTACGTAGTTTTCTATCACTAGAGTGTGAGTACTCGCTCATTCACGAAACAGATAACGGACAGACAGGCAGAAGATCTTTATTTGGACTCAAGGCCCCTAATCGGTTGTTACATGAAAATATTTGGGTGTGGGTACATGGGTAGGAACTGGCCTTAATGTTTTTCAATCAGCACATTTCTTGCACTAGCAGGAGTAAGAACATTGTCAGTTCGAATGACATTATCAATGCCAACTGATCATTTGCAGTTATTATTCAGTTACCTGACTAGTTTTATTTTCCTAACATCAACTTTTATCAAAGGAGGTAGGTAAGTTTGATATGTTCTTATGTCAGGATTCTCAAACAAAAAACAATTATCATTGTAAGAGAGGAAGTCACTTTTGAAGTTTTGGCCAGGGATTCGGAAAAGATGTTGATTTCACAATGCGATGTCGTGCAGGCGACACCTGTTGAGTCTGTGCTCGTTTGATTAGGCACCTCTTGTCTTTATTTACTCTCTATTCTGTAAAATCTTTTTAAATTGCAGGTTTGCAAATATCAGTTCTTTGTCGATATCCTCTCGCTATCCTCGGTTTGTAGTTACCGTCCGTAATCACATCAGATGTCGTTTCCTGAAGATTTGTGAAAATCAAATTGTCTCTCATCGATGTACATCTCATTCTCGATAATCCAGAGTTTACGTTCAGAAAATAACTCTATCGGAATGTGAACTCTGGAGAGTCGAGACTGTGTACATATCTGATCCATTACATATTCTTTTAGGACCACATTTGTATATCTACATCCAGGACAGACAGCTCACCTTTTAACAAAATAACATCTTCCTTCATTGTTGTCTTATTTGACCTGAAGTTATGAAGCTTCTTTTCTGGCATTGGACTTATCTTAACGTAAGGAGTGATAAACTTTAAATCAGAGTTTAAATCAGGTGAAATAGAAAACGATTTCTATGTGTCAGGGCATGCAACATTTTCAATGTATAGTATCAAGTAAGATTATCTGTTGTATTGTTGAGTGTAAATAATGACAAACACTTCAGAAGTTTTTCACTATTGTACACAAAAAGTCACGTTTCTGAACTATCAGGGCGCCAAGCGTGATTGACTCATTTCCTGAAGGCAGTTCCTCAACAAGACATAGACTTACATGAAAACGCCCTTTTGAGGTATAGGTCTCTTATCATCATATGCCATCCCTTGCATTCTGTTCAGTATAACTGGCATAAGTATTTTATGATAATGTCTTGGCAAGAAGCATTTCGATCCCTTTGTTTGAAAGTTCTTACCACATCAGACAAAACAGAGAACACCTTTAATAATATCTTTTCAGGAAATAGTTAAAAACCCTGTGAACTTCAGTTAATGTAAGACTACTTTTTTACTGAAACTATAAAATATAATTTTGTTACGGAAAGTATGTGATATTGATATGAGAATTCACAAAGAATTGTTTATATTTATACACTCAAGGGCAAAAGAAACGATACCGTATAAAATTCATTATAGGTTAAGGTGTGAGTGATAGGTATGGCTGAAGCAGGATTATGTCATGTCTTCAAGAGCCAAATGAACTAAATCTTTAATTTCAAAGTTATATCTGTTAACGTTTTTGGAAAACATGCCCAAAAAAACGCTGTTTAAAATCTCCTTGACTAGATGAGATAGGGTTGTGAAAATAGCCCTTTTGTTTGTTTTTAAACCAATTTACAGACAAATTGCATGAACATATTTATTTCTATCAAGGTTTATTATATTGAATACATCTTTTATTTATCAAATTATAAATTTTATTTTTTTATTTCAATTCCAAAGATTATGACAATATATAACATTGAAAATGATGTTTTAGGACCCCTCGTGTATCAACACAGTCATACACTTGTGAGTATCATACTTTGATGTTTGAAAATTTAAGTACTTCTTCACAACCGAAGTGCAAGGGTTCGTAGTGGCATTTCATTTACATTTTAATTTTTTAGGAAAGTTGGTATAATTTTGCCCCTGAGTGTAGTCATAAGACAAATAACAAAACGGTTTGAGGTTATGTCGAGTTTGATACCTTTCATTCTATAATTAACATTTAATATATTATACTTGTATATAGTAAAAAATATTTTCCTTATTATGCACTGAAAACTTTGTTACACCTCATATTTCTACATCAATAGATACGCATAATCCCTTTATCAAATCAGATATATACGATATAAAGGTATTGTAAAAATATTACAAATGTAAGAGTATTATGCGCTCCAAAATAGTCACTGATCATTGAAATGCAAATCTGTTAATAAACAATTTTTGTTAATCTTACTTAAATCATATATTGCTATTTTCATTATTCATATTCAAGAAAATACTAAATTTGTGTCCAATATACTTAAAAAACAGCTGTGTCTTTTCGGAGAAAAGGATTTGGGTTAATCCCTGTGTCAGACATTGATGACAAATTGTTAATTTGAAATCTTTTTATCAGCTACTTGGCGTTCTTTTGATCACTTAAATGTACTTCTGTGGATCATTCAGGGATGAAAATAGCAGCTGTCTATCCATCAAACAACAATAAATACCCACTGTGTGTCGACATTCTTTTTGGAATTCTAATCAGGTACAGTTCACAAAGCTGATAACATTGTTTAGTCTGCTTTATTCATTTAAGGTTTTTTTCGAGGTTGCATATCTCAACTTTATTTTGACTTTATTCTTTCTGAAACTGCTTGGACGCATTTTTTAACGTTGGCACCCAAAATAAAACGATAATTTCACATGAACTTTAAAAAGCCAAATGTTCATTAAAATAGTATTGGTTTTCTAATACCACTCTTGCGGCATTTTTTTAGCTAGTTGAAATAATGCCGAGAAGTCTGATATAATTTATAATAAGAATGTAGCATATTAGAGAAAATTTGTGAATATTGATAAGCAGAGTTTAACTATTGGAATGTAGATGAACAGATATCAGTCAGTAAAAATATACTTAAGTGACTTAAATAACATCCTGCTACATCAGCATAGACGTCTTTGCGTTAACACTTACCCTGATAGTCATCGGATAAAGAGCCTTATATAGTAATAAAAAGCCAGCAAATAAAATGGTGGTAGTGAGCTATAGCAGCACCAGCCTGATGAGATTCATGGCATTGTGATTAAGCAATTGGAGTGCTATGATATCTCAACCCACGCTGCCCCTGCTGACGCTAAGCTAAAAAAGCTAAGGTCTTTAAGACTTAAGAAGCACAAAGTACGTCGCTAGATACTGGATGGATTTCGGACAGCTTTGAATGAAAACATACATATTATAAATAGCGTGAGTAATTGGCCATAAGCAATACGAGGCATTTGGCCCAATTGATATCAGGGTATGTGTTGGAGTTCTAAGCAGAGACGTATAAGCTGACGAAAGAGAAAGTGAGTTCGATAACAAATCATTAACGAGTAATATAGTAATGTTAAATAGTATTTAGTGGACTCTTTACTATTCTGTTGATTACTTGCTCTTAAAGTGCTGATAGTTTGCTCAAACTAACATTTTCACCACTCGAAAACCATTGTCCGCTAACATGTAAGTTGTGAAGTCACAACCACACAATTCTGTACAAATATATACTGTGCGGTTACACAAGTTGAGTTGCGATATTTTACATGGGCGAGTTATAAACATTTTTATTGTATTGACACCCTAATAGCCACACAAACATAAGTATTTAGAAAATTAGAAAATTCAAAAATCGAATACAGTTACCAGAGAATGATAGGGTAACATTAGTCATACAAACATCAGTCATGATCAAAATGGATTTCTAAGGTTAGATACATTTTGAATTAAAAGTCGTTCTGCCCATACACTATATAAAATTGATAAAATGAAGTCTCAGTAATTATATCCACCTATGAATTGGAAACATGTATGAAAAGTGAACTGAAATGAAAAGTCTGCTGACATCATCAAGGAAACCCCTCCATGCCTGACAAGGTCAAGGGTTGTGCTGATTGCCTCTCTTTGTTCAATCTCTTGATGTCAAAAGTGGCTGATGGGAACATGCCAGAGTAGCGAGCTGGTCAAGTAACACTCTGATTAAAATCAACCAATTAAATGAAACCTTTGAGGAATAAACTAATATGGACTTTCCACAGTTTGAACTCAATCCTCTCTGTCATGGTCTTACCGCATCCACATTTCTTGAATGTTTCTAGCATTAGATCATCTAGTCAATCTCAAGGATTCTTACAAAATTCTGGTATCATCTAGCAGCAGATTACAGGTGACACATGACTGCTTTTAAACTCTTTTTTTCAAAATGTTGATGGGATTTTATTGAAATGACTCAGTTTTGTCTGCGCTAACTGCAAGAAGGTTGTCTGCATTGTATCTGATAAATCATGTTTGATTCCTGGTAGCATCCATGTTTAGAAACCTCTATTCACGGGACCATGGCCTTTTCTATCAGAATGGTCGAGAATTGAACTTGGAGCTGATGATAGACATACGTACAGTACATGTATTAGTTTGCTCTATTCTGGTGAAAGTAAGGTGTTGTGTTTCTTTAATTGCTTTATTTAACGAGATGGCCGTCGACAGTAAGGAGAAGTTTTCTAAATAAGTAGTAAGGTAAGATGTTTGTCAATTAACTATACACACTTACACCTTATGAAGCATGGGACACATTATAGCTCATGGTAACTGAAACGAGCTTTCATTCCCAAATAAAGCACAAATCAGAAGGAGAAAAAGAGAAAAGTAAGCAAACTTTTGGTACATATGTAATTATATGCTACTAGTAAATTGATTAATATTCTAATAACGTCACACAAATCTTATCAGCACCTTGAGACTGATATTTTATGAGACTAATTAATAATTGATATAAGTTTCTATTTTCATAGTCATTAATCCTTTAAATTACATTTCTTAAAGTACACATCCTAATGAAATTTGTAATTTCATATATAAGGACGATTGGTTGAAACCGTGAATTAATAACCTTCTCTTCTTGAACAGTTATTATATCACATGTCATCAATACACGGGGACAACGAAGAACTTCTTACAAAAAGATAAATCTTATTATCCCACTCTTTGTACATTTAAAAAAGGTAACACTTGTCTTTTTGTATTTAAATTCTCCAGTTAGTCTTTTCAAATTTAATTGCTCCAGTTAATGCAGAAAATGTATCAATAACACAAATATTGAAATTATGTGTGTATTGAATACTTTTGTACAAATCTCATAATATGCTTAGAAATAATGAACTTTTATATGATGAACCATATATCTGCTTTTAACAATTATTTTGTAGAGATTATTTAAAAACTTAAAAATGTTATTCCCTTGTCACTCTTGTTCTGCAGATTAATTCGATAATATATTTCTGAAACATTGTCATTTCTTCGTATTTTTCACTTTGAATTCAATATTTACTAAAAACAAATTTGTATGGATTTATTAATCAAACTCATTTATTTATCAATTTCAAAGATTTTTGTACCTTTAGCAATAATGAAATTCAGGTATATTCCAGGTTACCTCATTGTAAAACATTTCGTAAACATTTTGATTGTAAATAAACAGTAAATTAAGGATTTTTTGTCTTTGAAGGTCACATTAAATCATCTTATCAATTCCTACTTTTAATTTCATCCAGTAGTTGACATCGATCATTCAATTTGTATTCATTTTTACTCAAAATGATGAAGTCTTGAGGATTATCACTCTACCGTGTGCCTTAAACCTGTGAATTATTAGAGTGTCTGGATTGAACTCTAGGTATTGAATGTCATGTGACTTTAATTGGATGGATTGTTTATACGGCTTTATTGAGGCTTTGATTTCAATTGGTGTATATTTTATCAAAGGTTTCACCAGCAGACATAGGAAGCAATTTATACTACATCTTTTTCTTTAACTAGTTGCAGTTATGTTACATGGTTAAAACGTGATAACAGTATTGAAACATTGAGGGAAGACTTTAACAAGTAGTGGAGTTTTTGGACAACTGTTAAAATTTATGTGGTAAAGTATTATGACTTTGATATATTTTCCATACATTGGTATAAAAACGTCAGCTATCCAGTCTGATTTACTTCCACTGTGTTGAGGAAATCAAATGTCTATTTACTTTAAAATGCTCTAAACGAATGTTATTTTGTCTCGTGGGTACCTTGCGAACTCGAGTTTAAACTCAAACTTGAAACACATTCAAACTTTCAACATACTTTTTAAAGGCGTTTTTGTTGGTTGGACCTACCTGTTAGCTTTATTGGTTGTTTTTCTCTTTTATTTATTATTATTTTTAAATATCACGCATCATTGTATAGCGCCAATATCCAGCTCAGAGAGAGCTGCTCAAAGGCGCTTTGGCTTTCCCTCGATCATTGGATATCAGTCTTTATGACACTTCTTTTACATCTTGACTCCCGGGGGAGCATACAACACATGCAGTCATGTGACGCACAGCGTTAATGTCACTCTCAATCCTTAAGAGGTTCCTATTTACAGCTGGGTGGACTGGGACACATAGTCACAGTATTTTGTCGAAGTATACTGCACGTTGCTGTACCCGTGTTGCAACCATCTGGTCATTTACCGACGGATTCGAGGGTTGTGTACTGTACACTAGGGGTTGTGACAACACTGAAAGAGTCTGCACAGAAAGTTGACTCCAAGGTTTTTACACCCGGTCACAGGCGGGGCTCAAACCCGGCACTCAGGTTTGCTGGCCTGGTGCTTTTGCCAACTCCGACTCGCGCCCCCAAATCTCTGACACAAACCTGTAACAATGTAGGCATTTCATCATGATCAGCTTAGATTAGATCTTAGATGAAATTTGCTTTTATTAGAGCTGAATTCACGAATATACAGTTTCTGTTGTCAAACGTTTCAAGGGATTAATATTGCCATTAGTATCAACGCATTTAAACCTTTGATATTACATCAGGTAACTCGCTCTTTTCAAAGTAACTGAATTTGACAATGATGGCCACTCGGGGAACTGTCCCTGTACATCATATGTCCGTCACGTTCCCCAATTATCAGGGCATCCAGCGTGATTGCCTCATTAATAAGCCATGGATGAAGAGGATATGTACGCCCCTTTGTGATAAAAACTTTTGTCGCTGATTGCTTTTGTGTTGTGCTTACCAATCTTATATGCAGAAAAGAATGACAAAAAGTGATGCAATGTTGAAAGAATGAGTGTTTGGGGGATTAACCAGAAATTGTGTCTAATCATTGTCAGAATATAAAGATTAAGAAAGAAGTTGAAAGTGTTGTAAACATTGATGAATTTTTTTCATTTATCACCACAGATAGACTTTCTTTCATATGCAATTCCAAAAGTGGTATGATTGGGTATGATAGGAAAATCATCTTATTAATCAAGTACGTTAAACTTTTATTGAACAAGGAATTATAGATGTATAATCTCGGTATGAACTTCTGTAAAATGAACTACTGATGACTAAAGTGGATAATTTAAAAAAAAAAAAAATAATATTTCAATTTTATTTTTACTTTTGTTAATTAAAAAAAGGAAACAAATAACTGAATTTGTGTCTTAGACATATAAAACGTTCATCAATCTGTGAACTTAAAGGGTAAAGGATTTGTGTTAATTCCTCTATCAGACTTGGAGACAAACTGTTATTTGAAGCTCTTGTACAGCATTCTTTTCATTACTTCAAGGCAATTTCTGGATCATTCAGGGATGAAAATAGCAGCTGTTTATCTATCAAACCACATAAAATTACCATTCCAGTCTGAAACCTTTCACCTGGGGAATTCAAACTGGTTATTTTTATAATAAGGAAAATGAAGTTATTTCACCCACTTTGCACATAAAATGTATATATATATATAGCATGAATTTATAACCGCAGTGACATTAAATGCATTTGATTTTTGCTCCTTATTATCTAAACTGCTTACTCTATCCGCTGTGAAACAAACAAACTTTTGAAATTGGATGACTTTTAGATCTGCTTTTTTTCAAACGTATAAAAGAATGATTACTTGTCTATTTCATTCTTTAGAACAATCAATATTTTCTTAAGTCTAGATATATTCATCAATGCTGCATAACACAACAAAGTGTACTAAAGAAAAGAACATTTTTGTGTCTATTCCAATAGAAAATTCAAATATATATACTGAACACCAAGAGAAACGAGAATAACTAGTTTTTGTTGATGTTTGTATTAGCATAATGATAATGGAAACGAATAACATAACTAAAATGCCAGTCGTATTGACATCTTCTTTATCCATAAACATAACACCACATGACAATGTAAAAGTTAACTGCTGAAATTATGGTTAAGCTCAACACCTGGCAAGGCCACAATGATGACAGAATGTTTTTAAAAAGACTGAATAAGTATATTGGTAAACTCAAGCTTAAGCCTTGGCCTCGAACCGATCATTCCTTGGTGTTGATGTTACGCTGTTGTTAAAAAAGCTTTCTGTGGCGGATTGAAGACAACCATTACGTTTCGCATTATTTATGGGGTCCAGTATATTTTTATGTGCATCGATAAATCAGTACAAAACGGATGATTTACCCGATTTTTATAAATGATATTTTGATCTTCAAATCCTTGAAATACAATATCAATTTATACATAACGGCAAAGGTTGATTAGTCTTTTTAATTTTACTAAAATGACTGAAGAATTTACTAAATACAACTTGCATAACAACTAGTTTAATCACCTTTTTCATTACGATGACCATCAATGGAAAATCAACAATCTAATGTCTATGGTGAAATTTTTCCATTATTCAGTATAATAAAATAGCACTTTATCATAGAACAGGATATGAAGTTCTGTCAAAAAATCTTTATCATATGTTTTTACTTTCATAATCAACAGTATATCATTTGGCTCTTTTTTTCACCATTTCGCTTATTGTTATCAAATATGAGGTAAATAGTTGTGTTTCTGTGATTCGCCGTCACAGTAATTCAACAAGAAGTTAGTTTCAGTGAAATGGAAGTTTCAAATACACTTTATATTCGATTACCTGAAGTTTATTATTGGAATTCTTGAGGTGAACTCTTTTTGCATAATTTTGGTAGGGGGAATTTCAAACATTGTAATATGAATTATAGGTTTAATTCAATTGTGATCTGTTTAGTATATTAATTGTGCATTTACCATTAAAAACAGTTTCACTCATATGCAATGAAATGTGTTGTTACAACAGACGATGCATATGCAAAATCAATTTAAATAATTCTAATCCATAATATAATAAATCATCAATGATAAAGTACATGCGGTAGTGTTCATTTCATATGTCAAAATTAAAGTGATTTTAGGTATTATCAAACTCCTAATCGACAATTGGGTCTTTGTTTCGGTAATAAATGAAATTAAATCTGATTTATGAATATTTGTTATGTAAAGACCATGCTTATCTCATAGAATGTTAGTATTTCAGACAAGGCCAGGTAGAGCTTATTTTATCTTCTCTAGCACCCCTGAAGTATTATCATGGTATTTGGCAAAGGGAAACGAATAATCAGTCTATTTACGCGTTAGGCAAGTTAAAGGCACCAGCGGTCCGCTTTCATTGTGAGAAAATAAATGTGCTGTATTATGCTTATTCATTAACAAGATTAAAAAATGACTATTTGATTGATAGAAGAGGAGCATATTTACAAATTATTCATAATAAAAGTTATCAATTACGACAGAATTTTGTCATAGTAATGCATTTCACGATCGTAGCTTTGACGATTTTTATTTTTTGAGCGATACACCTTTTTCTTTGTCAAATTGTTAAATGTTGAACAAGTTAAATGCTAACCACACAAACATGTTTGAAATTAAGTGTGGAATTATCATGAAAATCATTTATAAGTGTAAACAGGAATGTCCTCCTGAATTTCGTTTCCACAAAAAAACCTTGCTCATATGGTACATTTAACACCAGAATTCTTTTTGACTTCGTTGACGTCATGCTGTAAACTTTAAGGTCGCCCAGTAGCTCTTTTGAGGCGGCTTTTCATAGATTCTTAGATGATGATCCCCAATGATAACATACAACCCTAGCTAGGCCGATTAGTGGTGGCACGTGGTCCTGTGCAATGCTCAGTCGATCGCTATCAGTATAGTTCAGCGGCTCGCTGTATGAGTGGGTTACTCGCTCATTGCTGAATAAACTGAGAGTTTGAAGGGTTCATTCCCTGCCCCACACTGAGACACAAGTTGAGAGAAAGTGGGAAAGTGACTTTATTCATTACATCATCATTACTTGGTGTGATAATCAATATGAGATAATGATAGATACAACATACTGTAGGTGTAAGCATAATACACAGTCAGATATTCTTAATGTCATGGTTAATAATAATAATAATAATAATGAAACTATATTGTCCTAAGTACAAGTTCTGCCCTTACAATGCTGAGTGTCAAGCAAGACAGCAACAACTCCCAAAGTGATAGATGCACATGTATACATATGAAAAATGTCACTGTCTATGCCTCACCATAAGAGTGGTAAGAAATTTCTTGTCATCTTTGTTCAACTGTTCAAAAGGCATATAAAGTTGACTCTCTGTTCCTACCTTTTTAAAATGGGTTGGGCCTACTTATCCAACACATCCATCCGGTACCTTAGATAACTTGCTCTTTGCTTTGACGTTCTTTGAGGTGTTTGTACTTTTATCACATCGATTTATGTTATTTTTTGTCGCAACATATGTTTTCACAAGACGATATCTTGATAATGAAAATAGGCCGCTACCATTGATATTCGCTTTATGTTAATATTAATACTAATGAAGAAACTGTAACTACATGAAGTCAAAATATCTTTATTATTTCATTTCCCCCTGGTGATGAGATCGGCGAGTGCTTGAGACAAGACGGGAGAAGATTTGTTTATACCATAAATGAAATATCTTAGGTTCTCATTTTCTTAAGGACTAATTGCCAAACATGGTACATATTTTTTGATAGGATCTTGCAAAGAGAAATCATGGTGACACATTGAAGAATATTACTTGTTTAGTTGATGTTTGTATTGCATTACATTGCGATATGTAAAGAAGTCGTTTTGGTGAATAAGCTTGAAGGTTTAGAGCTACTTTTTAAAATTCATGTGCATTATACTTTTTGCTCCAATGCTTTTATGTGAAAAATTATTTTCAACTAGATTGCTAGCTTTATGTCGTTCTTTCTGTATAATTTAAAGTACAATACTTAAGCTCTCATTTCAATAAATGTTAGAAACGAAAGTAAAGACAGACAATTTAAACTTTCCAACAACTTACAATTTTTTTCACAATGTTTCACTTGTTTGCTATTCAATGCCTTTGAAATCACAAACAAGCATTAAAGTATTGTTTTAGGACAAACACACATCTATGAAGAGCAAAGCTATCCTAACATCCGTTTTAAGTACAATCAATTAACAGGATATTTACATAACATAAAGAACAGGATTTCGGATACCATTAAAAGTTATCATAATTGTTTACGATGCAGTAATGTCTGTGTATGTCTGTGTGTTCAAATCAATATGGTTCAATTTTTATCTTAAAAGCAACCAAGAATCTTTTAAAGTGCTTTGTAGATATTGTTTTCTCAATCTCAGCAGATCATCAAGTTCATATAACAGCATGTAGGAACATGACAAGATCTCTTTTTATTCGCGTTAATTTAGAAGCAGTAAACAAAAATCTTAACTTTTTTTTTCAAATGGTTTTGGCAAATGAATAAACATTGTTTATCGATATCAATTCAAACGCATTATTCGAATAAAATCCTAGTTTTATGCAGTAATATTTTTGGTTTTGTAAAATGAAAATATTTCCTTAAAATTGCTATAAGAATTCTTGGTTATTGATTCCAGCGATTTGTATTAACGAATGTATTACAACGATTAAACCTGGATTTGTCATTTGTTACATCATAAAGCATTATTCAAAATCTTGTTTACATATCAAGATGTCATAAACGTGTTCTATGGTCAATCCTATCCTATGATTAGTTAGTTAGTTAGATATAAACATTTCATGTATTCTATTGAAATTGAAGATATATAAGTTATTTGAAGAAATATTAGAATACTGGCTCCAATAATTTTTGAATTCCAGCCGATGCTCGCAGGTTTCTCTGAAATGCATAGCTACAATAGTGTTGCGGGTTTTCTACCTTCAATAAGTGATATAAGTGATATAAGTGAAATACTTCACCTAAATTGTGAATCCATCCATCTGAAATATAGCAAATGGAAAGCTATGCATTTTTAGGTGTCATCACACCCTTACCCAATCAATCAGTTCCTAGAGTTGTTTTATACAATATTATTATGATGTTAAACTCTTTTGTATTGTAGTATTGACTAGCATTTTTTGGATGGTCAGGTTTATCGACCCACCTTCTATGTAGTACCCTAAAGTCAATATTTTTCTTTGAAAATATTCAAATTCTGATTTGAAACATTTGCCTACCTGTTTAACAAATGTGATGCATTACCAAAGTCAACATTGAATCATTATTGAAAGGATGCAAGTGCGTTACTTCCGAGTGTAGCTCAAACATAAACTACTTGCGTACTTGAATACAAGATCGATTCAAGCCTTGATGAACATTGTTAATTATTTGGACAGTAACAATCAGTTGAACAAATTTTTTCAGTTAAAGTTGTTTTGTTTGATAGTCTCACGTAACGTCAATGTGATCTTAATATATATATATAAATCCTATTTGTATGTTATAAAGGTTCTAACTAAAATGTGACCAAATAGTTAACTTTAAAGGATATATGTATATATTGAAGCCGTGTAATATTGTAAATTTTGTGTTTGAACCATTTTCTTCTTGCTGTAATGTCATGCTTAGCAATATTTTAAACACATGCTTCTATGTAAGTGTTTTCATTGCGTTTTAAATTATGCCCAAGGAAGAATAAAATGCAACAATGTATCAATTACATCATAAATGAAATATCTTAAGTTTGCGAAGTTCTCATTTCTTAAGAACTTATTGCCAAACATGTTACATTTTTATTAACTTATTGTTGATAGGATCTTGTAAAGAGAAACCATGGTGACACATTGAAGAATATTATCTGTTTAGTTAACCTTTGTATTTCAATACGTTGCGATATACAGCTCATGGTTTGTAATAATATTGCAATATATTGAATGAACTCTACCATGAATTTTCTATATTTTCATGCAGTTGAAACATGGCAAAACTAATATCTGTGTAACCATTTACTATTTTGTGAATGGAATAGGTGATATCAATATGATACAGTGTCCTGTAAAGAAGACATTCTGGTGAATAAGGTTGATGGTTTAGAGGTACTTTTATAAATTCATGTGCATTAAACTTTTTGCTCCAAAGTTTTAATGTGAAATTTCAACTAGATTGCTAGCTTTATGTCATTTTTTCTGTATAATTTAAAGTACAATACTTAGGTTCTCATTTCAATTAATGTTAGACACGAATGTACAGACAGACAATTTAAACTTTCCAACAACTTACAATTGTTTTCACAATGTTCCACTATTCATAGTCCTTTTGAAGTCACAAAAAAGCATTAAAGGGTTGATTTAGGACAAACACACATCTCTAAAGAGCATAACTATTTCAACATAGATGGATATTGAAATGCAATTCATTGTCTGTTTCAGTACAATAAAAAACAGGATAATAATCATAATTATAATTGTTTACAGTGCAGTAACCGTTGTATGTCTACGTTTTTAAATCAATATAGTTCAAGATTTTATCTTTAAAACAATCGAGAAGCTTGAAAAAACTTCAAAATGTGGGAGCTTTCATTCAAAGTGCTTTGTAGATATGGTTTTGTCATTCTTAGCAGATCATTATCTTCAAAGTTCACATAACAGCATGGTGGAACATGAAGAATTCGCTTTCGATTCCTGTAAATTAGAAAACAATTATCAGCTCCTAATTTAAAAAAAAAAGCAAATGAAAAGTCATTGTTTATTGATTTCAATTCAAATGTATTTTTTGAATAAAATAATCAGTTTATATAGTAACATATATGGTTCTATGGAATGAAAATATTTCCATAAAATTGCTATTAGAATTCTTAGTTATTGATTCAAGTGATTTGCGTTTATAGATATGCATGACAACGATAAAACCTAGATTTTTCATCTGCAACATTCTATAGAATTGATTGAAAAAGTGTTTATACTTAGTATCAACATTTGCAAATTTATTTTTTTGCATGTGGAGTCCATTGTTGTTTAAACACTGATTTACGTTTTAAGATGTCATAAACGTGTTCTATTGTCAATTTGATCTGATTGCCTATGATTGGTTGTTAGTGCAATATTAAAATTTCATGTACAGTATACTATTTAAACTAGCATATATATAAGTTTTTTGAAAAGAATAAACTGAGCTTCAGTCTATGCTGGCAAGTTTCATGGCAATGCGCCGCCACAATAGTGTTGTGGGCTTTCTACCAGCAATAACTAGAAAGTGTTTTTACCCGTAAAAACAGATGTCTCCCCCTTCCTCAAATGCTCCAAATCTCTAAACAATACTATCATAAAGCACCATTATGTTCTCTGTATAACTTGAATAAATATGTTGAGTAAGTAAACAACAAAGCACTCTTTGTATTATGAGACGTTTATTACTAAAGACAAACAATTAAGACAGTTTAACATATATGGTGATAATTGGTCAAATAGTTTTAGAGATGTGCTCCGGAAACACTACCCTTTAAAAAAGACTCAGTCCAAATTGTTGCCATGGAAAGAAAGAAAAATAAATTTAAAAACAATCTATAACCTCCAAAAGGCACATCTACATGACATGGAGAGACAGTATACCAAGTTTGGTGATGATCGGTCACATAGTTTTATAGATCTTTTCCGGAAATGAACACTACCCTTGAAAAAGACTTAGTCCATATTGTTGCCATTGAAATAAAAATATTTTTTTTGAGAAATCTATAACCTCCAACAGGCACATCTACATGATATGGAGAGACAGTATACCAAATTTGGTGATAATCGGTAACATAGTTTTAGAGATATGCTCCGGAAACGAAACGAAACGAGAACGCCAACGCCAACGCCAACGCAAACGCCGACACCGACTGGAACTCAGCTAAAACCAATATGTCTCCCGACCCTTCAGGGGGAGACATAATTCTAGCAGCGGTGATATAAATGAAATACTCTTGAAAGCGTCAAATATAAGGGAAATGGAAAGCTATGCATTTCTAAGTGTCATCACGTGAATCGAACTAACACGCTAGAATCAATCACTCAGTTGTTTTTTATGTTAAACTCTTTTGTATTATGTTATTGACTAGCATCTCTTGGATGGTCAAGTGATCGACTCACCTTCTTTGTAGTACACCAAAATAAATATTTTTTCTTTGAAAATTTTCAAATTATGATTTGAAACGTTTGCTTACCTGTATAACAAATGTGATGCATTACCAAAGTCAACATTGAATCATTATGGAAAGGATGCAAGTGGGTTACTTCCGAGTGTAGCTCAAACATAAACTGCTTGTCTACTTGAATACAAGATCGATTCAAGCCTTGATGAACATTGTTAATTATATGGACAGTAACAATCAGTTGAACACATTTTTTAAGTTAAAGTATTGTTTGATTGTCTTAATACGTCAATGTGATCTTAATATATATGTGTTAAATCATATTTGTATGTTTTAAAGGTTCAATCTAAAATGTGACCAAATTGTTAACTCTAAAGGATATATGTATATATTGAAGCCGTGTAATATTGTAAATTTTGTCTTTGAACCATTTTCTTCTTGCTGTAATGTCTTGCTTAGCAATATTTTAAACACATGCTTCTATGTTAGTGTTTTTATTGCGTTTTTAATGATGCCCAAGTAGGATTAAAATTGCAACAATTATGACCTCAGTATCAACTACATAAAAGAGCCGGTGAGTCATTGTGCTTCAGCACTATCTTTTATTTTTTGCTCTTATAGTCGAACCTTTATCACAGAGATACATGTGTTGTTTCAAGAATGTCTATCCATCAGCAGATAAAGAATAAAATGGTCTATCACCCTGACAAGCTCCTGTTCTTCCGCCAGTGATTAGCCAAAGCCTTTATAAGATATGAAAATTCCACATCTTGAAACAATATTTAACACATCTACATGTATTATTTTTGAACTAATGTGCAAAATAACCTTGGCAAGTAATTTTTCACTTTCAGGTATTGACAATCATACGAAAGGAAATGCAGTTTATACAGACGTAGATGTACAGTTAAATGGACGCTGACAACGACTTTACATAAATATAAATATGATACAATAATTTCAAAACTCATTTATTGTATATTAATTTTGTAGTTCAATATACAAAAGAGATCTCTAACAAATAATTTAACACTGTTATTGCCACTAACATACAATTTGACAAATAGTTATACCTCAATTGTCTTCCTAAAATAGGAAAATAGAAACGATCTTGTCCTAAATGATATTAGTTATACTCAAATATTTACCAACTTTCTCAGAAAACCTGAAAATCATTGTATTATACAGAACAAGTAATGAATCCTCGAGGATGTTGTAGTAGGTTTTAAACTTTCTTACAATACATTAATTGTCTGAAAGTCAATTTCAATTCATCACAGATAAGAGACAAGGTAAATATATGTCATGGCTAATCTTAACCATTCAAGTATAATATGCTATCTTATGGTATAATTTGTTTCTTATGGTATACATTTTCACAGGGCAACGCTACTCTTTGAATTGAAGCGAAACTATAAATCCTTATAAAGAACTATCTCGAAACATACATGTATCAAGATTTAAAAAAATATTTGATATCTAAAATGTACCGTGCATTTGATTAAGAGAAATCAATTGTATTGTGAATTGCCAACGATTCAGATGCACAATCCATACTGAAGTGTATTATTTAGGACTTAAACATGATTCTCAAATAATTGAGTTATATATTGAATCTTACAGAATGAGTGGTGATGAATGACTGCTATCAAACCTATAATCATTGCTATTTAACTTGAAGGTAACAAGCAAAAAGTGGTTGTAAAATACCATAAATATATCATGTAGGTTACATCAATGCTGTGTGATGACATTTTCATGTTGATATGTAAAATATCTTTAAATTTGACATTTATATTTTGGTCACAAACGTTTTGAGAGGATAAAAACAAACATAACTATTTACTTTAGTTTACAAAGTTACTGAATTTCTGTTAGTCGTAGGTAAAAGAAAAAATTAACTCGCCTTTTAAAAGAATTTTCTTGAATTTGTCCAATTTGTAAGGAAGGAATAGAAGACAAATTCAATTGTATTTCTGTTTGTCAATATTATAATGATTTAAGAAAAATATCTACCAAATATTGGGAACATGAATACTTTTAAACAAATTATTATTAGCAACAATAATTACAAGCTGACAAAATTAAGCCATTATGTTTATTTTGCCTATGAAAAATGATGTAAAAACAAAATTTCTTGTGATTAAATATTCTTTTCATGTTATCTACTTCTTGTAAGTTGTGAGATTTTATGACGATTCATTTTTGTATATGAAATATGTGTTTACCTGTATCTCGGCCCAGGGGCCAATATATTTGAATAAAGTTGATGAAAGCTTGAACTATATTTGTTTCATTTTAATAATTAAAAATGGTGTGACTAATTTAAAGGTCTCAATATTTAACAATTGGTTAAGTTGTAAGGATCAATAGTTAATGGTGTTAAAAAATTAAACTATTTCATCTTAGCTTGACTATCAATAAAATCGATGGATGGGAAACATAGCATGTTTTCTTCAAATACAAGACAAACATATTGTGATGTAAGATTACATAAAAGATTCTGAATAATGCTAAAGGGATACGGGATAGCTCAGTCAGTAAGAGCGCCGGTCTTACGTTGCTGAGGTCCGGGGTTCGAATCCCAGCCAGGCCAAGGTGTAAAAACCTAGAGTTCACCTCTGTTAGAACTCTATAAGTGTCACCCTGGAGCCCTAGTGTGTAGTGCAACAAAAACTGCGCACTTAAAAGATCCCACGAATTCATATCAGTGGCTGGATGGTGGATACATGAACACGTGCATACGCCGAACTGTCGGTCATCAGCGTTCAGCAGTGTTGGACAAACTGCTGTGACTATGTGTCTCAGTTCACTCAGCTGTGAGTGGGTACCCTGTGAGGCATAGAATGGTCCCTAACTTGAGCGTAACGTTTCTGGGATGGCGGTTGAATATTCCCCAGGGAGGTGAATTGATAAGATGATCGGACAGTAAAAGAATGACAATGACCAGGGGAAACAATGTAAGCGCCTTGGGCAACGAGTGGATGGATATGTCCTCTATAATAATAATAATAATAATAATAATAATAATAATAAAGATGAGGAGGCCAATAATGATTAACACGAACTTGATAATTCAACATCGACAGAGTTATCATGTTTATAGCATAAAGGATAGCTTTGATGTCAGCTTGAATACATGCCAAGATTGTCATAGTGTGTGTTGATGTGGTAGTTTTCATGTTTTATAAAGTAAGAAGAAACAAAGTGATTCTCTACTCATGGCACAAATGATATTTAATGTTTATAGTAATAGGTCTTCTATTAGCAATCTCCATGTCTCGATTTTGTTATAAGCAATGTTATTGAAAACATGTATTTTTCGGAAGCACAGACAAATGCGCAACAATTCACTTCTTGAAAGACCAGCCCAGACGGCTGTAAGCTCCAACGTCAATAGCTTCAATCCTTCTTCACATAGAAACCTTATACCAATGTGGTACTTCTAACCAACAATTATCGAGGTAATGGAAGTAAACTTATCGATGAGATTACGCTCAAGAGCTTAGCTGATAATGAAACGTTGAGGTTTTCTTTGTTTAGTTGATCGATAAAATACTTCTTCATAATTCAGCTTTCTGGATTTTTTTTGTTTTTCGTAGTAAAACTTCCGTCCTTTAGTGATCTCTAGCTTATACATCTAAAACATTTGTCATCACTCACTGAAGATAATTGAGTAATTGAAGCATTTGTAAGACTACATGCATCAAAAATACTTTTGCGTTAAAACATTCAATGTTTGTAGCTTTGTTGAAAAATCATGTTGTAAAATATACCCTGAATTTCAATATCTGAGATTTATAAAAGAATCTCGACCAACTTTACATGAAAAATATAAAACTTTGAACACTGCAATTCTGTAAAACACCTAGAGAATATTGTTAAACAGTTCATGTTGATGGCATCATTGTGACGTCGACATTTTAAAGATTTCATGGCATTTTGAAATAATAACTTTATGAAGCAAAACATTTGTGATGTCATGTAGATACCTAGGACAGGATATTGTTAAAAATCTACTGTTAGAACGATATATCGTTAAGATATTGCTTGATCTTCCATAATTGATAGCATAGAAAATTAATGAATACAGCAAAATGACAGGTTTAAATAACATCCGAAAAGGATAACCTCTCCATGTTTAATTGAATAATCTGATTATTTCATATAATTCTTTTGAATCAATTGACTGGCCCTAGAGATTTGGTTTCTGATTTGGTTTGTGATGTCAATAATGTAAATGTATATAAATATCTATGACAGGACATTGTTAAAAAATCTACTGTGAGAACAATATCCCGTTTAGATATTGCTTTATCTTCCATAGTCGATAGCATAGAAAATCAATATATTTAGCAAAATGACAGGTCTAAATAACATCCGAAAAAGGATAACCTCTCCCCCTTTACAAGCCAAGTAATTCGATTATGTCATATAATTACCCTAGGATCGATTGATTGGCCCTGGTGATTTAGTTTCTAAAGAGTAATCTGAGTTTGACAGAATGTTGCTGTCATCACGGTCTTAATTTAGTATATCCTATGGTTCATTATGTTCTGTCAAGCCGTTCGACCACTAATGGCGATATATTTCCCATGAAGAGTCCCATGCCCACTGTTGGCTTCAGCGCTACTTTCGACCTGAACTATTAGTAAATTGTTTTATTCCCTGCAGTGAAAATCTTTAAGAAATTAACTTGCAACCTCGCTATACCTACTGCAGTAGTCAAGACGTGACTGGTATCCTCTGTGTCAGACAGTCTTGACAGTGCCACTCTGTGAGTTGTTAAGGCCGAATATGACAAAAGATGGAAACACGAATTTGAAAATGTGCAAATTCGCAAAGGATCGTAAGCAATCAGCCCATTCGTAAACGCATCTTTTGGCCGCCGCAAGAGTTTTTCCGGCTTCGGCTGCAACTTTTTGGAAGTGAGCAAATTGTTTATCATGCCATTTTCGTGTTGCATCCGTGTCTCCATCTTCCCCTTCGCATTGCTATCGAGGTAACGTCGTGTGAATTCGTGCTATGTTCGTATTGCCTTTGTATATCGATCAGTACGATGATGTCATTCGATTTTATTTGCATGTAAAACTCGCCCATTGAACAGATGATCACAAGAGGTCATACGATGACGACACGGACTCGTAGCTGTTGTCGTATGAATGGAACGATGGAGACACGATTGCACCAAGAAAATGTATATTCGCATAGATTATCAGAATATTATTGACTTGCCAAAAAACGTCCCTGCACTTCCGATTTTGCTGCCTGAGCTATGAAAACTCTACCGACTGTGATACGAAGCAATAAGATGTATTCACGATAGCCCCGGTAACTTAGCGATTCATTCTCGATGCACACGGCACCGGTTAACTAAGTTGATTTTTAAAAGTTCATGTGATGCCCAGGAAGAATAAAACAAATATCCAGATGATAAATAGTCGTAAGGTGGTTTAATACAATCGAATTGTGCAGCCATGATACTCGTTCAAGAGGTCACGTTATGTTTCCCGGCACCTGGTTAGAGGCATAGTACGTGCATCGTAGTCCCGTTACGTCGTCGTGCTGCCACTGTGTCGTCGTCGTGCAGACTTCGTAAAGGCTGAGTTGGAAAGCTTTGAATCATTTCCAGTTGTTTACGATTGTTATCTTACAAGTCAGTTGAAAATTATATTATAGGTTCATTGCCTGAATATGTTCCCAGAGGCCACATATTAATAGTCTAACAACATTACTGGTTATCTTACGTTGTGTCACACTTCCATTCTTAGACTTGTTGGCATTCCACTGCTAGTTCAACCACCTAGCCACCTTTCACGCATGGGCAAAAATTCAAATCAAGACCAATTGTTATCAATTCCGGGCCAATCAAACTCGACCTAAGCTAAATCTCCTTTACGATCGTGCATCCATTCACATTGAGTTCATTTTGTGGTCGTGTGTCATTCTTTCTTTATAAGAAGTGCCTCCGATTATGACTGTCTTTCACCCATATTCGGGTCAAATCATAAGAATTTCAAATTTTCTAATTCGTGTTTCTGTCGTTGGTCAAAATCGGGACAGTGTGAAGCCACCCTTAAGGTTACACATGCAAAACTTTATCAATAGTGTCATTTGATCGAGAAATATCTCTGTTACAGGAAAGCAATCTTCTTAGAGCCAATCGACGTTGAATAGTAAAACTAGGAATGTTTAAAGTCGTCATAATGATAGAAAACTGGACAGTGACATGGGTGGAAATTTACTTAAAGCAGTCAGAATGGCAGTTACAAATTCATAATTTTTGATAGGGTCTATAACTAGTATTTATGTAAATGGAGTGTATGAATTTTATTTCTACAAATACATATGAATGATTTAAGATTTTCATTGAAAATGAAATTTCTCTTATAATCGCCATTTGGGGATGAAAATGTAAAATGTTTTATGCATTTTTTATGTGGCTATCTACTTTTGTTTCATAGAAAAATAATATTGTTGAAATCACGGAGTGGCTCTTTCAGGTGTACACATGATTTCTTCTAGTCATCTTGACCATTTTTCATCACCCAATTATATATGTTTTTGCCAGGGTGTAAAAAGACCCATAATATTGATGAATTATCAAGCTTATCACTAATCGAATATTATTTAGAGTTAGATTAAATCATTTATGTGAAAATATTTCTGTAAAACCTTTTAACATCGAAAAACTGTCATTCAACCAAAGCGAGTAAAACCTTGAATGACTTTAGATTGAATTCATTGTCATGTTTGCATGATAAACAAACACGAATCTCATAACTAGAGAAAATCAAGATATTTTGATATCTGGTTCTTACGACCATGAACGCTCAAGGTCTGGAGAATAGATGATGAGCTCTGATTATCGCTGCTCACAATCTTCTAAACAAAGTGAACATAACCAGACGTTAACGCTGAAGTGCTTCCCCAGGTGACAGATACGAAATTGTGTCTATGGTGCTCTTCAAGCTGGACAACACCGAGATCCTAGTGACCAGTGCTAATAATAATAATAATGACGTGCATACATATATTGCGCCTTTTCCCCGTCCTAAAACATGATCAAAGCGCTACATTATTACCTGGAAGGAGTGTACTTTCACAACTGCTACTAAGCGCTAATCACGACCACGTAGGTCAGTACATCTAATTTTCAGGTACGCATTTGAACAGCTGGGTGGACTGAGTGCAATGTGGATGAAGTGCCTTGCCCAGGGACACAACACAGGATGAGACCCAAGTCATAAATTTTTGGTGTCTCCACCGGCATTCGAACCCGGATCTCCGGCATGAGAGACCAGCATGCTAACCACGACACCACTGTGCTCAACATTGTGCTGACCGGTGCATGATTGTCGCCACCCAGGTATCAACGATTCACACCTGTCAGGCAGGTAACATAAACGGTAACGACTTCCAGGCCAATTCTACAGTCAAAAAGGATTCGTGAGCTCATGATAACTTGTTGAACACCGTGGTATGTCCGATGTCAAACAATTTACTATATTATTTTACACATAGTACTGTTTGAGCTATCTTAGAAGTTTCAAAACGGTGGATCTGCCATCTCATGCATCATTTGCTTTGTTGCACTCATATTTGCCATAACTATGCCTCTATGTGGTTTTGTAAAGTGACATTTAAACGTTTTGAAACGTCTTCTTTGTACACAAGTTTTACTAATGTATAATTTAAAACAAATTTGCTATTGTCTGATATCCTTCCAACACTAACTAGCTAAGAATAGGTCAATTTAGAAAATAGCACGTAAAACTAGATCAGGAGATAATGAATATGTTCAAATGAGTAATGAAAATAATGGAGCTTGAGTCTAGTTATCTTCCAATGTTAAAATTACACACATTACCTTCTTTTGATTCAAATTATATAATGATTTTATCTGTAAAATTTCAATGTAATTATTGTATTTATGGATATTCTGAATTGTTAGACAATGTGATCGACCCTACATGTAAATTAACCAGATTTCGTTCTTTCACAAGTCAGGAACATTTCTCATCAGTTGTCTTTCTTATATTGGTATCATCTCATTTTCAATCTGTGGCCAAGTTGAAATGGGGTCTTTGCAATAAATCATGTCTGGCATTTTGTTTAAATTAATCGGAGTTTCACGCTGTATAATACTAACATGACCACATGCACTGCAAATTGTGATTAGAAGACAATGCCACATTAGAACATTAATCCATTATTGAGAATAGCAATTGTTGTTTAAGAAATAGAGTAGCCCTAAACATTATGTGTTTTGCAATAACGTATAGTATTCCACTAAATCAAACAAGAAATTAAACCGAACTAAAAAAAGGATAAGTTTAACCACAACAGCTACATGTATATCAGATTTAACTGATTTGCTTTTTTCTTTTGAAAGCACAATCGTTGAATGAATTATCGACTCTCAATAAATGCAAGTGAATTTTTCCAAAACATGCTTGATTAATGACTTTATTACACTTATTGTCACAAAAAAAAGTGATTTAAAGTCTACCAAAATTATGCTTGCTAAAGGACCTTATTGAAATTAGATTATTTTATACAAATATCAAAATGCTTTCACAACAATTTTCAAACAGTACTTTCAACTTGTAAGACAAGACTTGTAACATCAGAGACTTCAACCTCAATTGCGCGGAAAGCAATTTGTTTGCAGTATGATAGGCTTCAGGTCAGGCAATGCTGTCTTCTATCTCTTGGATGAAGCCATTTTTGTTTGCTAGTGTCAACATGAAAATTGGTTCCCAGTGTAAAATAAACCAAATACATGTACAGTCATGGATAACCAACAACTATTCTTGAAAATATGGATCTTGTGCATTCTTGCTTGATGTCAGTTTTTGCACTTGGATCTATGTCAAAATTTTAACAAGTCAAAATAACCCTGCAAACACTTAATTATTTATAGGTGGGTTCATGTTCGTTATCTTTAGAGGATGATGAACATTTTTCTTACAATTTTGCTTTAGAATTAGACAAAATACGAGTAAAAATGTTAAGTAATTATATTCATTTTTAAACTATAAAACCAAGTTCTGACAACAAATCACAAATGATTTTGTTTGTTTCAGATGTCATGAAATATGCCAATGGCATTCAAATCATTGTCCATGGCCTAGTTAGGACAATTTTTAAGGGTGTCATTGAAACAATGCTTGTCACTTTTTGTTTTAAAATAGATATATATTTAGTGCAAGCGAGAGTATATTGCTAAAATGATACACATTGTATAGTTGTTTTAGAATAATCTATGTAACTATGTACCTTTCAGAATCAATCATTAAGAAAATTTAAGACACAATCAGGACATTGAAATAATCAAAAAAGTCTGTGTCATGTAATAATGTTAAATGTTATGACATACATTTTGAATTGATGGTATAACCATTGAAGTAATCAAATATGGTATCAACTGTTAAAAATCAACCACAAAATCATTTCATTGGCCTTGCTTCCCTTGAATACAATTTTGTTATCTAGTTTAAAATTCAAAGAATTACGAAATGCCTTGGGAATATCATAAATGGATTTCATTTCAAGTTTCTTGAGTGATCAATTTCTATTGCGCTATAATTTAGATGATATTTGAATGTACTTAAAAAAGTATGTTTGAATCAAGCTGCGAGTGAAAAATATCAAAGTCATAATTTATGTTTTCATCTTTCAAAAGTATATTATAGACACAACTAATACGTACATTGTTTCAATGTTTTCTATTTTGGTCATACCTGCCTATGTTGATTTCGTAAATAGTTTTATGTCATAATTCAAAAGATGTGGTTCCAATGCCGTGATAGTCTACGACGTTACACATTTTCTTGAAACTGCCGCACCCTTTCTCCCCAAAGAGATAGTTCAAGTCATTCTAATCTAACGTCTATTATGATAAGAAACGTGTTGCAACAAAGAAAAAATGGTGTTTGTTACACTGTTACAAAAGGATAATGTTAATAGCTGTTTAATAGTTTTTGTCTATAAACCAGTGGCAGGATGTGTTCAAGTCTGTCAATGAGATTAATGCACAGCAATGCCTCATAAACGTACAACTTTATTATGTTAGACGCGTATGTTCCCTTACATAGTGCAAAAAGATTTTAAAGGAAGCCGGTTGAACATCCTCTATAACTTTGTTTTTTGACATTACCCAATACTGACAGTTTACCATACCTTTAACAAGACTCGCAATATTTGCACAACACTAGGAAGTTAAGCTCATCCGGCTCAGTGAGTGAGTAGAGTTGGGTCTGTATTAAGTCTGAATTGCATTGAACACAATAACGTTTCAAGCAAATGGTATGGTCGTGGCATAATTGTTTTGAACAAGTTCACACAGCTTTTTTAAAGTAGAGATGGTTTGCATGGCAAATATTTATGTTCTTTTGATAATTAAATCAATTTCAAATAGGCTGCCATCGTCTGATATGTAAATCGTCTCTAAATAAAATGAATAATCTTCATTGTATTAGTTAGAAGTCACTTTCATTGAGTATCAAAAGATATGGTGAATTATAAACAATCTTAAGTTGTATGTCAAATAAATTCGAACACCTCTCTGTATCTTCCAAGCTAAGACCAATTTAAAGTATTAGGATTGAATAATCTTGTATGAAAATGTGATTGATCGATAAAAACGCAAGTTAGATTAACATGTTAACAGTTAAATATGTTGAGTAAAAAGGAATCTCTAGAATCTCTACATCTCCGTCAAAACAAACTGAAAAATGATATTTTTACTGTTGTATCAAGTTCCAATCTGGAATTGCAATCGTGTCATCGGTTACAAACAGTGGAACCTCTGATAATTGCATCAAGGAATTTGATCCTCTCTTAATTGTTGAACATGACAATGACAGACACCAGAGAAGACAAACCCTGCTGTCCACAATCTGTCAGTCACGTTTCTGAATATACAGGCATTGTCCTCCTTAAAAGATTCATTACAAAGGTCAATAATAATAATAATAATAATAATAATAATAATAACAACACTTTATTGTCCTAAGTACAAGTACATCGGAAATTTGTTTTGTGCTCATGGCACCCGGCAGCCACCGTGCAGCGCCAGTTAATGCGTTGTTCTGCCTTCCAATGCAAGCAAGACAGCAACAACTCCCACCTTTTAACCTCTTTTGGTATGACGCAACCGGGAATCTTCCGGGTTACGAGCGGACACTCTACCACTGAGCTACGTCCCTGGTTGTACTTCACGAGCTGTTCTCCCATTTGTGTTACAACATCGTCATTATTGTCTGTTGTATTTTAGCATTCTGTTCACGTAGCTTTGAGATTGCTCCCGTTCGAGTAGAAAAGATTTCAATAACAGATATACTGAAGGCGGACGTGTATTGAATATTGATCTCGAGTGTCTACTTACGTACAGATTGCATTATTTGCAGCTTGTCGTCGAGATTACAACCATTAATATCTGACACAAATAAATTGGTCAATATGATGTTTCCAAAATACAAATATGTTCCTTTTTGTAAACGTTATCACTATAAGATCAGAAATTAATTTAAATGTCACATGCATATTAAAGAATTGATTTTTTGATTAAATGAACCATAAACATATTTTGCAATAGATTTAGATTAAAGTGTCAGGTCTATGTCAGAAAACATAATTTGATTGTCGATTCAGTGGTTTTGAGTATGTTATTTGTAAGTTTCTTTTAAATATGCTATATCAACTCCATTTCATAGAAATAAACCTCAGATATTGCTATAAATCCTAATTGAGTAAACTCTGGTTTATTCATTTTTTATCATCATATCAATCTATCTATTTAATAACAATAATGTTTTTCATTTTAAAAGGCTTACATCACTGTCAAACTGTTCGTCACAGCGCACATGTCTTTTATGAAAGGGATTGACTACTATCCCTTATTGATGGTAAGATATAAAGATATTTACTTTTGGAGTTGTTAATATTTGTAACAATTTTAACTTGACAAAGGTAACAATATATTGCATTTATTTGCCTGAAATCAGTTGCAATTTGTATGGTGATTAAAATGAATAATATGCAATGCACAGTTATAGGCAAATTTGACTGACATATGATTAACACATAAACAGCAAATCCCCGTTTATTCTATAACAACAATTTATTCTGGGAAAATGGGAGCAACGTAATACATTTATATTACAACTACAGAAAATAAGTGTCCGTTATTGTCATACTGTTTTTAGTTATTTGTTCAGTTTTGATTTTGACTTAACAACCGACATTTGAATTGATTTAAATGTAACTTATAGAATCATATGTGAAGCTTAAAGTGTATAAAAATCTTTCGTAAATTTGTGTCAGGTCATCACAGTGTGATTGTACTAAATAAAAATTATTAATATGATTAGTCAATGTGGAATCTTTGTGAGATATATTATGTAGCAACCTAACTAGTCAAGAACCTGAGAGCTCATCAATTTTGTCATAAAAGTATTGTGAATATTGGTTGTTGACATTGTCTGGTTGATTTTGAAAACGAGCTTCATATAAGACTGTTTTTATGTTTAAACAACTACAATTACATTTAAAACAAATTTTTTTGAACACACACTAAGTTTATTTTGGCATGTTTTATAAGTAAGACGATTTGTAGCTATAGTACAATGACAAATCGATTTTCCAATTATTGCTTAACGAAACAATGAAATAACTGTTATGGATGCAGTGCTTGTCAGTGTAAATTGTGGTCGTATTTGATAAAATAACCATGATTGTGAAACCATCATTAATCTCGATAGCAATAGGTCTTAGAAAAGGAATCTCCAAGTCCCTATTTGTTAATCAATGTTAAAGACAGATTTTTGTCTGGAGGACAGCCAAATTTGCCAAGGTCTGCCGCTTGCAATATCAGCCAAGTCGGCTGTAATCTCCAATGTTAATAGCTGCAATCCTTCTTCACACAGAAACCACTGTGGTACCTCCAACAAACAGTTAAATGAGTAAATGGAAGTAAACCTTTATCAATGAGATTACAGTCAATAGATTAATAGATTATGAAAAATAGGGACATTCTTTGTTGAGTTGACAATCATTCATTTTGTTGTTGTTGATGAGCTCTCCGTCCTTAGCTAATCTGCAACTAGTGTAAAGCCACCTGATACCCACAATCGATCACCGTCATCACCACAGTGGAATAAACACGCCAAAAATATTAACAGTAGGACCACAAAACCATTTTTAACCCCTGACATTGTGTTTTCACAAAACAGACAGGTAGTGAAGATTTTGACAAGTCTAGAACAACAAAGACATTGTATTTTTACTGTTTAAGACTGCATTAGACCATAATAACTGCTTCTTTATTGTGACGTCATTGATGTCAAATGTTATATGTCTCTATTGCGTTATGTACAGATGGACGAAGTACCATTAAAATCAGACCTTTTCGATTCCATCATGGTCATACATAGGCGACCAAACCTTCATTAATTAGAAACTTTTTATAACAATAATAACCATTAACATTTAAGCTTAACAGCGATTGCAAAGGTCATTACTGATCGATAAAAACATCTTCTTTCAAAAAACACTTGAGTCAAACCACTTCTTCCCATCAACACTTTGTGCAACAATTCTGGTAAGACAATAGAAGACTTGACATGATTCTGAATCACATCATCAAGTATCAAATTTGGGAAGCAAAGTACATACAGACAGACAGACATTTTATTCAGTATTGAGGCCAAAGGCCCAAAATACAAACATATTGCAAGTGATACAAGTGCACATAAAATATACACTGTAGGTTTATGGTTTGACAATTTTAGCTCTACTTTTATCTATCCATTTGAGAAAGTACCACACATTTATAATTATATTTCTATCTTCACTGTCAAGAATGTATCTCAATTTAATCTTGTTGACAGAACTGTACAATAAACTTATTTCTGGCATCTTTATACAATTTACAATCAAGTACAATGTGACATACATCTTCAATACAATTAATATTGTGCAAAGAGCAGTAGGAGCAGACTCTGTCAGAAATTGGTACATTATTGTATCTTCCTGTTTCAATGCCTAGCCCAAAATTGCTACACCTAGACTTTGCTAAAAGAGATTTAAGATAGGGGGAAATAGATAATGTGAGATAGCTTTCGACATGTAGTAATGATATAAAATGCTTGTAGGCAAATGAATCTGAAAGATTATCAATATTAGCAGACCATGATGCCTTTAGAATATCTGAAATACTAAATTTAAACTGATGCATAAACACCAATTGCTATCGCCCACATCCTGTGAAAGCCATACAAGCAAAGTACATGTAGTTCCTAAGCTCGAGGAAATAAGATGTTACCACCCACGAACACCCAAAAGCATGAAAGTATCAATTCAATTTTCTTTACTCACCACTTCTATATAACGTCGTTAAACCAGGGTTAATTTATCATCCAGCTTATACCAACAAAACTGTTAATCAAAGACAAACATTGAATCAATAAAGTACGATGAGATGGAAAGCTTTAATGTGACCAATGCGTCAACTCCTTATAACAAGATTAGTGTTGAAGAAGGTCAGCAAAAACGTGTCAAATTAAATTATGTCTTTAAAGGACTCAAACAGGTCAACAAAAGAAGACTTATAATGTATCATCATCAATGGGGGAATGTTCTTTGCTAGGTCTTTCATGAAAACCTCCATTGAAATGTGAAATAAGAAATTAAAATCAGTTCATGGGAAATAAACAAATAACAGTCCAAAACCGGTATAGGACAAACTTGTGTTGTTAAGTCAATATAAACTGCTCAACAGAAGTTAAGGATTAAACCTATTTTTCTTCATGACATCATCATTGATCAACCAATGCCTGACTGAAGGGTGGTTCCATACAGAGGAATATTGCATAGACACTTATACATTTAAAGAGGGAAACTATCTGTGATTAACAACCCTATTGCCACACAATGATCTCTTAGACTCACAAGATCGATTTGCTTATGCCTGACACGACAAAAATGCAATTGAAAGCAACATTTCCATAGTTGTATGACACATACTTAAGACTTAAGACTTAACAATCCCATACAAATCCGACCATATTGCTTACAGTTGGATAGTTATAGTTGCTAACAGTTTCAGATCCTTTGTTTTTTTGTGATTTTTTTCAGGATGATGTTGTTTTGCATATGGCACATGCTTTCTTCTCATTTCTTATCTTCAGGATAATCTGAGCCCATGTCAACAAGATTTCTGCTTCGAAACTTGAATTTACTTCTTTTCTATGCATAGACACATGTCAGGCAGAAAATAGGTTTGACACTTAACTCTTTTTGAGTAGTATAGGCTCATTTTTTGGCTGCATCATTCAATGCTTATTATGATGGAACATATTTAAGATGTTGTCTGTTATAATGATCTAAAGCAATTTACAGAAGCTAGTAGGGAACATAGAAACCTTTTGGGGATAGATTTAGATATTCAAAAATGCAATTGTTAGTATATAAATATGCTTTGTCATTTTGTCCCTTTTACCTCGAAAAACAAAATCTTGGTAATGTTTCACTTAACGCAACTAATGCGAGAACTGGCCGAATTTAGTGGCCCAAACATGAGTTTGTTATTATTTGTTTAACTAGATCTTTGTATCATTGAGTCAACACAAAGAAAGGCGGTAATCATTCCACCAGTGCAGTACTAAGGATACCTCACTGAGCTTAACCCCCAAATTAACACTACTCCATTACTTAACTTTTCCAATATATGTTTTGTTGGAAATTGCTTCAAGTATGAGCAGCTTTTTTCAATCAATCTTGGAATGTTTCAACCTTATCTGATGATCTTAGCTTCTACATTTTGATTAATTGTTCCTTTTAAATCCAAGATTGTTTTTATTAACTTTGTTAATCAATCGTTAGATACTACTTGCTTATTTCGTACTATCACTAAACGTCTTACTTTAGTTCCTTGTGTTCTGACAATTCCAAAAACAAGCGCAATATCTCCTCTTTAAAGAGAGTGTGGAAACATGAAGTTAAGAATGGTTTGCATTCATCAAAATTAAGTGATTCATTTAGCTGTGTTTCTAATTTGACCAAATCTTTTTTATACATATTTAGCAAATACTAACATTTTTATCTCTCTCTATGATAAATTGGTTCTGTTGTCCCTATGAAAAGACAAGTCTACGTAAAACTGATATCATCTATTCCCTCTTTGTAGATCATATGATTGATAAGCAGATTTCCATTATAAAGAAAGACACGACTTACAAGAAAAACATTTATTTAATAATAATGAATAGAGATATCTAAGTCAAATGCAAAAGCTTGCAGATTCCAAAATATCGCTGTATGATAATAAAAAGTAAACATATATGAATTTCGACAAGAAAGACAACAACAGTTCCATTCTTGCTTAACTTCAAAGACATAAAGAAATCTAAATTCTGAAATTAAAGCAGTTATTAAAGTTTTGCATATCCTTAACCTTATTAGTCGAACATGTTTTAAAGATGTAAAGTTGATTTTATTCTTGTAATGTAAAAAGAAAAAAGGTTGAAAATATAATGTGAACAAATAAAAACGAATAACCTATAAACGGCTTTGACAGTCAGAGCAATTGAATAGGGACTCCACTGATTGGCCCTAATGATGTGTTTCAAAAGAGGCAATCTGAGTTTGACAGAATGCTGCTATCACCTCATTCATCATTAACCATGCCCTGTGGTTCATTATGTTCTGTCAGACATTTACCATATTGATTTTGATTTCGTCTCTCTTAAAAAAAAAACTTTCTAAAAAACTAGATGAGCTTAACATTTTGAAATCAAGATGGACAGCCAGCGAGATACTTGCAACAACTGAAGTATGAACTGATTTCTTCAAGTAATTTCTATTAACTCCCCTTAATAATCAAACATTAGCTTAAATGACATTTAAGTTAAAAATCAATAATTGTGTTTGCATTGATGAATAAGTAATAAATGCATCCATATCAAATTAGCAAAATATACACAGAATCTTTTTATGAACAATACTATAATCAGTTCAATGATTTCAAATCTGTGAAACTGTAGTCATGGCAGCAAAGTGTTAGAAAATACAAAAAGAACCACACATGATACATCTTTTCTATACAAACATTATTCAAATGCCGCTAATATATCGTACTATGGCTGTAAAAACAAAACCACACAAGTAAATAATTACACAAAGGTTTTGGCAAACAGATTCATTACATTCCAAAAAGAGTAATTAACCGAAATATACAAGTTCTCCTCTCAGTTAGGTTATCGACCTGTACTGTGATATGTAAAATGCTTTATTTCACCCACTAGGAAATCTGAAGCTGGCAAGAAACAAATTATTATAAGCTGCCATTTTTTGTATTATAACCGCTAAATCAATTTCACTGAAAGTGGAACTAAGTTATTATTTCTTTGGAACACAATCATGCAAATAGAATTATAACATACTAAGTTATAATACGTATACTAAGAGCAATACATTTGCTTTCAAATTACAGAAAAACTCCTATTTTAATTATTGAAATTAAAATGTTTAAATTTTGTTAACACTTTTTTCCATTAAAATGATTTAGAACAAGATATTCTAGAAATGTATATGCTACTAAAGTACAACACATTAGATCTTCAAGATGATTATGTACTACATTTCTGTAACCTTCTGAAAGTATTAACTATTTCATTCAATGGTAAGACGGATTACTTCGTATTATTTTCAAATAGAATATACTGATTGACTCACAGTATGAAAGAAATATTTGTGTTTACCATGACTAACGTTTATTCTACTTGTCATCTCAAGTTGAGGAATTCCGAATTACTAGGATACTATCACCTTGAAATTTCCAAAGACTCCCAAGATCAAAGACTTCAACCTCAGAAGAGTGGAAAGCAATTTGTTTGCAGCGTGATAGACTTCAGGTCAGGCAATGCGGTCCTCGATCTCTCTGATTAAGACGTCGATCCTTGCTGCCGTCAACATGAAGATGACTTTCCGCTTTTGCAGTCGCGGAAAAGCCAACAATATCCTTTTGAATTAATTTGACTTAAACAGGATTTCTTTTTACTGACTTTTTTACTTTTCCTTCCCTTTGGGGTTATATGTAAATATTGAATGGTACTAGTGATGTATTGGGTGACATACCTCCTTTAAGTAAAATAGTGTCATAAGTGAATTTCAACTTCTTGTTAAGAAATTGTGCCATAAAGAGTATAGTCGACATTACAATCATGTTGTGTCGGAAATCATTTTTGTAACAAATATATTTTATTGAGCAAAAAAGTGGATGGTTATTTTCGTAAATGTTTTGAGGGAAAATTCATAGGAAAGGTTGGATTCGGACAACATAAATTACAAAAGGGAACTTTGAACGCTTGTTGTGAAGAATATCATAATAGTCTCCAAACTTCCTTTACGTGAATTTCAAAGTGTTTAGCCATCCTCATGGGACTTGTGACTGCCAGGTCATTTCATGTTTATGAGATCAAAACTATTGAAGATTGACAATTCTAAGTTTGTTTCATTTTGTTATACCAAAGTGCGTTCACAAACTATAATTTTGCCCTTGCGCTCCATAATAAAAATGAGGATTTGGTTACACAAAAGTAACACATCTGCCTTGAAGGCTTTAACAGATGTAATTAAATTCAAGTATTTTATTGTGATCTTATTCTCTAGAGCTGCAATTAGCGTGAAAAATATCAATATCCAAGCGCTGATTGGATAATCAGGCGCTATAGAAATTTATTATTATTATTATTATTATT
This sequence comes from Steromphala cineraria, assembly GCA_916613615.1. Taxonomy (NCBI): domain Eukaryota; kingdom Metazoa; phylum Mollusca; class Gastropoda; order Trochida; family Trochidae; genus Steromphala; species Steromphala cineraria. The sequence continues at coordinate 59,748,770 of OU744731.1, read as the reverse complement.
AATATGATTGTTTGTCAAAAATGCCTATATTAAGCTTTGAGGGAATTGAATTATGATGAATTAAAGTCATTCAATTTCATCAAATTTATTTTATTTCAGCGTTGTCAATATCTTATCAAAACACTTGTCAGCATCTTCATAAACATTTTGGTTTTGAGAAATTTCAAATTTTTACGAAGTCATTTAATTTCTTTTTACGAAGTAAAATATTTCATCAATGCGTGTTTAACAAATACTTTTTTCATAAAATAATTTTAATACTTTGATGGCTGTATCGCAATCAGTCAATCAATTTTGTTAAGTAATCAGGTAATGTACGCAATGCCTGGAAATTGTAGTCATTGAACACAATGACGAGGCTTGTGAACATTCACTGGTTAAGTCATTCTACATATTGCTAGTTTGTAAAATGACTAACATATGTAGAGGATATTATATGAGTCACAATGACATACTATGTTTACGACACGAGTGGCTAAATATAAGTATTTCCCGAGTGCCCTAGGGCAACATATGAAAAATATGAACCTCGATAAGACTGCCCTCGTAGGTAATAATTTGTATTCTGCTTTTCATGTTTCGTTTAACCATTATTTCAAAAATTTTCTTGATTACTGAATGATTACTTAAGCAAAAGGATATTGGACCATTTTTTTATTGTATACGAATACAATTGTTCTCTTTTAAATTTCCTGAAGAGCAACAAATCTGGTTTCAAACGTCCAGTGATCAGGATAATCTCTTGGTAACCAATCCTGTCTCAGGGTACGAACGTTACACTAACTCGACTAATCTGTACCCTGGGCTCAGAAGCTATAGATTTGCTCACTCGGCCCAATCAATTCATCTTCTCATTGAATTTTTATAGAGAAGGTGGCAAGAAAATGATTTGATTGGCTATATCCAAAGAATCTAGCTTCTGAGCTCATGGTACAGATTAGTGGAGTTAGCGTAACGTTCGTGCCCGGAAACAGGATGTTGGTAACCTTAATGAACTGGTTGGTCGAAATGACAGGATTTCAAAGGAGGCAAGCTGAGTCGCATTCATTCGATTTAACCGAGTTGAGATCGTTCCCTGCTGTGTTATGTTCAGTCAAAACCTGTCACTTGACACATTTCTAACGTGTTATGCTTTTAGCCATAAGTGCAGATGTCACAGTCATTAGTGTATGAAGAAATAAGTCACAGGAATGGTTTTGTGACAAAATAAGCCATTTTTTCCCCAAAGAGGACAACTTACTTCTTCTATGATGAGCTTTTGTTGCTCCTAAATTCTGCAACGTATAAAATGTTGTAAAGATAATAACACTTTAAGAAGGCACAACATCCTAAAAGGTTAATTGATGCGCTTTCTGAGAAAAGGGTTTCAAATCATCCGTTTCTGAGTTTTGTTTTTATATTTGTAATACTTTGTAGTACCACTATCTTAGTGAACTTGTAATCGTTACTGAAACTCTTGACACTTAGGAAGTTGAGCAGCACATGATATGATTTTTGACAAAAAAAACCTTCTGGTGATCATTGACAATCACAACATAGTTTTGTTAGGAATATGTGGTCTAGATAACATAGCTTGATAGTCACTTATTTATGTTATTAAAATCATTGATCGTGTATGAATAAGACAAACGTCTGTTATTGTTAATATTCCCAATATCTGCATAAACAAGGTATTATGACAAATTGTGATCTGATATTTACAAGAAACGAATAATCTCATTGTCTGTTGGGGGCACCTGCCATCTGAAAAGGGTAATCGAATTGTTGTAATTTGGTAGATAGTTTTCATATCACTTAATCTTGTTATGATAACAATCAAAATATAATGATTATTCATGAATTTTTGTACCCAAAATATGTTTAGTAAAACTTTGATAGACGTCAGAATTAAAGTTCAGTACCAATAACTTTGCTATGCTTACGTAACTTACATTTTGGTATTTGTGTTAATTAATGTGATAGATGATGATTCTTTGTCATGGTAACTTCCATTAACCATTGCTTTTCAAATGAATCGTAAATATTAACAACACAGAAACTTCAAACATCAAATCACCTGCAAACATGCCTATTGAATCAAATCAAAACCCTCTTGACATGTAGATCAAACTTATGTAAAAGTAATGCAAAAAATCAAAAAGATTTTTCCATGGAAACTGCAAACAAAAATTACAAACATACAAACATGCAACAAAAAAGGTACATATAAGCATGATATTTGTGGCAAAAAATTAGTTTCATTTAGCTGGTTGATTAGTTCTTGTCCTGAAATGTTATCATCATATAAGGACGAACGGACAACGGATGTAACCCGTTTTAATGTCACTGAAAACTGTGGTAGAAGACAAAAGCTCAATGTTTTTGTTGTTTTCAAATACATGCACGTATACTTGGTGTTATTACACCGCTAATGGCTGAAATATTGCCAATGCGAGGTTATAAGAATAATCAACGAGTTGCGAGGAATTACGGATTATCTGTCCTGAGTTAACTATTGTGATAAACTCCGAGCTTCAGCGAGGAGTTTGATACAATAATTCACGAGGGACTGATAATCCGTAATACCGAGCATCGAGTTGGTTATTCTTTTTCTTACCCAAGATGATTTTGATGCGTAAAAACGGGGGAAAAGGAGAAACATTAAAAAACTACGCTCGGCCGGTAAAGTACAAATTGTACTCATACACCATTCATAAATTTGCTCATTACTTCAGGTGTAGTTCGCAACTTAAGATCCTATTTGAACGAGTTTATTATATTGATGTCACATTACATTTAAAAATATTGTCTCATATCATAAAAAAGCGCTTTTGTTGACCGCGCACAACCGAAAAGAAAAAGAAAGACGTCGTTAGCTTTCGTTACGTTTGACAAGCCTAGTGAGGAATGTATGACGTCACTGTTTGACGTCATGTTTAATGACGTCATAGAGCTATGACGTAACGACAGTAAGGCCATCGACTCTCCCACCTAGCGACGCCTTGAAGATTTAAACTAGTATTTACGGCAAAGAAAACATCAGAAGGTCTTGATTTCCCATTAAAAATGTTTTAGTAATGTGTGACTTTCGCAATTTAAGTATAAGATTTTTCATCTTTATCTCTCAACTGAAATAGAAGATCCATGCGAGTCATGAATGGATGCAAAAAAGTTCCGTCAACCAATCAAAATGCGAGTTATTTTTAGAAAAACTGTCATTCCCATGACCATTATGCAAACTTTAATACTCGGAATATCCGTGCCCGCTTGGGTAAGAAAAAACAATAACTCACCCATTCACTCACTTAATATTATTTGAATGTGGAAGCCATGATAATTAATACTTCTAATGGCCGTCAAATACGGGTTATTGAAATGAATTCGATGTTTCTCTGGACTACTTAGGATTTATGTCTGGTCCTCAAGCAATCGACGTGACACTGGAATTTTTTTTGTATTATGAACTAATGGAGATTTTGTTATTTAATGCTAAGCAACACCCACCGAATATCTTTTTTTGTAAACCAATTATCCAACAAATTTTTGTTTTCAGATCGCATTGTTTTCATTACAAAAATTGCTTCCTAATAAAATGATAATGCTTTGTTTCAATAACAACCCCAAATATATATTTCTGAAATGCATATCTGATTACCGACAGAATAACTTTTTCTTTACATGAGATTACAAGAAGTAAGATTCGGTTTCATCGAGGACAATACCAAAGGCTAATCAGCAGATGAGATTCTCTCCTACGGTATTGATGAATCGTCAGAGAGTTAGTCATTTGGTGCTATTTTCATTGTTCTTTCGTTTTTGTTTCTTTATATGAATAACAACTCCAGTCATTAACTCTGCTTTGATAACTTTTGTTAAATGGGTAATTTTATAACTTCATGACTGTATTTGATTACTGAACAAAGTAATCATTGTTGTTTTACTTAAAATGTGTAACCGATTGATGCACAAATTTCAAAGAATAGTGCAATGGGTTATGATTTATGGTGAAAATGGGTGGTGTTGATCTCAATGACAGGATGATATCTCTGTACAGAATATCTGCTCGCACAAGCAAATGGACTTTTAGAACAATCTTTCACATGATTGACATGAGTTTGGTGAACTCGTGGATCTTCTACAGAGGGAAGACGTCTAGCAAAATGCAGTTCCTGTTCCATATGACCGTAGGAAAATTCCTGGCGTACAGTGAACCTCTCCGGAAAAGAGTCCCAATACCTCCACAAGCAGCCAGAAAAGCTGGGGCTAAACATTTGCCCAGATTTATTGAATTGAAGAATGCTGCTCGTTGCAGACATCCAGGGTGCAAGACGGGGAAATCCCGAGTAATGTGCATGGTGTTCCTTTGCATGCATGAATGTTTTGAAAACTTTCACCTGTGACTCGATTCCTGTCTTTGAGAACACATTGCCTCAATGTTTTGACACTTGTCAGTTTGAATTTAGGTTTAAAGTTTGTTTCAAGAGACCCTTTGTTCACCAGCACTTGTCTGTGCATCCAAGACATTCATATTTTGCTATACCACGCATTTCCAAGGCAGAATTCAGCGTCGGTTGCCAGTTCTATTATGCTCAGTGAAAATCTCATGGCATATGCAGTATTAAAAGGTTAAGTTTTCATCTTTGTTGTGTTTTTATTGAATACAACCGATATAAAGCCTTAAGACAGTGTAGTTAAGAGTGAAAGCGTCAAGTTGTAAATCTCTGGGTTTTATTGAAGCCTATTTAAAGACAAATACAGCCTAATTGTTCAATTTACAGATTTGTCTTTCTCAAAATTGCATTTTATACTGTTTTGAGTAAGGTATCCCTATCAAAAAATAATTTTATAGTGTCCACCTGCATACATTTTGTGCAACTTTGGACCCCATGTCCACATATGAGGCCCCCCAAAATAATCAAGGGAGATACCAATCGATAAAAACTATCCCTATCACATTCATAAGTGGTCATATATAGACAATAAAACCAGGATTGTAACAATAACAGAAAATGACACCCCTGGGTCCCAGGAGGATATGGCATATATTTGGTGTATCTTTCACAATGAAACATATCAAAACAGGGTTTGCTTAAGAATTAGCTCAATATAACAGACTGTTATTTACTTTACAAGTCATTTCATAGTGGGTGTAATCGATTACAATATCGGCTATTGTTTAAGGAAAAAGATTCTGATCTTTAGTTTTGATGGAACACCAGAACGTTCATCGGTTTGTCAAAATGACGAGAATTGACTAAAAAGGAATAACATTTATTTATTCAGACACTTCATATGTACAAAAGTTCCTGTCATAAACTTTTCTGGGGTTTCGTGAGTAAACATGGTTGTTTATTGAATCGGTGCTTTGTTTAATCTAGCTCTTTGTCTTCAATGTCACATTCAGCCTTTGTTTACCAATCGTGAAACATGGAATCAATGGTATGAACGTTGTGACATATGAGCATTTCATTTCTATGTTGTGTCACTTGCTACATTCACAGATAAAATCTATCGAAAGATTAAAAATGTAAAGTGAAAATAATGTTTTTCTCTTTTTAGTAATTTCAGTTGAATGATAGGGACATTTTAGTGACAGACTTCATTCTGCTATCAACATCTAAATATTTCGTTTTATATGTTTAAACACACCATTTAACAAAATAATCTAAAATAATGTATTGACAGACAAAAAAAACAAGAAAACTTTTAGAAATAGTTATCGTTTGAAAAAATACCAAACTTGCTTTACAAACCATCGCTATGTGAACGAGCTGTCAATTATGCCAAGAACAAACCATATGCTTGAAACGTTATTGTTTGTAATACAATTGAGACACATTACAGACTGGACTCTACTCACTCACTGAGCCGGATGTTGTTGCTTCACTTCCTAGTGTCGCGCAAATATTGCAAGTCCTTGCTAAAGGTGAGGTAAAATGATTGATGTGTAAAAACAATGTTCTAAAAGGACCTTAAGTCAACTATCTCTTACCGATTTTTGTACATTATATAAAATAAATAAATTCGTTATAGTTATTATGCTTGTTGTCCAGCTAATTATTGATAAGATGAAATGATAAGACATTTATATTGGTACCTTTATTGACTAATTTACGAAAAGCAATTTAAGTTGACAGTTGTGTTAAGTGAAATACAATTTCAAAACGATATATTTATTTTCATTTTATTTTTTTATTATTTGAAATAGCCAATTAACCGAGAAACATGTACATGTAAGTGCAAGTCATCTATGTCAAATATGCAGATATTGACAACCCAGATATATATTCTGTCTGGAGTCTATCGCGTGACAATATATACTTGTGTCAAACTCCAAAATATTCATTTTTTGCATTCAGTATTTCGTGTTGAAAGTCACTAAATGTCTTACTATCTATCCCTGTTGATGTAGGTCATTGGAAATGACAACTGTTTATACTCAAAGTTATTTATATATGTCTACCTTAAGATTCCTTCTTCAAGCTGATCTGGAATGTTCAGTTAAGAAAATTGACGTTTCGTGCTAGTCCGATCATAAAAAATACAAATGTGAAGCTAACGACACCCACATCATTTCAAAACTGGTTTTTCTAATTCTTACAAATGCAGCGTGTGCCTCAGTAAACGTTTTGTTGTACTCGGGACACAAGCTAAAATTTGTTGTTAACCTCGTATGAAAACCATTAACAATGTAGGTTTTATCGATCTCTTATCAAAAACATTTGACCTTTAGCAATCATTTACAATACATTTCTCCCATTCGAACCCTTGATGTTTTCGTCTCCAATAAAAGGGCGAAATAGAAATATGGATAAGATATGGCGGAAGGGAGATGGGACTTAGCGAAGAAGGGATGCAAAATAACAAGACGCGAAGCACGTTTGTCTTACCATTTGCATCAAGTTTTTGCTATTTCACAAGATTTTTTAACCAAAGCCTCAGAAAACACAACAAAGCGAAGTTGCGAATGGCTAAATAACTTTACACGTAAAACAATGTGAATTTGGCAATAAAAAAACATTCTTTAGAACAATATGTTAAAAGAGATGTAATCAAATGTCAACACAGGTACAGATACTGGACATATCACAATTAATATTTATGTCAACGCAATATGACAGATCATATTGACATATTTATCAACCATTGAATGTAAAGCACATTGCTTGTCAGTCACGTCTTGCATGAAACATCGCTTAGAAAACGATAATATGTTTTGGGCTTTTGGTAATTCAAGATCTTATCTGTTAGAAAGTACAAGGAAGAAAGGCTTTCCTCAGAGTACATTTGATTTGAACTCCTGGAGAGAATTATATGATCATCTTTTTTAGATTGAGATGACGTATTTGACTCCATGAAGACGTTCTTTTTCCATTAAGGCCCCCCTCCCATTATTTTTTTTGGTTTGTCTTCATAAACAGGTTTTTGATTATAAAGGCGATGATTTATCATCCTTGTATTAAAGGGGGAGTAGCAGGGGGAATATACATGTAAGGTGATGTCAGGAAAATGAAAATCAATGGTTCAAATGCATTTAAACTAAATGGAGCAGTAATAATTCAAATATATGATGTAAAGTTTAGCCATGCCATTCCTTTTCCTAACATAAAAAGATTTAAGGTGTTCAAACAAAATTGTCGCCATTGGATTTAAGGTGTATCTTCATACTCTGTCATCTGACTATGTATTGAGATTATTGACATTATCAAAATAATACATTTAGCATTAACGTACAACTATCAGTGAAAATTTTGAAATATAAAATTATAAAAAAAACGTGCTACGTGTATTCAGTGCAAGCTGTTAAATAATTTAGCGAAAAATATGTAACTATACCAGAGAACATGAAGTGTGTTATCTTGTATTTTTTACTATACATGCAGAGGATACCTTTAATGCTGAACAAACTTCTGAAATAAGTAAAAAGTTTTTTTTTAAACTAACCAAAATTTCTTAAATTAATAATTAGTTGTGAGAAAAACGTCAAAAGATATGGATTTGGTGTTTTTAAAAAAGAAAAAAAAGCTTTTTGTTAAAAACTCTTTGTTACAGACCTTGGTTCAACAGCTTCGTAAATTATGTATAGGTTTATAGTACTGGCATTATATTCCTGCCAAAACACCACTAAAAGAAGACATGTGGAAATGTTCTTACCTTGACACGATGTTGGTGTTGGTGAAAAAGTGTTTTGTTTCCTTTAATAATTAGTTATAAGTTCGGACCTTACCGTCTTATGATTTGAATAAATAGGTGTTCCATGAGATTTTGTGACATCTAGCAATGAGAAGCACAGTGAACTTATTATTCCAACCAATACATACATATGACATGTGAAAAAGATCTTAGCAAAACACCAAGTCTTGGTCAGTTTGCCCTGAATGTCATGAGGGTTGTGTAAAATCAATTGAAAGGTCATTGTTAAATAACCTTGAGGTTGTAGAAGTTAAGAGGACATTGTTATCTCAGCTTATTAAAGGGGTAGTTGCTCGTATTTAGGGGAAATATAAAACTGTTTAATTAAGTTGTATGATTTAATATTTAAAGGGGCAGTAGCACTTTTTTATGGGGAATATAAGGTGATGTAAGGAAAATGGAAATTAATGGTTCTAATTGAAAGACAATGTATTTAAACTAAATGGAGTAGTAATAATTCAAATATATAACGTAAACTTAAGCCTTGCCATTTCTTTTCCTTACACAAAATGAATTAAATGTTTTCACATAAAATGGCCGCCAATGGATTTTATGTGAATATTCATGCTTTTTCTCTGACTATAGATGATTGGCTTGTGTAATGAGTTGTTGACACTGTAAAAATGATACATCAACACTTTACTTACAATTATCAGTGAAACATTTGAGATATGAAATTATCAACAAAACGTGTTACTGCCCCTTTATAGACGGAGAATAAAACAAATAAATACATGTCCAAAATGTATATGTTTGTTAACATGTACAAATTTGAAATGAACTTAAGTTATTTTTTTTCTAACTGAAAATTCAACAAGATGTTTGAAAGGTACCCTACTCTACCCTTTTATCAAATAAATAACAGGCACTTACTTAGAATAGAATATTAACCAAGCAAAGTTATATAAAAGTTTTCAGTTGTTTTATGAATACTTATATTGTGATATGTTAAAAGATTAAGACATTACGTTGCTATAGTTGGAACGCAGGCAATTTATAGAACCCCGTTGTTTGGGGTGCCAAACTTTTTCTGTGCAACGAAAAAGGGTGAAGTTCTAGGGCGCAACTATGCTTGAGAAGTGGATAGTATGGTGGAACGTCTTGACAGAACTTAATGAACCATAGGACCTTGTTGATGATAAATGTGCTCTCTTGTGTCAAATTCAGTTTGCCTCTTTAGAAAACCCATAATTAGGGTCAATCAGTTGACTCATGGGAACTAAATGAAATTATCGGATTACTTGGTTTTAAAGCTTAACTGTAATTTTTTTCAGATGTTAATCACAACTTACCTTTTTCGGAATAAATCTAGTATGAAATTTAAATTAAATGGGGCCATTTTGGTGATAAATTGTTTCGCTTTTAAAAAATCATTTCGGAATATAGGTAAATTTGCTAGTTTGAGTAAATCAATAAAACATTTTTAATGGTTCTGTTATAGCACACATATCTACACGGAATGCATGTTTTATTTTTACCCTGGTGTAAACCAAGCAGCCAATAACAGCGCTTGAAGGTCAGCTCCCGCGCACATATCTACACCGAATGCATGTTTTATTTTTACCCTGGTGTAAACCAAGCAGCCAATAACAGCGCTTGAAGGTCAGCTCCCGCGCACATATCTACACCGAATGCATGTTTTATTTTTACCCTGGTGTAAACCAAGCAGCCAATAACAGCGCTTGAAGGTCAGCTCCCGCGCACATATCTACACCGAATGCATGTTTTATTTTTACCCTGGTGTAAACCAAGCAGCCAATAACAGCGCTTGAAGGTCAGCTCCCGCGCACATATCTACACCGAATGCATGTTTTATTTTTACCCTGGTGTAAACCAAGCAGCCAATAACAGCGCTTGAAGGTCAGCTCCCGCGCACATATCTACACCGAATGCATGTTTTATTTTTACCCTGGTGTAAACCAAGCAGCCAATAACAGCGCTTGAAGGTCAGCTCCCGCGCACATATCTACACCGAATGCATGTTTTATTTTTACCCTGGTGTAAACCAAGCAGCCAATAACAGCGCTTGAAGGTCAGCTCCCGCGCACATATCTACACCGAATGCATGTTTTATTTTTACCCTGGTGTAAACCAAGCAGCCAATAACAGCGCTTGAAGGTCAGCTCCCGCGCACATATCTACACCGAATGCATGTTTTATTTTTACCCTGGTGTAAACCAAGCAGCCAATAACAGCGCTTGAAGGTCAGCTCCCGCGCACATATCTACACCGAATGCATGTTTTATTTTTACCCTGGTGTAAACCAAGCAGCCAATAACAGCGCTTGAAGGTCAGCTCCCGCGCACATATCTACACCGAATGCATGTTTTATTTTTACCCTGGTGTAAACCAAGCAGCCAATAACAGTGCTTGAAGGTCAGCTCCCGCGCACATATCTACACCGAATGCATGTTTTATTTTTACCCTGGTGTAAACCAAGCAGCCAATAACAGCGCTTGAAGGTCAGCTCCCGCGCACATATCTACACCGAATGCATGTTTTATTTTTACCCTGGTGTAAACCAAGCAGCCAATAACAGCGCTTGAAGGTCAGCTCCCGCGCACATATCTACACCGAATGCATGTTTTATTTTTACCCTGGTGTAAACCAAGCAGCCAATAACAGCGCTTGAAGGTCAGCTCCCGCGCACATATCTACACCGAATGCATGTTTTATTTTTACCCTGGTGTAAACCAAGCAGCCAATAACAGCGCTTGAAGGTCAGCTCCCGCGCACATATCTACACCGAATGCATGTTTTATTTTTACCCTGGTGTAAACCAAGCAGCCAATAACAGCGCTTGAAGGTCAGCTCCCGCGCACATATCTACACCGAATGCATGTTTTATTTTTACCCTGGTGTAAACCAAGCAGCCAATAACAGCGCTTGAAGGTCAGCTCCCGCGCACATATCTACACCGAATGCATGTTTTATTTTTACCCTGGTGTAAACCAAGCAGCCAATAACAGTGCTTGAAGGTCAGCTCCCGCGCACATATCTACACCGAATGCATGTTTTATTTTTACCCTGGTGTAAACCAAGCAGCCAATAACAGTGCTTGAAGGTCAGCTCCCGCGCACATATCTACACCGAATGCATGTTTTATTTTTACCCTGGTGTAAACCAAGCAGCCAATAACAGTGCTTGAAGGTCAGCTCCCGCGCACATATCTACACCGAATGCATGTTTTATTTTTACCCTGGTGTAAACCAAGCAGCCAATAACAGTGCTTGAAGGTCAGCTCCCGCGCACATATCTACACCGAATGCATGTTTTATTTTTACCCTGGTGTAAACCAAGCAGCCAATAACAGCGCTTGAAGGTCAGCTCCCGCGCACATATCTACACCGAATGCATGTTTTATTTTTACCCTGGTGTAAACCAAGCAGCCAATAACAGCGCTTGAAGGTCAGCTCCCGCGCACATATCTACACCGAATGCATGTTTTATTTTTACCCTGGTGTAAACCAAGCAGCCAATAACAGCGCTTGAAGGTCAGCTCCCGCGCACATATCTACACCGAATGCATGTTTTATTTTTACCCTGGTGTAAACCAAGCAGCCAATAACAGCGCTTGAAGGTCAGCTCCCGCGCACATATCTACACCGAATGCATGTTTTATTTTTACCCTGGTGTAAACCAAGCAGCCAATAACAGCGCTTGAAGGTCAGCTCCCGCGCACATATCTACACCGAATGCATGTTTTATTTTTACCCTGGTGTAAACCAAGCAGCCAATAACAGTGCTTGAAGGTCAGCTCCCGCGCACATATCTACACCGAATGCATGTTTTATTTTTACCCTGGTGTAAACCAGGCAGCCAATAACAGTGCTTGAAGGTCAGCTCCCGCGCACATATCTACACCGAATGCATGTTTTATTTTTACCCTGGTGTAAACCAAGCAGCCAATAACAGTGCTTGAAGGTCAGCTCCCGCGCACATATCTACACCGAATGCATGTTTTATTTTTACCCTGGTGTAAACCAAGCAGCCAATAACAGTGCTTGAAGGTCAGCTCCCGCGCACATATCTACACCGAATGCATGTTTTATTTTTACCCTGGTGTAAACCAAGCAGCCAATAACAGTGCTTGAAGGTCAGCTCCCGCGCACATATCTACACCGAATGCATGTTTTATTTTTACCCTGGTGTAAACCAAGCAGCCAATAACAGCGCTTGAAGGTCAGCTCCCGCGCACATATCTACACCGAATGCATGTTTTATTTTTACCCTGGTGTAAACCAAGCAGCCAATAACAGTGCTTGAAGGTCAGCTCCCGCGCACATATCTACACCGAATGCATGTTTTATTTTTACCCTGGTGTAAACCAAGCAGCCAATAACAGCGCTTGAAGGTCAGCTCCCGCGCACATATCTACACCGAATGCATGTTTTATTTTTACCCTGGTGTAAACCAAGCAGCCAATAACAGCGCTTGAAGGTCAGCTCCCGCGCACATATCTACACCGAATGCATGTTTTATTTTTACCCTGGTGTAAACCAAGCAGCCAATAACAGCGCTTGAAGGTCAGCTCCCGCGCACATATCTACACCGAATGCATGTTTTATTTTTACCCTGGTGTAAACCAAGCAGCCAATAACAGCGCTTGAAGGTCAGCTCCCGCGCACATATCTACACCGAATGCATGTTTTATTTTTACCCTGGTGTAAACCAAGCAGCCAATAACAGCGCTTGAAGGTCAGCTCCCGCGCACATATCTACACCGAATGCATGTTTTATTTTTACCCTGGTGTAAACCAAGCAGCCAATAACAGCGCTTGAAGGTCAGCTCCCGCGCACATATCTACACCGAATGCATGTTTTATTTTTACCCTGGTGTAAACCAAGCAGCCAATAACAGCGCTTGAAGGTCAGCTCCCGCGCACATATCTACACCGAATGCATGTTTTATTTTTACCCTGGTGTAAACCAAGCAGCCAATAACAGCGCTTAAAGGTCAGCTCCCGCGCACATATCTACACCGAATGCATGTTTTATTTTTACCCTGGTGTAAACCAAGCAGCCAATAACAGCGCTTGAAGGTCAGCTCCCGCGCACATATCTACACCGAATGCATGTTTTATTTTTACCCTGGTGTAAACCAAGCAGCCAATAACAGCGCTTGAAGGTCAGCTCCCGCGCACATATCTACACCGAATGCATGTTTTATTTTTACCCTGGTGTAAACCAAGCAGCCAATAACAGCGCTTGAAGGTCAGCTCCCGCGCACATATCTACACCGAATGCATGTTTTATTTTTACCCTGGTGTAAACCAAGCAGCCAATAACAGCGCTTGAAGGTCAGCTCCCGCGCACATATCTACACCGAATGCATGTTTTATTTTTACCCTGGTGTAAACCAAGCAGCCAATAACAGCGCTTGAAGGTCAGCTCCCGCGCACATATCTACACCGAATGCATGTTTTATTTTTACCCTGGTGTAAACCAAGCAGCCAATAACAGCGCTTGAAGGTCAGCTACCGCGCACATATCTACACCGAATGCATGTTTTATTTTTACCCTGGTGTAAACCAAGCAGCCAATAACAGCGCTTGAAGGTCAGCTCCCGCGCACATATCTACACCGAATGCATGTTTTATTTTTACCCTGGTGTAAACCAAGCAGCCAATAACAGCGCTTGAAGGTCAGCTCCCGCGCACATATCTACACCGAATGCATGTTTTATTTTTACCCTGGTGTAAACCAAGCAGCCAATAACAGCGCTTGAAGGTCAGCTCCCGCGCACATATCTACACCGAATGCATGTTTTATTTTTACCCTGGTGTAAACCAAGCAGCCAATAACAGCGCTTGAAGGTCAGCTCCCGCGCACATATCTACACCGAATGCATGTTTTATTTTTACCCTGGTGTAAACCAAGCAGCCAATAACAGCGCTTGAAGGTCAGCTCCCGCGCACATATCTACACCGAATGCATGTTTTATTTTTACCCTGGTGTAAACCAAGCAGCCAATAACAGCGCTTGAAGGTCAGCTCCCGCGCACATATCTACACCGAATGCATGTTTTATTTTTACCCTGGTGTAAACCAAGCAGCCAATAACAGTGCTTGAAGGTCAGCTCCCGCGCACATATCTAAACCGAATGCATGTTTTATTTTTACCCTGGTGTAAACCAAGCAGCCAATAACAGCGCTTGAAGGTCAGCTCCCGCGCACATATCTACACCGAATGCATGTTTTATTTTTACCCTGGTGTAAACCAAGCAGCCAATAACAGTGCTTGAAGGTCAGCTCCCGCGCACATATCTACATCGAATGCATGTTTCATTTTTACCCTGGTGTAAACCAAGCAGCCAATAACAGCGCTTGAAGGTCAGCTCCCGCGCACATATCTACACCGAATGCATGTTTTATTTTTACCCTGGTGTAAACCAAGCAGCCAATAACAGCGCTTGAAGGTCAGCTCCCGCGCACATATCTACACCGAATGCATGTTTTATTTTTACCCTGGTGTAAACCAAGCAGCCAATAACAGCGCTTGAAGGTCAGCTCCCGCGCACATATCTACACCGAATGCATGTTTTATTTTTACCCTGGTGTAAACCAAGCAGCCAATAACAGTGCTTGAAGGTCAGCTCCCGCGCACATATCTACACCGAATGCATGTTTTATTTTTACCCTGGTGTAAACCAAGCAGCCAATAACAGTGCTTGAAGGTCAGCTCCTGCGCACATATCTACACCGAATGAATGTTTTATTTTTACCCTGGTGTAAACCAAGCAGCCAATAACAGCGCTTGAAGGTCAGCTCCCGCGCACATATCTACACCGAATGCATGTTTTATTTTTACCCTGGTGTAAACCAAGCAGCCAATAACAGCGCTTGAAGGTCAGCTCCCGCGCACATATCTACACCGAATGCATGTTTTATTTTTACCCTGGTGTAAACCAAGCAGCCAATAACAGCGCTTGAAGGTCAGCTCCCGCGCACATATCTACACCGAATGCATGTTTTATTTTTACCCTGGTGTAAACCAAGCAGCCAATAACAGTGCTTGAAGGTCAGCTCCTGCGCACATATCTACACCGAATGCATGTTTTATTTTTACCCTGGTGTAAACCAAGCAGCCAATAACAGCGCTTGAAGGTCAGCTCCCGCGCACATATCTACACCGAATGCATGTTTTATTTTTACCCTGGTGTAAACCAAGCAGCCAATAACAGCGCTTGAAGGTCAGCTCCCGCGCACATATCTACACCGAATGCATGTTTTATTTTTACCCTGGTGTAAACCAAGCAGCCAATAACAGTGCTTGAAGGTCAGCTCCCGCGCACATATCTACACCGAATGCATGTTTTATTTTTACCCTGGTGTAAACCAAGCAGCCAATAACAGCGCTTGAAGGTCAGCTCCCGCGCACATATCTACACCGAATGCATGTTTTATTTTTTCCCTGGTGTAAACCAAGCAGCCAATAACAGCGCTTGAAGGTCAGCTCCCGCGCACATATCTACACCGATTGCATGTTTTATTTTTACCCTGGTGTAAACCAAGCAGCCAATAACAGCGCTTGAAGGTCAGCTCCCGCGCACATATCTACACCGAATGCATGTTTTATTTTTACCCTGGTGTAAACCAAGCAGCCAATAACAGCGCTTGAAGGTCAGCTCCCGCGCACATATCTACACCGAATGCATGTTTTATTTTTACCCTGGTGTAAACCAAGCAGCCAATAACAGCGCTTGAAGGTCAGCTCCCGCGCACATATCTACACCGAATGCATGTTTTATTTTTACCCTGGTGTAAACCAAGCAGCCAATAACAGCGCTTGAAGGTCAGCTCCCGCGCACATATCTACACCGAATGCATGTTTTATTTTTACCCTGGTGTAAACCAAGCAGCCAATAACAGCGCTTGAAGGTCAGCTCCCGCGCACATATCTACACCGAATGCATGTTTTATTTTTACCCTGGTGTAAACCAAGCAGCCAATAACAGCGCTTGAAGGTCAGCTCCCGCGCACATATCTACACCGAATGCATGTTTTATTTTTACCCTGGTGTAAACCAAGCAGCCAATAACAGCGCTTGAAGGTCAGCTCCCGCGCACATATCTACACCGAATGCATGTTTTATTTTTACCCTGGTGTAAACCAAGCAGCCAATAACAGTGCTTGAAGGTCAGCTCCCGCGCACATATCTACACCGAATGCATGTTTTATTTTTACCCTGGTGTAAACCAAGCAGCCAATAACAGCGCTTGAAGGTCAGCTCCCGCGCACATATCTACACCGAATGCATGTTTTATTTTTACCCTGGTGTAAACCAAGCAGCCAATAACAGCGCTTGAAGGTCAGCTCCCGCGCACATATCTACACCGAATGCATGTTTTATTTTTACCCTGGTGTAAACCAAGCAGCCAATAACAGCGCTTGAAGGTCAGCTCCCGCGCACATATCTACACCGAATGCATGTTTTATTTTTACCCTGGTGTAAACCAAGCAGCCAATAACAGCGCTTGAAGGTCAGCTCCCGCGTACATATCTACACCGAATGCATGTTTTATTTTTACCCTGGTGTAAACCAAGCAGCCAATAACAGTGCTTGAAGGTCAGCTCCTGCGCACATATCTACACCGAATGCATGTTTTATTTTTACCCTGGTGTAAACCAAGCAGCCAATAACAGCGCTTGAAGGTCAGCTCCCGCGCACATATCTACACCGAATGCATGTTTTATTTTTACCCTGGTGTAAACCAAGCAGCCAATAACAGCGCTTGAAGGTCAGCTCCCGCGCACATATCTACACCGAATGCATGTTTTATTTTTACCCTGGTGTAAACCAAGCAGCCAATAACAGTGCTTGAAGGTCAGCTCCCGCGCACATATCTACACCGAATGCATGTTTTATTTTTACCCTGGTGTAAACCAAGCAGCCAATAACAGCGCTTGAAGGTCAGCTCCCGCGCACATATCTACACCGAATGCATGTTTTATTTTTACCCTGGTGTAAACCAAGCAGCCAATAACAGCGCTTGAAGGTCAGCTCCCGCGCACATATCTACACCGATTGCATGTTTTATTTTTACCCTGGTGTAAACCAAGCAGCCAATAACAGCGCTTGAAGGTCAGCTCCCGCGCACATATCTACACCGAATGCATGTTTTATTTTTACCCTGGTGTAAACCAAGCAGCCAATAACAGCGCTTGAAGGTCAGCTCCCGCGCACATATCTACACCGAATGCATGTTTTATTTTTACCCTGGTGTAAACCAAGCAGCCAATAACAGCGCTTGAAGGTCAGCTCCAGCGCACATATCTACACCGAATGCATGTTTTATTTTTACCCTGGTGTAAACCAAGCAGCCAATAACAGCGCTTGAAGGTCAGCTCCCGCGCACATATCTACACCGAATGCATGTTTTATTTTTACCCTGGTGTAAACCAAGCAGCCAATAACAGCGCTTGAAGGTCAGCTCCCGCGCACATATCTACACCGAATGCATGTTTTATTTTTACCCTGGTGTAAACCAAGCAGCCAATAACAGCGCTTGAAGGTCAGCTCCCGCGCACATATCTACACCGAATGCATGTTTTATTTTTACCCTGGTGTAAACCAAGCAGCCAATAACAGCGCTTGAAGGTCAGCTCCCGCGCACATATCTACACCGAATGCATGTTTTATTTTTACCCTGGTGTAAACCAAGCAGCCAATAACAGTGCTTGAAGGTCAGCTCCCGCGCACATATCTACACCGAATGCATGTTTTATTTTTACCCTGGTGTAAACCAAGCAGCCAATAACAGCGCTTGAAGGTCAGCTCCCGCGCACATATCTACACCGAATGCATGTTTTATTTTTACCCTGGTGTAAACCAAGCAGCCAATAACAGCGCTTGAAGGTCAGCTCCCGCGCACATATCTACACCGAATGCATGTTTTATTTTTACCCTGGTGTAAACCAAGCAGCCAATAACAGCGCTTGAAGGTCAGCTCCCGCGCACATATCTACACCGAATGCATGTTTTATTTTTACCCTGGTGTAAACCAAGCAGCCAATAACAGCGCTTGAAGGTCAGCTCCCGCGCACATATCTACACCGAATGCATGTTTTATTTTTACCCTGGTGTAAACCAAGCAGCCAATAACAGTGCTTGAAGGTCAGCTCCAACGCAACCTTCACTCAATTAGTTTAGACAAAGCAATATTCAAATATTTATATTTCGCTATTCAAATCAAAGTTTGAAGTAAATTCTTGTAAAATCTTTTTCATCAAAGTGAACAACTGAACGTCATTGATATAACACGCAGAGGCAATAGGTACCTTGTCCTGTCTCATCATTGAGAATCTATACCTACAATGTCTAAATGTCAATATACATATGAATTCAAACTTAAATCAATTATTTACATAAATTTCAGCCATGAAGTATAAAAATAAATAAATAAATCCAAAGCAGGTTCACCCCGATGGTGTACATGTAGCTTAAGAAAACTTGATATTCTTTTATTTCAACTAAATTAGAGAGGGTGTGGGTTCGAATCCCGCATGGGACTCGGCCCGAAATGTACAAGAATCTGTACTATTCAAGATAGTGTAATCCCAAATGTGAAATTGTTGCATTCAATTAAATTGACCTTTACAAAAAAAGCTTCAAGGACGTTTTATTGAAGATGATTTAAAGAACTGATTACTTACAATAACAAAGTGCGAAACCTCTCGATAAGTTTTTTATATCAATGCACTGTAATTCGCCTATGAGGAAATTAAAAAAACAAATAATCTGTGTAGTGACAGCGTGTTATAGTAGAACATTTCATGAAATGTTTTCGATTTGACGTTTTTTGATATTTCACAATAATTGGATCTTCCTTGCAGCAAATATTATCAGTTGTTGTTATGAACAATCTAAGAACATTATTTCTGTTCCAAATTATAATTGTGTGCCCCTGAAGAATAAAACACTTAAAAATATTATTTGCGTCCCAATTTGTTATAATCCTGGGGCAGTATTTCAAAAGTTCTGATTCTCCTTGGGCAGTATTTCAAAGTTTTGACATTTAATTATCCCTACTTTGTTTTTAAATTTTATAACTGCCAAAATGATAACCGATTTTGCTTTTTATAAAAAAAGAAAATCATTCTTTGTCTTGAAAAATAATACATAATACCAATATTTGCTTCTCTCTGTGAATTAGTCATTGTACTAAATGCAAATGATAAGGCTTATTATAATAAAATATTAAGGCTTTGCAACATTTATCGAAAGTCGAATGCGCATGTCTAAAAATACAAATGAGAACATAAAAGAGAAATTTACAAATTATAAGCGGGTTGACAGACCTTATTTGAAAATTAATCTAAAACTAAATAGGCAAATTGAAATCAAACAGTTTAAACTAATAACAATTACGGAAACTCGTTTGATACAAGTCATTACAAGTAAATGGCGGCAGGAAAACCTACTTTTCGTCATAGAATATTTCAATGTAACATTTTTGAAACAACGATGATGATGTCTAACAAAACAGTTCCTCCAATGTCTTTTAAGCAATCATTAAATAAAAAAATATCTGCAAAGAAGAATTACAATACTTTTGCATGACATAACAAGAGGCATTCCGACACCATCAATTACGAATATTCATCTGAAGTTTTTAACAACTGACGTTTCACTTAAAGTGTGGTTGTTTGCAAGAGAAAAATATTCTTTTTATCAAATGCTTTTGAAAAATGACGTTAAGTTTTGAAACTCTGACAACCATATTTTTTGTCCCCAACTGATGTCAATTTGAATGAAGAATGTGGAACGCTGCAGTTGGTGAACGAAATTTCCTTTGTCAAACCAATTTTTTGTCAAATGTCTATTTTTTTAAAGGAAATTGTCATTATACTGGTATCAGCAAAGAACATGTTTCTTTTTGAACATATTTTTACATGCCATATAAAGGAGCGAATACACCAGAGTAAGTTGACTTTTGTTAAAATCTAAGTAAAACACAGAGGAACAAAATTGTTAACGCAGCTGAAGATAACAAAAGCTCAAAAGTGACGATTATCGAGCAAACACTTGTCAATAAGGTACACGAGAGTCTCTTTCAGTTCCATTATGACGCTTGGTCCCCATTTCTTAAATGCTCAATTGGCTTAAGATCCGGCAGCCGAGAAGGTCACTCTATCTGATCCATTGTTTCAATTATAAGATACTGTTTCAATATCTTAGGTTGTGGACGGGCTTCATCATAAGGTGTGACGTAGACATACAAGTTTCATCCCTGTAGCCAACACCAGTAACGATGTCATGTTCATCAATTTCCCTATCTGCTAAACGTTGCCTCTTGTCTTACACAACAACCAAATGAAATAAACATGCTGATTTTGAAATCACCAGTTTAGAGATTATTTATTTATTTATTGAGGTAATCAATGTAGTACCGACTGTTCAATAAAAGTAAAAAGGGTATCATCTGTATACCTGGAACCCTCAGGTGACAGGTTTGTGACTACCACAAAATATCCTGATCTAAATCAAATAAATCTTTTGCTATCTTAAATAGAATAAATTGTCTTATCTACTTGAGAAATGGATGTGCAAATGCTATACCTCCAGATCGTCTAGTAGTACTTTTCCTATTCTGGATGTAAAGATCATAGCCTTCAAGTCTGTTACGAACCACAGAAAGTAATACGGAGGAAGCCTAAATCATTAACGCTTTTGTCAAAATGAGAACTGTTTACATTTCACTTTTTAAGTGACATGATCAAATATTAGGTGAGGTAATTACGTAGTTTTCTATCACTAGAGTGTGAGTACTCGCTCATTCAGGAAACAGATAACGGACAGACAGGCAGAAGATCTTTTTTTGGACTCAAGGCCCCTAATCGGTTGTTACATGAAAATATTTGGGTGTGGGTACATGGGGAGGAACTGGCCTTAATAGTTTTTTTTTATAACGTAATGTTTTTCAATCAGCACATTTATTGCACTAGCGCCGTAACAGTAGTAAGAACATTGTCAGTTCGCATCTCATTATCAATGCCAACTGATCATTTGCAGTTATTATTCAGTTACCAGACTAGTTTTATATTCCTAACATCAACTTTCATCAAAGAAGGTAGGTAATGTTCTTATGTTTTGATTCTCAAACAAAAAACAGTTTTCATTGGAAATTTCCCAAAGAGAAGAATTCACTTTTGAAGTATTGGCCAGGGATTCGGAACAGATGTTGATATCACAATGCGATGTTGTCCGGCGACACCTGTTGAGCCTTTGTTCGTTTGAGGTTCGAAAACCCTGGCAGGCGCTTGCTCCCGGTAACTCGCTATTGCCTTGATCGGGCACCTCCTGTATTTATTTACTCCCTATTCTGTAAAATCTTTTAAAATTGCAGGTTTGCAAATATCAGTTCTTTGTCGATTAAATCTCTAAAGATCCTCTCGCTATCCTCCAGACAATGTTTGTAGTTACCGTCCCTAATAACATCGGATGTCATTTCCTAAAGATTTGTGAAAATCAAATTGTCCCTCATCGATGTACATCTCATTCTCGATAATCCAGAGTTTATGTTCAGAAAATATCTCTATCGAAACGTAAACTCCGGAGAGTCGAGACTGTGTACATCTCTGGTCCATTTGATATTCTTTTAGGACCACATTTGTATCTCTCAACTCTTCCAGGACAGACAGCTCACCTTTTAACAAAATAACATCTTCCTTCATTGTTGTCCTATTTGATCTGAAGTAAAGTATGGCTTCTTTCTGGCATTGAACTTATCTTACCGCGGAGTGGTAAACTTTTCGGGAAAGTTTCAATCAGGAAATAGAAAACGATATCAGAGCATATAATTGAGTAGCCTCATTATATAGGGCATATATAAACAAACATGAAATGCATTGTGATGGATTTGACGCTAATAATTGCTCAATATACACATCACATGAAATAGGACTTCGATACATGAGATTTAAAAGCTATGCGAAAAGGAACTAAATTATGTTAAGTCACCGTGTACTTTAAGCTGAGGACGAGAGATGTCGAAAGGTTCAATGCTCTAGAAACATTTTGTCACGTATCAACTGAACTGATTGAGAAGCCGTTTTTCGATCAACTAAACAAAGAAAACCTCAACGTTTCATTATCAGCTAAGCTCTTGAGTGTAATCCTATCGATAAATATTTACTTCCATTAACTCAATAATTGCGAGTTTAAAGTACCACGTTGGTATAGGGTTTCTATGTGAATAGGGATTGCAGTTATTAAGGTTGGGGCTTATTGCCGTCTGGTCACCTTTTGCTAGACGAAACCTTGACACATTTGTCTACGTTTATTCTCTCTCTACGGAAGCAGATAAAACATGAAATGTTGATCGAGCCTCTGTTCTTATTAGACCAAATCAGTGGCTTCCGGCAGTTTCCCAATACTGCACCACAATTCATTTGAATTTTTAAAGCAAATGGCAATGCTTCTCGCATGGAAAGGGTGCTTCATATCAAAATGACTTTGCCATGATTCATTATCCAATATGATGATTTAAGAACAGCGTCGCTGATTGCACAACTAACTTTGATTGCCTCCAATTAGGCACCTCCCATTCTATCCCAGAAACTCGGCGAATAAGAACAGAGGCTTGATCAACATTTCTTTACTAACTGGCTCTGTGAGGAGAGAATCGCTTCAACAACCGAGATAATTTTGGTTCGTTTCTTGTCTGTGTCCAATCTGGCGAAGAAGCCACCTTCACTCCCACATTGCAAATAACCTCTGCATCGTAGATGTGACCAAGCGGGGCTGCATCCGTGAAGTCTGTGAAGGAAAGATGTAATACCTGAAAGGTACTGAAAGAAGAGTCTTTATTCATAGAAACTTGTTAATTAAGCTTTATCATGTTCACTATGCGAGTAGTTCGTACTCTTGATATGCTCGTACCTTGAGGATATCACTGTTGATAAATCTACAAAATTATCACACATTGTGAAATAACATCGCCGCTGACCAAATGACTTGACGTCATTATGACGTCATCATATTTCATATCGTCAAGTAACAAATATATTTTCCTGATATCGTTTCAGTGGCTTATCAGACATCATTTACTTTATTTTGAAGGGACCTAAGGGGATATTTAATCCTGGCGAAAAAAATAAACCATTTTTGTAAAATATGATTCCATTAAGTTATAAAAAAGTATTTTAGCTTTTAGGCCTTTTGCCTCCCGTGAAGAAGAACAGAGGAATATGACACTTTTGCAAATGGGCCTTCGAAATATTAATCAGTTTATCATTCTCTCCATCAGCTAAGAAGTCTCAACACTCATACATATAACTGAACAGTTTTCCCAATATTACCGGGTTATGTCTTGGTTGGTCGTGCAAAAACAAAATAACTCACCCAATCATCAGCTGGAAAGCGGTTGTTCTTTTTCTGTCGAGATACATTTACAATTACGTAAAAGGTGCTGTTCATGTATGGTGTAAGTAGAATTTTAGATGATAACTAGATTAGCGTTTGCGGGATACCGCAAAAGCAGAGCAGCCCCGGAACTTTGGGTTTTGCCTTACCCTGTTCCGCCTTTTACAGGCCTCACCAAATTGGGAATTTTCTCGTGACCTTGACCTTTGACACTCAAGGTCACACAATCAATGAACACATTTCATTGAGTATAACATTATTGTAATGAAATAAAGTGTTAAAATTACAATTAATCCATTTTCTCCATATATGTTGACCTTGCTGTGACCTTGACCTTCGACAGTTAGTACCCAAAACTTTTTGAAAATGTTGAACTTCTCAAGAGATAATATATACAAAATCTAAACTTCATAGCACAAAAAGTTTTCAAGTTATTGTGTTTAGAAGGAATTGCAATAACTCATATCTCATGACCTTGACCTTAAAAGTGATCATAGTTAAAATTAAGCATTTTCGCTAAACCATGCTTAAGTCATGACCTTGCTGTGACCTTGACCTTTGACAGATTGTAGCCGAAACCTTTTCAAAAATTTTTACTTTTCCAAGGATGATATATACCAAGTTAGAGCTTCATAGCACAAAAACTTTTCAAGTTACCGTGTTTACAAAGAATTTTGTGGTGATTTTATAACTCGTGACCTTGACCTTTGAACTTGAAAGTGAACATGTCATAATGATTCCCTGGAAGTATTAACATTTAGACATGTTCATGAGTTCTGAAAAGCTAAATGGGATAAAGTTATACCCCAATTTAGTGCATTTTGTAATAACTCATATCTCATGACCTTGACCTTTGATCTTCAAGGTCACACAATCATTGAACACTTTTTTTTGAGTATAACAATCATGTATTGATTAAAGTGTTCATAGTTAAAATAAAGCATTTTCGCTAAAACATGCTTACGTCATGACCTTGCTGTGACCTTGACCTTTGACGGATTGTAGCCAAAACCTTTTCAAAATTTTTTACTTTTTCAAGGATGATATATACCAAGTTAGAGCTTCATAGCACAAAAACTTTTCAAGTTATCGCGTTTACAAGGAATTCTTAGTGTGAATACATAGCTCGTGACCTTGACCTTTGACCTTGAAAGTGAACGTGTCAAAATCGTTCCCCCGAGGTATGAGGAGTAAGGTATGAATAAGAGTTCTGGAAAGCTTAGGGGAAAAAAGTTATAGCTAGTAGTACGAGTGCGGCGGCGGCGGCGGCGGCGGCGGCGGACGCGGCGGCGGCGGCGGCGGCGGCGATGGAAACTTCACAAAAACTGATAGCAGCCCCGTCCTTAGACGGGGCTGCTAATGAGATATAAAAATCATAAAACTTAACAAAGCTAGGCGTCATGCACACACACTTTCAGAACTTAAATTAGTTTTTGAAACCAATGTAATGATTAAGTAGGCAAGATGACTGCTACTCAAATTTAAGATGGGTTCATACTATATGTACTACAATAACCTACCTTTTACTTTTGGACTGATGAACACTTTAAGAGTCGTGCTATCAATCTCAAAGGGTCATGAACATGTAATTTTGGCTTTTGAGTTCAGATGACGGGGTATCTAAAACGACTTTAAGATGATGTAAACTCGTTCTTCAAAAATTATATTCCTCGCATTTAGTGCAGCGTGCTTTTCATCGAATATAATATGAATACTTATCAAAAATAATTCATAAACATTCCACAATACATAACGTTGTTTGTTTCTTCCGCTTTGTTACCCGCTGTTTATATAGGTTTAATTGTTATGTCATCGATAAACTAAAAATCATTGATTGTGTAATATAGTATTATATCAAATAAAAGTGTTTCTTAAATGAATGTTGACACCATGTTTTTACAATACTTGATGTGTTCGCTCGTTTGCAGACGATGAGAGATGAATCAGAGCCCGTAAGTTGAATAATGGAAATCAAATTACCTTTACCTTGTATCTGCCAAAGGTATATACCGCACGTACACTTTTATCACAGTTCATGTCACCAAACTTAAGATTCTGAGCTAGGACGCGCCCCGTTTTAAAATGGGACCGATTCGCAGTTGGAATGATACGTATTTGTCGTTGAGTGGTTGTAATTATGAGGATTTAATTTGCGATAGTTGAAAGAAAAGAAAAGTGCTTGCCCGAAACCTCCATCAGAAAATTGTTAAGTGTCTATCGAGAGTGGGATTTCTTCGAAACGGAATAGGTCAGACTGCGACCATTCCTTTGTCTTTGGCATTTTATCCCAAACAAGAAGACATGGTCATCAACATCCCCCGCCAAATGAAGTTTCATTAAAGCTCCCAATGTTTCCTAAATGGGCTGTAACTCTGTAATAAGTAATTGCATTTACCTCATTTTTGAACTTAAACAAGGTATTGATACCCTAAAGACATACTGCAAATTTTGTTATTATATCTTAAAACGTTTCTGAGAAAAGATGTCCACTTTGATGACTCCCTCGAACAGAGTAAAAAAACACGAAACAAGGGCAATAACTCTGTAAAAAATAATTTTGCGATTCTGATTTTCGAACTCCATCAAGGTATTGATACCCTGAAGACACACAGCACATTTGGTTACCCTATCTTAAATAGTTTCTGAGAAAAGCTGTCCCCTTTAACTCGGACGGACGGAGCCCAAACCTATATCCCCCTTCCACCTCCATAACCTAAATGACCAGAATGTTGCAGGTTACCTAAGGCAAATTATAAAATAATGTCATCGGACTGCATAGAAAGCTGTAAGAGGCAGCAGAGGAAACAGCCATTCTTTTGTAAGCCTATATTAATTGCATATCATGATGACGTTCATACATGTCAGTTCTTGTTAGTATTTACATGTACAAGATGCCGAAGATATAGATCTTTGAATAACGTGTTTCCGATTATCTGTTGTCATGGGAAATTAGACTAACATTGTAATAGACAATGTTCTAGTGCTTTTTCAAGCTTAGCTCAGCTCAATTTTTGAGCTCTACATCCCCAAAGGGTGTCATATCCATTTCCCTTAATAATCCGGAAACTGCTGTCAAAATGGTCAGTGTATGAAATGCTGACCGAACTACAAAACGCACATGCATTACTTGTTCATATA
This sequence comes from Steromphala cineraria, assembly GCA_916613615.1. NCBI lineage: Eukaryota > Metazoa > Mollusca > Gastropoda > Trochida > Trochidae > Steromphala > Steromphala cineraria. The sequence goes on along the minus strand of OU744731.1, from coordinate 59,722,094 downwards.
AACAGACTAGTTTTACTGCTCGGACACAACTCTTTAAATTCATGCACTTAAATGATATTACAATCATCAAAATATTGTGAAGCTCAAACAGGGAAACATTTGGAACTTATTCGGTTAAAGAAGGAATTATGTATCTGGCTAATCCATTGGTTGTCTTGCTATAAGGAAAAGTGACATTATGATATATCGTTGTATGTTTATCCGATGATTGATTGAAATAACAGAAACAAACCAGATATTTGCGCGAAAGAGGTTCGAGGATTGGATACATGATGATGATCATCATGTTCTAAATAACCTGCTGAAATGTACAAGAATGTTTGAAGATCATTAAACGATTTAAAATTATAACAAGTGAAATGCTAAGAAATTATCAGATGTATTCTCCTAAAGAATTTTGGTAGGCGTTACATCCTGATAAATAATTTAGTTGAAGGTACAGACCGAGACTCATGATTTCTATACGTTTTTTTAAGAGATGAACGCGAACACTCACTCAGTGGATGATATCCTCTTGGATAGATTCTCAGATCAAGTCATGAAATGTTGATCGAGCTTCTGTTTTTATCCGCCGAGTTTGTTTGGTAGTATTTGAGATGACTACTTGGAGGCAATCAACGTTAGTTAGGCTAGCGAGGCTGTTCTAAAATCAACATTTTGCCTACTTAATCATGCCAAAGGCATATGAACCACCTTGTCTATGTCATTTGCTAAGAAAATTCAAAAGCATTGTAGTGCAATTTTCCCGCCAGGGAAACTGCCGCAGCCAACGGATTTGTTCTAATAAGAACAGAGGTTCAATCAACATTTCATGACTTGATCTGCCTCTGTACGGAGAGAATAGTTCAACTCAGATGTTAAGATAACTGCTTTCAATAACTTCAATAATTTCAATAACTGTATGTAATTACTGAAGAAAAATATGTTTCAGGATTTGTGATTTTGATTATTTCCAACAATCGCTCTGTAAGATTCAGAATAGTAAAATATATTCCCTGACGAAAGAACATTTATTCCTATGAATAACTCTTATAGAGATGAAGTCTCGCCGTTAACGTCAACTACATGTACATATAATTAAGTCCACAGATCCTTTCTTTCAATTGATACATTAAATATACAAAATCTTGATTTAGAATTACATATTTGTTTTAGTCAGACAAATGACAAATCAAAATGAATAAGTGAAATTAAACATGTTCTAAAACTACTTAAACCATAAAATGATAGATTTTCAAAATAATGAAAAAAAACCTGCAGCTTTTGTTATCAAAAAAGGCATACGTTGTGTAAGTATTTGTATAGGCACGGTGCTGAGAAAAGGTAGCCAATATTTAAATAACACTCGGAAGTGAATGCTTTCTAGAGAGCCAAAAGCAAACTTTACGATTTACAAGTAATATCGATAAAATAATGTTTGCGGTTGTTTGGCAACACGTTCACTGTCTTTGTTTTCAACAGATGAGCTTGAAAAGACAAATTGTTGTATTGTTTCTAAAATAGTTTTTATCAAAAGCCAACTGTCTAACTTCTCAAATGTATGTGATGGAACAGTTTCAAAACTGACAATAGAGTCAGAAATGAAAACAATATTTTTATTATTACGAAGCATTACAAATATTCTCCTTTGTTGTATGAATAAAGGTTTTGAGAATTTCAAGAACTCTATCGACCTAGATAAACTTATAGAAGTGCAAAATAATACATGTATATTATATAAGATAACACATTCTCTCCCCACAGAGGCAGATCAAGTCAAGTTGATTTAGCCTCTGTTCTAATATGCCTAAATCCATGGTTTCCGGCAGTTTCCCCTGGCGGACATTTTTTTCATCGAAATATTTTGAATTTCTTTATCTAATGACAAGGCTTCTTGCACGGAAAGGGTGGTTCATATCACAATGCCTTTGCCTTGTTTCAGTAGCCAAAATGATGATTTAAAAACAGCGTCGCTGATTGCACAACTAAGTTTGATTGCCTCCAATCAGGCATCTCCCATTCTATCCCACAAGATCGGCGTAATAGAACAGAGGCTAAATCAACATGACTTGATCTGCCTCTGTGGGGAGAGAATAAAGATAACATGACAACATGCTTTTATTAAAACTATCTTTCTTGATTCTTTTTCACGAAGGTTTAGACTTCAAAAATTAAAATAAAGTTAGTGTTAGAATGTGCTATACACTCAGGGGCAAAAGAAACAAATCCTTATGAAATGCATGATGGGTTAAGCTACGAGTGATTGTTACAGCATTTACGGAGTTAACGTTCCGATAATATCTCCACTAACCTCTGGAACAAAGCAGGGCTCAATGCGATTCATAAGATATATTTGAACTGGACAAAATAATTTATAGAAAATTATAATTCAATATAAAAATCAAAATATCAAAGATATAAACAAATTCAAAGATGTTTTTTATGAATGGTAAAATATGCAACCTTTCATTATGTCAACCTTATCATACTTTCCTCATTATATTGCCCAGTGGATCGCAAATAGCTTAGATTAGAAATGCCAAAGCTACATGTAATTTTGTAGAGTCAAAAAGATTATATCTAATAGATGTTCGTTGTAAAGCCGAATTATCCACATCTGTCATATATGCAACGGTCGCGCACAAATGCCATCAAATATTGATAGGTTGTGTCTGTGTGTGACAACTGTATGGACATTGCAACATGACACCGCAAGAATGGTTATGCAGTCAATCCATTGCATACAATCTAATCAAATTTGTAACCCTATACCTGTAGCATATGCATTACAACAGCAATTCGATCAGGGTTATCAAACACATATTCGATCAGTTTGTGTATTCTTCTTGTTGGCTCAACATTACAGGATCAAAGCATGTTGGTGTGAATATATCATTGCAAAACAAGGAGACTCATGAAATAATCATAAAGAATTCCATGAATATTTTAGGTGCAGTCTATCTGTTGATCTAGTATATCTTACAGTATACAGTCTGATAAAAATCGAGGAATAAAATAGTAAGAATGTTGTCTCTATCAGGATTCGAAGCAGCCGTGATAGTCTCTCCGTCACGATGTGTACACAACATTCCATCAATTTATGTTAAGAAAAATATTCATTTAAACAATAAAATTGTTTCTAAAAATGTGTTTAATGCTTCATGAGGACCGATATGAAACGTTTGCGTCACACGTGGCATTTTTGTAATTGGTGACAAGTAAGTTGCCTATTTCTAGAACTAGTAAAACATTTTATTACTTTAAAGACATATTGACGTTAAAAGTAAAAAAAGTAAGTCTTAGATTGGGATGGTTGTATAAGAAATGGTAGATTAATCAATTACACCTTGTCTTAAAGGGGCGTATCACGTTTTAGGGGGAATATAAGGTGATGTCAGGAAAATGAAAATAAACGGTTCCAATTGCAAGACAATATATTTGAACTAAATGAGGCATTAAGAAATCAAATATATTATGCAAAGTTCAGTCAACCGATTCCCTTTTCTTAAACAAAATGAATAAAAGGTGTTCACACAAAAATGGTAGCCATGGACTTTATGTTAATCTTCATAATTTGTTCTCTGATTATGGATGATAGGTTTGTGTAATGAGATTTTTGAAGCCATCAAAGTAATACAATTATCATAAACGTACAGTTATCAATGAAAATTTGAAAATGTAAGATTTAAAAAAAACGTGCTACTGCCCCTTTAAACTACTCTTTCCTTTTCGTTGTACATCCCATGATGAAGGTCCTAAGACAGGAATGCACTAGGCAGGACGTTTCAGATAGATTCATCGTTGCTATTATCCTGCGAAGTGCTTTCATGAGATTCAAAGAGCTTGTACCAGCTCGTAAAGTATCCCACGAAGAACCTTCAAATTAACACTTCGTACTCAAATGTCTGACATGGAAATAAAGAAAACAATTAATGATAAGGTTCATTAAAGGTCACACGAATTCAGGTAAGTAATTGTTTTGTTTTACATCCAATACTACCGTTTGACTATGACATAATTGATATATTTTGTTCGAAAATTATTTTGTACCACGACCCTTGTATTTGCGTATTAATGTCACTTACTTTAATAATTTTCAATCATAATATAAGTTTCAATTCGAAAGAAAATGTATATTTTTCCAATTGCGTGTGAAAGGTTGCATTTTGAATGAAAAATGAATTGTACCACGGCGCTGGTAGTTGCTTATTAATGCCATTTACTTTAATCGTTGATAATATCGCAACATTTTTAATCACAAGTTTCAATTCGTATGAAAATAGATTTTTCCAATCACTGTTTAATTTAAATTTCAAATGAACGGATATATACATGTACTAAAACATAATGTAACATATAACGTATAATATATAACACTCAAAATAATTTTTAATATTGAGCTATCATTATAGTATGAAATACTACAAACTTTCTATAATTATTAAACGATACTTAGAATTCGTGCAAGCACTGTTTCAAATTCACGTTTTATCTTTAATGTGGTAAGCGTGATCCACCAAATTCACTTTAAGTTTATTACCAGACACATGGACCGAAGATCTATGTAAGTGCTACCTTTGCACTCTTTTCAATCCAGGGACCTGCATATTAAACCTATGTCAGTGCTACGTGAACAGAATACAAATGACAGTAGGATCTGTAACACCATTTGTAGTAGCACTTAAGTCAATGGCTTGCCTCTATGTAATTGGTCAATCACGCTGGATTCTCTGATAACTCAGAAACGTGACTGACATATTGTGTACAACAGTGGTTTTGCCATGTAGCAATTGTCATTAAACAACCGTAAAAGTATCAAATTGCTTGAAGAAATTATTAAAAAACTCGCTTGGATACCAATGAAAAGATCGAAAATTAAAAATAGCAAATATACATTGATAAAAATAGAGCCATTGGCTCTGTAGCTCATCAGGTTTCATCATCAATTATGCTGTAGAGTGTGGTCAATGTGATTCCCCCTTTGTAGAGGCCACAGGGTCACCATTCATAAAATTCAGTATATAGGCGACAAGTTTCAGTTTTCTAGGCCTTTACTTCTGATGAAGAAGATGAAAATAGATTTGAAGGACTTTCCTGTTGCCTTTATAAGGGGCAACAGGGTCACCAAAGCTCCAATTCATAATCATCACTAGTCAAGGAGTCTGTACACAAAGTTGCAGCTTTCTAGGCCTTATACTTCTGGAGAAGAAGATGAAAATAGGTTTTTAGGGCGTGGCCCGTGGCCCTTATTAGGGGTCACAGGGCCACCAAAGCTACAATTTATAATCCCACTAGCCAAGGAGTCCGTACACAAATTTTCAGCTTTCAAGGCCTTATGGTTCTGGAGAAGAAGATGAAAATAGGTTTTTAGGGCTTGGCCCCTGTGGCCCTTAGTAGGGGCCACAGGGCCACGAAAGCTACAATTTATAATCCTCACTAGTCAAGGAGTCTGTACACAAGGTTTCAGCTTTCTGGGCCTCATGCTTCTGGAGAAGAAGATGAAAATAGGTTTTTAGGGCGTGGCCCCTGTGGCCCTTATTAGAGGCCACAGGGCCAATAAAGCTACAATTTTTAATCCTCACCAGTCAAGGAGTCTGTACACCAAGTTTAAGCTTTCTAGGCCTTTTTGTTCTGGAGAAGAAGATGAAAATAGGTTTTAAGGGCTTGGCCCCTGTGGCCCTTATTTGGGGCCACAGGGCCACTAAAGCTACAATTTTTAATCCTCACTAGTCAAGGAGTCTGTACTCTCAGTTTAAGCTTTCTAGGCCTTATGGTTCTGGAGAAGAAGTAGAAATTCCACAAAGTTTAAGGACGGACGGATGGACGGAAGGACGGATGGACGGACGGACGCCGGACACCATGCCATGCCATAAGCCCATCGGGCCTTACAGGCCAGATGAGCTAAAAAAGAGGGAAAACGCCATTCATCCCCTTAAATAGCCACAAACTTCTTTGAGAGGCATTTTAGAAGTTTGAATGACGATAATGCAGAGGAATATATGGATGACACCTTCTTTGTTCATTGTATGCAGATTCTTGCGTCGTTCTCAAGCAGAGTACAGTTTTATCAGAATGTTCACAAACATATTTTTTGATCATTACATAAAGAGTTTTATTACCCATACATGTAGGATTGAAAATAAGTAGTGACATATTTTTTATATGAGCACATGTGAACATATCACTTTTGCCTAGCAACGATTGCTTTAGCGCGAGCCCGCCTGTGATGCCATAAAACAATTCGTAACGTCACTATAGCCAGCCGTCTTAATTGAAGCGGCCCGTTTTCTGAATATTATTTCAGAATAAAATGGGAATCGGAAGTGTGTCATATGACTTTTACGAAACTCGTGCTAATTTGTGTTTACACTTGTTTCGTAAAAATCATATGACACTTACTCGGATTAATAATCTTTTTTATCTTCTTCACTATGTATATGAGGTACTTAGAAGCTCGTGCACATTTTCGTATAACCCTCGCTCTTGCTCGGGAAATACACAAATTCACACTCGTTTAATAAAAATCATATGACACACTTACTCGGATAATAATCGTTTTATCTTCTTGTCTACATATAGGGGGTACTAGATAGACACCATGATCGGTAGGACAGTTAAGACCATTCCACAGGTAACTTCAGACTAAAAAAAGTATGAGTTAAGTCTTCTGTTCACCCCATACCAATACATCGTTATTAGTAAACGAATTTTAATTTGTGTCATGATACATCAAGCCATGATATTTTGCACATACTCTGTACATCTCTATAATCAGGATACACGTGAGTGATGCGTACTTGTTATACTTTAGTTTAATTTCTTGTTGCGATTAACACTTTTCTGAGTGTATATCCCTGAGTAAAACACGGTGAGTTTACAGTAAAACTTTGTAAACTAGTTACTGTAGAACAAAAATATGATATATTCGCTCAGTACTAATAAATGATAATTGATGATGATTAAATGATATCTTACCTGCTTCAACAATCGAGATAATTTAAGGCCAAGAAACCACCTTCACTCTTACATTGCACATCTGCACCAACCCAGGTCTTCCCGTCACTGTGCACATGGTAACAGCAGTCAGCCTCTGCATCGTAGATGTAACCCAGCGGGACTGCATTCGTATAATACCTGACAGGTACTAAAATTAGAAGCTTTATTCATAGAAACTTGTAAAAAAAGCTTTATCTTGTTCATTATGCGAGTCGTTCGTACTCTGATATGATTGAGGATATCACTGTTGACAAAATTATCACACATTGTCCAATAACATCGTCGCAGACCAAATGACGCTACGTCAAAATGACGTCATCATATTTAGATTTGATAAATCGTTTAGCAACAACTTGATGCTCGTGATGTTATTTCATAAATACTTCATATAATTATCAATTCTGTGGCTCATCAGACAAAATGGAATCTTTAATCGTGGCCAATAAAATGAAGCATTTTAATTAAAATAGGATTCCAATACGTTAACACAGTATTTCAGCTTTCTATGCCTTTTGCTTCCGATGAAGAAGAACAGATTATGACACATTTTCAAAGGGGCCTTCGAGGTATTAATCCCGTTATCATAATCTCCATCAGCTAAGAAGTATCAACACCCAGGCATATAACCTTTCTAGGCCTTATGGTTCTGGGGAAGAAGATAACAAAAAAGAAGATGAAATTCGACAAAGTTTAGGGACGGATGGACGGACGGACGCCGGACACAATGCCATGCCATAAGCCCTTAGGGCCTTACAGGCCAGATGAGCTAAAAATATAATCGATATATACAATAAAGCAATCGGATTTTATATCGAAATGATCGTTCGAATGTTTTTGAATGTATACTCAATACATCATCCATTTAGAAATGAGTGCATTTAAGTTTATTGAGTTTCCAGCGAGATAGGTAATCTTTTCTGATTGGCCGAGCGGCTGATGTCAGAGATCGCGTGGACGACACGCCTTATCGGTCAATCTTAGATCAACAGTATGACCAGGTCCTGTTGATCTAAATTTATTTAGATTGTGGTTGGTGAGCTATACAAGCACAGCTTAGCTTCATTTCTTTCTCGACGAGGATGTTTGTACACATGATAAAACCATTCTGAACATAGATAAGTTCACAAGGAATACAAAGATATTTGGAGGTTGCATATCAATATTATCAAAGTTCAACACTTCAATAACCCAAAAACGGTTGCAGTCAACGTTTAACGTCAATACTCAAAGGTGTGTCTGTCGCTTTAATTCTTTCATCCCGGATATATTATTAATTCATCCAATACTCACATGTGCTGTATGGTTTTAAGTCTGCTTTCCTGAAATATTTTTGAAGTTTTAACATTCACGTAGATGGGACGTTCCAAATAAGGATTCCGAGTATGATCCGAAGTCATATTCACCTTGTCTTTGAGTGGTTGTTATTGATGAGGATTTATTGTTTAGTTGCAAGAATGAAAAAAAACCTGCTTGTCAGACACCATTATTTGGGAAGTATTATCTGTGTATTGAGAGTGGTGTTTCTTTGTCACGAAGATCAGAGCAGAATGTTTCAGGTTACCTTGAACAACAGACTGCATGGTAGTCTAGAAAACTGTACCAGGCAGCACAGAAAACAGCCATTCATATTGTACGTCTTTAATAATTGCATATCATGATGAAATTCATGCAATCCTAATATCAGTACGTGTTTGTTCTCAAGCGGTGCTGAATATATGGTTTCTATAAATAACATGTTTCAGATTATCTGTTGTGTTTGGAAATTAGAAAATAATTGTAAATATCTAAAGACATGATGCTAGTGCTATTTCTAGCTTAGCCAAATCGTTTATCTTAACGTCCTTACAGGCTTTGATATTCATTTGCCTTGGTTATCCGTATTTACTGTCAAACTGCTCTGTGTAAGAAATGCTAAACAAACTACAAAAAACGCATGTATGCATTTTTTTGTTAGACCAACGCTCATTGAAAACATGCACTGAACTGACATTATAAATATTGAAATACATGTTTTGTAAAGCTTAAACAGAAACACATTTGGAACTTATTCTGTTTATGAAGGAACTATGTATGAACCGATCAATCCATTGGCTGCCTTACTAAAATGAAATTGACATTATGATATATCGTTGTATCTTTATCCCATGATTAATTGAAATACCTGAAACGGACCTGATACTTGTGCGTAAGCGGTTCGAGGATTAGATACGGGATGATATAGGATGATGCTGAAAATTATACATCACTTGCTGTTTCAAAACGGGTGGGACTAGGTAAACTCAAAACCATGATATTTTGATCGAACCTCTATTCTTATTTGCTGAGGTTGTGGGGAAGTATTGGAGATGACTGATTGGAGGCAATCAAAGTTAGTTGTGCAATCAGCGAGGCTGTTCTGAAATAATCATTTTGACTACTTAATCATGGCAAAGGCATTGTGATATGAAGCACCTTTCCTATGCAAGAATTGTTGTCATTTGCTAAGAAAAAAGCATTGTAGTTAAATTTTCCCGCCAGGGAAACTGCCGGAGCCGACGCATTTGATCTAATAAGAACAGAACATTTAATGACTTGATCTGCCTCCGTACGGAGAGAATAGTTCAAATAAGATGTTAAGATAATTTCCTTCAAATTCAATAAATGCATGTAATTACTGAAGAGAATATATTTCAGGATTTGTGATTGTGATCATTTCAAACAATCGTACTGAAATATATTCCCTGATGAAAGAACGAAAAGGTTGGTCATTTATTCCTATGAATAATTCTAATAGCGATGAAGTCTCGCTGTTAACGTCAACTCCATGTACATATAATTAAGTCCACAAATCCTTTATTTCAATTGATACATTAAATGTACAATATCTTGATTAAGATTAACATATTTGTTTTAGTAAGAAAAATGACATATCAAAATGAAGAAGTGAAATTAAACATGTTCTAAAACTACTTAAACTATAAAATGATAGATTTTCAAACAATGAAAAAAAAACCCAGCTTGTGTTATCAAAAAAGGCATATGTCGTATAAGCAGTTGTATTGGCACAGTGCTGAGAAAAGGTAACCAATATTTAGATAACACTCGAAGTCAATGCTTTCTAGAAAGCCAAAAGCAAACTTAACGATTTCCATGTAATATCGATAGAATAATGTTTGTGGTTGTTTGGCAACACGTTCACTGTCTTTGTTTTCAACAGATGAGCTTGAAAAGACAACTTTGTGTATTGTTTCTAAAAGGGTTTTTTATAAAATGCCAACTGTTCAACTTCTCAAAAGCATGTGATGGAACAGTTTCAAAACTGACAATAGAGAAATGAAAAAAACTTTTTTATTATTACGAAGCATTACTAATATTCTCCTTTGTTGAATGAATAAAGGTTTTGAGAACTTCAAGATCTCTATCGACCTAGATAAACCCATAGAAGTGCAACATAATATATTATATAAGATAACAGGACAACATGCTTTTATTAAAATTATCTTTCTTGATTCTTTTCCACGAAGGTTTAGACTTCGAAATTAAAATAAAGTTAGTGTTAGAATTAGCTATACACTCAGGGGCAAAAGAAACAAATCCTTATGAAATGCATGATGGGTTAAGCTACGAGTGATTGTAACAGCATTTACGGAGTTTATGTTTCGATAATATCCCAACTAACCTCTGAAACAAAGCAGGGCTCAATGCGATTCATAAGATATATTTGAACTGAACAAAATAATTTATAGAAAATTATAATTCAATATAAAAATCAAAATATCAAAGATATAAACAAATTCAAAGATGTTTTTTATGAATGGTAAAATATGCAAACTTTCATTATGTCAACCTTATCATACTTTCCTCATTATATTGCCCAGTGGATCGCAAATAGCTTAGATTAGAAATGCCAAAGCTACATGTAATTTTGTAGAGTTAAAAAGATTATATCTAATAGATGTTCGTTGTAAAGCCGAATTATCCACATCTGTCATATATGCAACGGTCGCGCCCAAATGCCATCAAATAGTGATAGGTTGTGTCTGTGTGTTACAACAATATGGACATTGCAACATGACACCGCAAGAATGGTTATGCAATCAATCCGTTGCATGCAATCTAATCAAATTTGTAACCCTTTAACTGTAGCATATGAGATACAACAGCAATTCGATCAGGGTTATCAAACAAATATTCGTTTAGTTTGTGTATTCTGCTTGTTGGCTTAACATTACAGGATCAAAGACTGATGGTGTGTATATATCATTGCAAAACAAGGAGACTCATGAAATAATCATAAAGAATTCCATGAATATATTAGGTGCAGTCTATCTGTTGATCTAGTATATCTAACAGTATACAGTCTGATAAAAATCGAGGAATAAAATAGTAAGAATGTTGTCTCTATCGAGATTCGAACCAGTCGGGATATTCTCTTCGTCACGTAACGAAGGAAAATATTCATTTAAACGATAACATTGTTTCTAAAAATGCGTTTAATGCTTCATGAGGACCGATATGAAACGTTTGCGTCACACTAGGAGTTTTTTTAATTGGTGACAAGTAAGTTGCCTATTTCTAGAACTAGCAAAACATGTTATTACTTTAAAGACATATTGACGTTAAAAGTAAAAAAAGTAAGTCTTAGATTTGGATGGTTGTATAAGAAATGGTAGATTAATCAATTACACCTTGTCTTAAAGGGGCAGTAGCACGTTTTAGGAAGAATATAAGGTGATGTCAGGAAAATGAAAATAAACGGTTCCAATTGCAAGACAATATATTTGAACTAAATGAGGCATTAAGAAATCAAATATATGATGCAAAGTTCAGCCACGCGATTCCCTTTTCTTAAACAAAATGAATAAAAGGTGTTCACACAAAAATGGTAGCCATGGACTTTATGTTAATCTTCATAATTTGTTCTCTGATTATGGATGATAGGTTTGTGTAATGAGATTTTTGAAGCCATCAAAGTAATACAATTATCATTAAGGTACAATTATCAATGAAAATTTGAAAATGTAAAATTTAAAAAAAACGTGCTACTGCCCCTTTAAACTACTCTTTCCTTTTCGTTGTACATCCCATGATTAAGGTCCTAAGACGGGACTGCACTAGGCAGGACGTTTTAAACAGGGTTATTTCGATAGATTCACCGTTCAACCTGCTAAGTGCTTTCACGAGATTCAAAGAGCTCATACCAGCTCGTAAAGTATCCCACGAAGGGCTTTCCAATTAACACTTCGTACTCAAATGTCTGACATGGAAATAAAGCAAAACAATTAATGATAAGGTTCATTAAAGGTCACACGATGTCAGGTAAGTAATTGTTTTGTTTCACATCCAATACTACCGTTTGACTATGACATAATTGATATATTTTGTTCGAAAATTATTTTGTACCACGACCCTTGTATTTGCTTATTAATGTCACTTACTTTAATCATTTTCAATCATAATATAAGTTTCAATTCGAAAGAAAATGTATATTTTTCCAATTGCGTGTGAAAGGTTGCATTTTGAATGAAAAATGAATTGTACCACGACGCTGGTAGTTGCTTATTAATGCCACTTACTTTAATCGTTGATAATATCGGTAATATTGATAATAACATTTTTAATCACAAGTTTCAATTTGTATGAAAATAGATTTTTCCAATCACTGTTTAATTTAAATTTCAAATGAACGGATATATACTAAAACATAATGTAACATATAAGTATAATATATAACACTCAAAACAATTTTTAATATTGAGCTATTATTATAGTATGAAATACTACAAACTTTCTATAAGTATTAAACGATACTTAGAATTCGTGCAAGCACTGTTTCAAATTCACGTTTTATCTTTAATATGGTAAGCGTGATCCACCAAATCCACTTTAAGTTTATTACCAGACACATGGACCGAAGATCTATGTAAGTGCTACTTTTGCACTCTTTTCAATCCAGGGACCTGCATATTAAACCTATGTCAGTGCTACGTGAACAGAATACAAACGACAGTAGGATCCTAACAGCCTTGTAACACCATTTGTAGTAGCATTTAAGTCAATGGCTGGATGGGGCACTGCCTCTATGTAATTGGTCAATCACGCTGGATGCCCTGATATCTCAGAAACGTGACTGACATATTGTGTTCAACAGTGGTTTTGCCATGTAGCAATTGTCATTAAACAACCGTAAAAGAATCAAATTGCTTGAAGAAATTATCAAAAACTTCGTCGCATGGATACCAATGAAATGTTTGAAAATTAACATTGCAAATATACATTGATAAAAAAGCGGCTCAACGGAATTCACTTCCCTCAAATAGCCACGAACATTACCCTAACTTCTTTGAGAGGCATTCTAGCAGTTGGAATGACGATAATGCAGAGGAATATATGGATGACACCTTCTTTGTTCATTGTGTGCAGATTCTTGCGTCGTTCTCAAGCAGAGTACAGTTTTATCAGAATGTTTCACAGAATTATTTTTGATCATTACATAAAGAGTTTTATTACCCATAGGGTTGAAAATAAGTAGTGACAACATTTCAATATGAGCACATGCGATTGTTGTAGCGCAAGTTTCCGCCTGTGATGCCATAAAACCATTCCTAACGTCACTATAGCAAGCCGTCTCATTGGAAGCGGCCCGTTTTCTGAGTATTATTTAGAGAATAAAATGGGATTGAGTCGGTAAATAAAGAAATTATTACCCTTAGAAGTGTGTCAAATGACTTTTACGAAACTCGTGCAAATTTGTGTATATAAATCATATGACACACTTACTCGGATAATAATCTTTTTATCTTCATCACTACATATATGAGGTACTACATACATCATGATCAGTAGGACATAATTATAGCTCGCATGTTTCAGAAAAGCATACTCGTGCGTTCCTTTTCTTGTTGAATATACATTTTCAGGAGACATGTTTTGCAGCAATTAATGTTTTATATTTTCACTTTCTACGAAAACAAATACATACAACATATCGCTATGTATGAATTCGTTATTTAACACCTTGGAAATTGTGATTGCGTTACAATGATCATAACATGTTTAAAGATGGTGTATACTCAATTCTCTCTTATAACGTCACAATACATGAATTACCTTGGATTCAATTATTAACAGTCTAATACATCACAGGTGCAAGGGAAAGGTCGTCATACTGTGAATATGTAGGCTCGGCTTTAAGGAGGATAAATTCTTGTTCAATGCAGGAATCGTGGATAGCGAAATTGATGATTTTTAAGCAGAATTAAATGAGAAAATTTCTTTTGTTATTTGTTTTATCAGAAATGAGTTTTTAGAGGTTAAATGTTCTTTGCTAGTTACAATTAAGATATCTTTGACAGTGAGTTTAGGTAGTTTGGTTTTAAAAATGACTGTACAAAGACAAATAAATTATATACAATAAATTATAATTATTTCATCACATGACTAAAGCTACAAATATACTCCTCATATGATGATAAGCCGAGCAATGCTTCAAATTCGTTTTTAATAAAGTAAATTCATCTAAATTACAGGATTTCGCACACGAGACACCAAACAATTACACTCAGGGGCAAAAGAAACGATACCAACTTTTCAAAAGAGTACAAAACAAAATCCTGTTGTAAATGAAATGCGACTACGAACACCTGTGATAGGCACATCAGTTGTGAAGAAGTACTCACAATTTCAGACATCAAAGTATAATACTTATAATTGTATGACTGTTCAAATACACGAGGAGTAAAAAAACAGCTTTTTCGATGTTTTTTTTGGTTATAATCATTGGAATTGGAATAAAATAATTATAAAATTTAAAGATCTATAAACTCTAAGATGTTATCAATATAAATAACCCCTGTAGAAGTTAATTTGTTTACGCATTTTGCCCGTATTTTGGTTAAAAAACAAGAAAAAAGGCCATTTTCACTATCCTATCTCGTTTAGTTAAGGAGATTTTTTAACAGCGTTTTTTGAAAGCCTTGTATTTCAAAAGCGTTAACAGATATAGCTCTGAAATTAAAAACTTAGTTCAGTTAGCTCTTGAATACATGAATTAACCCTGTTTCAGCCGTAACTATCAATCGTAGATTAACCTATCATGCATTTTATATGGTATCGTTTCTTTTGCCCCTGAGTGTATATACTGTTTGTGTGAACATTGTGAAAGGTCAGTTATCTCACAGCCACATATATGTTGATTGTGCGTCACATACCACAGAGTTTATACACCTCATGTTTACATGAAATGTCCCTTATATTAATATCAGGGGCATCTTACTACGCAAAGCCTAAAACGTTAGTTTCCGAACTGCAGACCCTTGAATTTTCTGTGCTGATGTCAGCGCCCCTACAGGCGTGTTTAGCAACCTCCAGTTTCTTTCTGATAAGACTATTGCTTTCTCTCATACTAAGCTAGAGAGCAAGCACAGAGAGGTAAGGGTCTGCAGCAAGACATAAAACTGACAGGTCGGAAACTGGCGTTTTCGGCTTTGCGTAGGAAGATGCATCAGGGGTGAAATAATGAACTTTGTGTACAAATGGACACTAAAGATATTATTCATTGCATATGCATCTTCAGTACAAATATTATTGATTCTTTTCTGCTAAAAAAGGAGCATATTGAACCAATCTAGGCACTACGTGAACAGAATGCCAGATTGTAACAGGCAGTAATGAAAACGTTGTAACACAAAAGTGCATACACAACCTTAAGTCCCTAGCTTGTTGAGGTATTGACTGAAGGTAATGAGACAATCAAGGAAGATGGCTTGTATATTCAGAAACGTGACTGGCAGATTGTGGACAGCAGGAATGGTCTTCTCTTGTGTCTGTCATTTGTCATGTTCAACAACCAAGAAAGGATCAAGTTCCTTGATTCAATTATCAAAGTTTCCGAAATTGCATGTCTAGAATAATTGTCAAAATTAGTCGCTGAAACGGAAATACTTGTCAGTTTTTCAGTTTTTAACTGGTAGTTTCAAAATATTCTTAGATCATGTTATGCTCAATCTGTATTATTTGAGAATTCATAAAGTTTAAAACTTCTTTTCGAAATGCATACACAAGTTTGCACTTAATGAAGATGTATAGACTTGCAGGGTTTGATTCACAACAAATGCAGAAACATTTTCATATCCTGCAGTTCTCTTATAGCTACATGTCCTATATGTTAAGAATACCGTTAGAATAAACGTTTTAAATCATCACTCAATATTGTTTTTTTACACAACATGAAAAAATCTGATTATTTTCACAAAGTTTTGAAAGACTTTTATAAACAAAACAATCGAACATCATTATCAACCTCCTACCCCTCAATGAAAGGTTTTGTTTGCAATTTTCTTGGAGATTTTCGTCGTCATATTTTACAATTAAAACGCCCGTTTTTTACTTGACAAACATTTTCCTATTCATTCACACGTGTAGGCACATCATTCTCTTGACCCGAAGAATTTTGGGCAAAATATAAAATTAAATCACGCAAAAGCCATTTTCTTGTTTCGTTTACTTAAGAACAAAAATATCGTGCAAATTCTATTATAAGAAAGTGACGTCAGACCATTTTTTTGTTATGTTGTTTTGTGTCTTTCCCAAAATATTTTCAAATAAGTTTGCATAAGTCACATTATTGTATGGCTACATTTCAAAGCAGCTATTGCTTGCCACTGAATGGTAACGTTTCGAAGTTTGTTTACTGAACTCTTCCTGTAATACCATGGCAGGTCCTGAAATTGTCACAAACATCATGTTATGATGAAGTGCATGTCGTTAAAGTTAATATCATTTGATTTAAATGCCACAGGTGTCTGAGAAGGTCTTCGACTGCAGAATTTTGACAAGTTAGGCCGAAAAAAAGAAGAAGAAAACATGTCTGGACGCTGCATACAGG
The DNA here is from genome assembly GCA_916613615.1 of Steromphala cineraria. NCBI lineage: Eukaryota > Metazoa > Mollusca > Gastropoda > Trochida > Trochidae > Steromphala > Steromphala cineraria. The sequence goes on along the minus strand of OU744731.1, from coordinate 59,705,254 downwards.
CAGAAACTAGATTAGCGTTTGCGGGATACCGCAAAAGCAGAGCAGCCCCGGAACTTGGGGTTTCGCCTTACCCTGTTCCGCCTTTTACAGGCCTCACCAAATTGGGAATTTTCTCGTGACCTTGACCTTTGACACTCAAGGTCACACAATCAATGAACACATTCCATTGAGTATAACATTATTGTAATGAAATAAAGTGTTAAAAATTAAATTCATCCATTTTCTCTATATATGTTGACCTTGCTGTGACCTTCACCTTCGACAGTTCGTACCCAAAACTTTTTGAAAATTTTGTACTTCTCAAGAGATAATATACAAAATCTTAACTTCATAGCACAAAAACTTTTCAAGTTATTGTGTTTACAAGGAATTGCAATAACTCATATCTCATGACCTTGACCTTTGACCTTCAAGGTCACACAATCATTGAACACTTTTTATTGAGTATAACAATCATGTATTGATTAAAAGTGATCATAGTTAAAATTAAGCATTTTCGCTAAACCATGCTTAAGTCATGATCACTTGATAACTGTGTCTTTGAAGGCCTACACGAACAGAAACGAGTGAAATTATAAGAGTTTCAATTTTTGTTTTGGCTTTGGGACTGTATTTCAACATCTGGTTTCCGCCCGCGTCAGTTTCAACCGCCCACATCAAGCATTTTCTTCAGATGTTGACAAGGGAAAAAATTTAAATGTTGTCCGTCTTCAAAGACACAGCTATAAAGTGATCCAAAGTAAACATTTATTGATTTTTTCAAATTCCGGAAAATAATTTCATATTTAATAGTAAAAAAAATATTTATAAATAAAAACAAAATCAGCGTCATCGCATCAATTTTGCCTGTATGCAAAGTCCATTATCATTTTTAAATTTTATTTCGGGTCTAAAAATTCAAACTTTCATGGCCTGGTTTTTAAACCAGTGTAGCTGGTTGCACAATAGGGATTATGCTGGCCTCATTGAATTGGTCGAATTACAACTTCAGACAAAAGACTCCCTTAACTTTGGTCGAATTTATTCCCTAAAATATTGATATGTTGAGTACTTTCTATGACTGTGACAAGTCAAAGACTGACCTGGGTGGATACGTTTTGGGCGTTAGTGGCACTCAGCGACCCCAACCCCACTTTGAACAAAAAGGTTTGCCTTTGGTTTTATTTATTTGTGTAGGGAAGACGTGTCAAGATACCGCCGCTAATGGCAAAAATATTGCCCAAGCGGTGTTAAGCATTAACTCACTCTCTCACGTGTTCAGAAAACCTGCTTCCCCGTTTACCAATCCCTTTCTTTTGACATGAAAATGGTTAAAACCACATAAGGAAACATTCACAGTAAATAAACATCTTTATTGAAGGCTACAAGAAGGATCAAGTCTTTCACAAGTTTGGTAAATAGCTCATGACCCTCCCTTCCGTTTCTGAAGCAAAAGTAACCCCTGATACCATCAACGCACGACGGATCCTCAACTTTAGGAGACAGTATTCCAATTGAAATCAAATCCTTCATATAAGGATGATATATGATAAACCAAGTAAGCTATTATTTTGGTTCCGTTTCGTCTTTTCAATGGTGCTGATTTCGCAATCAATTGTTCCGTTTCACCCTAGATTATCCAGCGCTTTCGTTCCGATACAACTACACTACAAGCCCTGGAAGAACTTTACGGGGGTTTCCCTCAGAAGTGTTCTCATTATTGGCTGTTTAAAAGCAAGCATTTTGCTGAGTCATTACAAAGGGAGGTAATTGGGTTTGAACTGTTTTCGCCGATTTGGTTCCATTTTCGCCAATTCCTCTTGGTGTTTTTTGACGGTGCCGTTTTAGCCATTACCAGTGTTAAAAATAAAGCCATGGGTTCTGTAGCTCTTTTGATTGAAATAGATCTAAAATGTTGTGAACCCTGTGATCCCATTTGGGATAATGCACGGTGTCACAAAATCTACAATGTAGAATCCCCACTGGCCAAGAAGTCTACACACAACTTTTTAGCTCTCTAGACCTTTTTGAACTGGAGAAGAAGATGAAAAGAGGTTTTAAAGGTTTTGAACCCTGTGACCCAAATTGGGGTCATTGGGTCACAAACTTAAAATTGAGAATCCCAATTGGCCAAGGAGTTTACAGCAACTTTTCAGCTCTCTATTATTTTTCTTTTAATATAACATTTAAAGCAACATCATATTCCACAGTTTAATGTGCCAACTATTTTGCATTACCCACATGGTGACCTAATGCATTATTGCTACAGCTCTGTTCTTTGGCCATTTGATTTGGATGCAACACATGTGATTGGCGCGGCTTCCCTTTGAAAATATCAAGAGAGAATATAGAGAGAATTCAGAAAAGTTTTAGAAAAAGCATAACATAACTGCTTGGTGCCTTTGGGCACCAAGCTATAAGGTTAGTTTCATTTATAAGAACTAAATACAGATATGTGAAATTTATAAAGTTTATTCGGATATTAAGGCACTAGGGCCCGGAGAACAATTGCAGTTTAAACAGGACAGAACCATCCGTGTTAATTGGATAGTGACATTGACATCACAATCTTAAAAAAATAGCATTTGATTTCATTATTAGTGCATTATGTGAGTATAAGAAAATTTTCTTGGTTAACATGTAATCAAAGTCAGTCTTACAATAATGCTCATGTGAGTACCATGCTGTTCAATTGCATCACTGGATTTCTTTAATCAAAAATCAGTTTGATGCCAAAACACTTAACATGGATACGATATTTGACGATTCTTCGCATTTTCTTTCTGTCGGGCAGGGCACTACTGTTTTTAAGGTCAATAAGTCGAAATTCACCATCACTGCTCACAAATTTTATTCTTATATCTGTTTGAGAACATTGATTGATCAACGTTGTCAATCTAAGCAAAGGGTGCCCTTTTCTGACCTTACAATATATGTAAACAACACTTTAAATTTGAAACGGGTAGTTCGTAGAATCACAGATGCGAAAGAAAAGTCCTTCTCTGTTAAAAGTTTTGCGCTCATTACCCATGTAAGGTCATCACTCGTCTGGAATACTTTGACAATAAAAGCAGAACATGGATTATTGTTTGTGGCCACATATTTTGGCTCGATAACATTTGTCGTCTTCTGATCTTTTCTGCACAAATCCCTCAAAATAAAACCAACGTTTGGTTCTGCAAAGATTTAAAATCACAAACGTCTTGATTCCTCTGATTGAAAACATACAAATTGAAATAACCACAATTACAAATCTATACATCGTTCAAAGTTTTCCCCTAAATTGATATCATTGAAATAAGAATCAAATAAATTTAAAGAGTTAAATTGCGTACTGTAATTGAATGTGTTTGAACAATTGTATTTCTGAGGGTATTTGACTATATATGCATATTTCTTTAAATATTGCTTTTACGTAGCAATGGTTTTCAATTCATTTAGTGTCCCGATCTTTCAATTATTATGAATTATAATGAAAAATACCCTTATTTCTTTCCTTGGTCCACGTATCGTTAGTGGCATTACACTTTTCCAAATCCTTTAAAATCCTCACCAATCTGGTTTTAGATGCATGGGGGTCACAGAACCTCAGCCCACAGATCTGAAACAACTGGAATATATTTAACTGCAATGATAAATCGCCTTAAAGGGGCTCTTGTACGTTTTTTGAAATTGTATATTTTATTACACAAGTCAAATATCCATAGAGAACAAGTTATAAATATTCACATAAAGTCTAATATCTGAAGTCTAAAGCTAGTTAAACCTTGCTAGTAGGCCTATTGTTGTGAACTTCAGCTTTGCTTGCCGACCTATGGGAGAGTTCGACAGATTCGTTTCTTAAGGAACATTGTAATCATGACCTTATCACACAAAACAAATAGTACATCTACCTTTTATACACAACCATGTTAGCATCCTTATTTTTTATTTTTTCAGCAGAATCTACATTATAACACATAGAATATAACAAATCGCCTGAATAAAAAAGCGCTTTGCAGTTTACCTCAATCATTACATAATTGGCTATTGGTACCGGTTTTGTTTCTTGTGATAATTTTACGATTCAGTGTGTTATAGAATTAGTGTAGTTCTGTTGAGAAAGTTATTGACCTTTACACGTTAACATCACCATTAAATTTTGAAAATAACTTACTTATTATCGCCCATCGTTCAAAACTACCATGCAAAAGAAATTGAAACACTAATTTTGAACAGACTCAAAATAAAATCAGCAACACATAATTTTAATGAAATAAGTTTTATAAATCGGCACGAATCATGACAATCACAATTTGAATTCATAGTTAATCTATTGTTTTAAACCATAAAAATAACCAGTGTAAGTCATCGTGGGTTCTCAAAACAGCAGACAGAATTCACATGTTATATATACAGTAATGTAAGTTTATCAATATCTCGTTTGGACACCTGTGGAATCGATGCACGCAGTAATGCGCCTAATCTCTCCCACCAGAGGCAGATCAAGACAAGAAATGTTGATACTGTTGGTACGGCAAAGCTCAGTCGGCATGAGCGCCGGTCTCACGTTGCTGAGGTCCGGGGTTCGTATCCCATCCAGGCCAAGGTGTAAAAACCGAGAGTTCACCTCTGTTAGAACTCTTTAAGTGTCACCCTGGAGCCCTAGTGTGTAGTGCAACAAAAACTACGCACAAACAAGATCCCACGAATTCATGTCAGTGGCTGAATGGTGGATACATGAACACGTGCATACGCCGAGCTGTCGATTATCACCGTTCAGCAGTGTTGGACAAACTGCTGTGACTATGCGTCTCAGTTCACCCAGCTGTGAATGGGTACCCTGTGAGGCATAGAATGGTCCCTAACCTGAGCGCCACATATGGATGCCGGTTGAATACTCCCCAGGGAGTTGAATTGGAAAAATGATTGGACGGTGAAAGAATGCCATTGACCAGGGGAAACAATGTAAGCGCCTTGAGCAACCACTAGTGGATGGATATGTGCGCTATATAAATATTCATATAATAATACAGCCTCTGTTATAATTACGCAGAGTGTGTGGGATAGAATCGGAGACTCCTGATTGGAGGCAATCAAAGTTCGTTGTGCAATCAGCGACGCTGTTCTTAAATCATTATTTTGACTTCTAAATGATGGCAAAGGCACTGTAATATGAACCACCCTTTCTATGCGAGAAGCGTTGCCATTCGATAAAGAAATTCAAAAGGATTGTGACTTAATCTGCCTCTTAAGGGAGAGAATGCAATGCGCCTTGACTTGAACTTGCTTTAGAGTTTGGCCAATATGGTTTCCCCCTCATTAGGGGCCACAGGGTCACAAAATCTACAATTATTAATCCTCACTAGTCAAGTACAAAAACAGTTTTAGTTTTCTAGGCCTTATGGTTCTGGAGAAGAAGATGAAAATAGGTTTTTTTACGGCGTTGCCCCTGTGGTCCTTTTAAGGGCCATAAGGCCACCAAAGCTACACTTTATAATCCTCACTGGTCAAATAGTCTGTACACAGAGTTTCAGCTTTCTAGGCCTTATGCTTCTAGAGAAGAGGATGAAAATAGGTTTTAAGGGTGTGGCCCTATAATTTATAATTCTAACTAGCGTAGAAGTCTGTACACAGTTTCAGCTTCCTAGTCCTTATGCTTCTTGAGAAGAAGTTGAAAAAATATTTTTAGGGCGTGGCCCCCGTGGCCCTTATTAGGGGCCACAGGGTCACCAAAGCTACAAGATATAATCCTCACTAGTCAAGGACTTTGTACACAAAATTTCAGCTTTCTAGGCCTTATGCTTCTAGAGAAGAAGATTAAATAGGTTTTAATGGTGTGGCTCCTGTGGCCCTTATTTAGGGCCATCAAAGCTATAATTTATAATCCTCATTAGTCAAGGAGTCTGTACACAAAGTTTCAGCATTCTAGGCCTTATGCTTCTGGAGGAGAAGATGAAAATAGGTTTTAAGGGTGTGGCCCCTACAATTTATAATCCGAACTAGCCAAGAAGTCAGTTTTCTAGGTCTTATAGTTCTGGGGAAGAAGTCGAAATTCGACGTAGTTTATGGACGGACGGACGGACGCCGGACACCAGGCCATGCCATAAGCCCATAGGGCCTTACAGGAATAATAATCGAAGTAGCTTTAAATAAAGCGAGAACACTAATTCTCTCAAGACTGGATAACTGCAACAGCTTGTCGGTAGCAGCTTCAAAAGAACCTTATCCAAAAACTAAAAAACATCCAAAATACAGCCGCTCGCATAGTTACTCTTTAACTTAAATATTGCCATATCACACCAATTCTGATGTCTCTGCATTGGTTGCCTCTCGAAGCACGTATCGAATACAGTGAGTGAGTGAGGTGGTGTTTAACGTGTTTTGAACAATATTTCAGTTATTAAACACGTGAATGTTGCCATCCAAAAGAGAGTAGATAGATAAGGGAGATAGGGATCGAAAGGATGAGAGAAAAGACGGAAAGAAAGGCATAGTAAGAGATAGAAAGCAGGTTTTAGAAGGACTCAAATTTGGTCTGGCTTCTACCCGTCAACCTGTCCAGCTTGGGTGACCCTACCAGGAGCATGTAAGCTCCAGCTGGCATAGCTCTCGGGGTCGTCGAAGCACACAAACCACCACACCACGATAAGGTAATGAGTCCAGTGGTCGAATACAAGATCCTCACACTTGCCTATCAGTGCATTCATGGCACGGCGCCCCACCATCTCCAAAAACTCCTCTCTCCTTTCTGTCCCAGCAAGAACTCTGCGGTCTTCCTCATCAAACCGTCTTTGTGTGCCCGAATGGAATCGCAAATCGTTCGGATATCAAACTTACCAGAACATGGCCTCAGTGAAATGGAACTCCCTCCCTGATGAACTTAAACTATGTCCAACCCTAGACAACTTAAAATGTCACCTCAAGACCTACCTCTTCAACTCTCTTATATCAATTGACTTTACTGTTAGAGCTATGAGCATACCTAGTGTGGAGTTTGGCGCTATATAAATGGACACATTATTATTATTATTATAAAGCACAACCGAGCCACAAGATCTAACTACATAGCGAGTTTTTTTAAAAATATATACAGATTGACCTCGAAGCATTAAATCATTACTCCGGGTTATCAAGAATATATCGTACAGTCTTTATGTAAATAGGTGTTATTCTGATGAACAAATTTACAATGACAACAAGTATTTGTCCCAAAGGTGACAAGATCCCCCGCCGCAAATTGATGTTAACAAAATGCATACTGTATACATAGAAAGACTTGTCTACATTTGTCATGCTACTAGATGTCAATTAGACCACAACAAATTGATTGGTCCCTGGGTCTTCCAAATAAGAAGCCCTGTGCAAAAAAAAGGAAGAGAATATAGAGAACAGTTCTTAACAGATCAGCCTTACGATAAGCTTTAAATGCATGTTGGCTTCATTGTGACTTGAAAATAATGTGAAAGTCACCAACACCAAATTGGCCAGATGTCTTCCAAAAATAGATTAATAAACAAAATCCAGTGAATGACCCTTGAGATATCACACTAACAAACTTAACATGCAGGTAAATTGATGATAAATCAAAAGTTCTGCTGTGACCTTGAAAATAATGTGAAGTCCATCAAAGTTCCCTTGGTCCTGCGTCTTCACTATAAGATTATTTGCATAAGTTTTGAAGAGAATCCAGTTAATGGTTCCTGAGATATCCCGCTGACAAGCCTAAAATGCAGGTTTCTATGCTGAAATTTTCAAAGCTTCGCTGTGACCTTGAAGATAATGTGAAGGTCACCAAAATCGACTGGGCCCTGCGCTTCCCAATAAGATGCTTTGTGAAAATTGAAAAGAGAACCCAGTTAATGGTTCTTGAGATATGCCGCTGACAAGCCTAAAATGCAGGTTTCTATGCTGAAATTTTCAAAGTCTCGCTCTGACCTTGAAAATAGAGTGAAGGTCACCAAAATCGACTGGGCCCGGCGCCTTCCTAATATGATACAATGCGTAAGTTACCTTTATAGATTCTTATTTTAGCAATGCTTTATTAGTCAGTAAATCAAAATCTAAGGGCCACACAAATAGTTTTTCAACATGAGACAGTGCGATAGATTATATAACAGAATAGAATTTCTTATTAAACTTTATTCTCTTCCAACAGAGGAAGGTCAAGTTATGAAATGTTGATCGAGCCTCTGTTCCTATTCGCCGAGTTAGTGAGGTAGAATGAGAGATGCCTATTTGGAAACAATCAAAGTTGTGCAATCAGCTACGCTCTTATAAAATCATCATTTTGGCTACTGAATTATGACAACGGCATCCTTTCCATGCGAGAAGCGTTTCATTTGCTAAAAAATTCACACGGATTGTGGTGCAATTTGTTCACCTGCCGGAACCCATGAAATTGGTCCAGTAAGAACAGAGGCTCGATCATCATTTCATGATTTTATCTGCCTCTGCGGGAAGAGAAAGATAAAACGCACAGTGTGAATGTTCTTACCTCATGGTTTGTTTAATCATGCACAGAAGAATCAAGTTGCAGGATACATAAAATTCTGACTGAAGAAAATTTCGGGTCCATGCATTTTCTTTTGTCTACACATATCTGTTTACATTCATTGATAACTTTGGCATCGCTCTTGTGCGTTCGAAATAAATCCTTGTCACCCAGCATACCTTTTCCTAACATTGCAAATGCCCAAATTATGACAATGTACATTTCGATATATGCTTTTAGAACTATCGTCGTGAACCTTATCTTTGCTGGTTGTACCACGAAACCTTCCCTTCCTGTAGACAGTGATCCAATGAAAATGAATGTATTTCTTTGGATCTTAAAAAAGTATTGCATGTAGGAAAAGACGAAGTGCATATTTTATTATTTTACATGCACTATGATAGAGATTAGTACGAGTTTAGTTAGATAATAAACATTCTACTTGTTTTCAAAGCTTGATTACCCATTTGAATACCCACTTTGGTAAGTGATAATGTCACAGTATAGCTTGGTTTACATGTTTTTGTTAAAAATGTATATCAATTATTAATGGCGAGTTGTCTGATGTATTAATTAAAGTAGAGCTCGTTTAAATGTAAGTATGATCTTGTTCATGAATTGTCGACTGATAATGTTACAATCTTAAGTAAAATCATATGATTTAGGTTTTCAAAATTAGTATCAGAAAGAGTGTCTCGTTTTGTAATGTTTAAAACGTGTTTTGAACAATTAAACAAAGTAGTAAACCGAAACAAAATCGTTGTACAAATATATTTTTCTTACTGCTTTGTTAACGTGTATTGGATTTTCAGTTAACAATATTCGTCATTTGTGTGCTAATCATTTGGAATTATCATTCAAACCATAAATCTATTATTGAAAATTAGTGTTTGGAGGTTTGAAGGTACGGTATTTTGGAAGACTTTATATTCAAAACCTCAACTACTTTGGCATCTGCCATTTGTGTTCTTATCTTTTAATATTACCTTTCAACCCAGAGTATCTATGATGGAGACACACTTTTTGGTCTGACGTTTTGAAGTCTTATCTTTGGAACTTACACATTTTAAACCATTAATATTTCTTGCCATACATATTTAAGGTTTTAAAATATTCTCAAGGAACAAAATGTGTATCATTTAAAGTTTAGAAAGTATAAACCGTCTTCATTTTACAAATAATATTGATGATAAAGGATACTATAAGGAATGGAATAAGGATAAATCGAATATGAATATACGAATTCTGAATTGACTTTATCGCATGTATTTGGCGGTGGAAGGAGGAGGGGGCGAATGTAGAAAAGAAGGGTATACTTGTCGAGTCATGTATCCAGGGCAAATATGGCAATATGTATACAATGCAAAAAACATTTAACCTCCAGCTTGATTGGGTTCGAACATCATTTATATGAAAAAATCACAAAGTTACCGTCAAACCATTATACCATTGGGCTCATTGCTAGTCTGGTTGCTTTTTGTAGACATCTCTTTCCAGGCTCTCTGGGCAACAATTTCAAATCATTTATAACCTCATATGTAATTTTTCCGTTTACATAACTACTTGGTGATTGTCTGTTACAGTTTGTGATTTTTATTGGATGAAAAATGTTGCCGATGTAATATTTGCTCAAGTAATTGCATGTGAATTGAGAAGAACCATCATAGGGCCATATAAAGATTTATTATCCATATGGTTGAAAGTAAGTGGTGACATATTTTCAATATGAGCACTAGTGCACATGTCACTTTTCTCTAGCAACGATTGTTGTAGCGTGAGTTCCCGTATTTTTTTGCCTGTGACGTCATAACACCATTGTTCGTGACGACACTAAAGCCTAGCAACGATTGTTGTAGCGTGAGTTCCCGTATTGTTTTGTCTGTGACGTCATAGCACCATTGTTCGTGACGAGACTAAAGCCTAGCAATGGTTGTTGTAGCGTGAGTTCCCGTATTGTTTTGCCTGTGACGTCATAGCACCATTGTTCGTGACGAGACTATAGCCGGCTGTTGCAAGAGAAGCGGGCAGTTTCTTGGATATTTCTAAGATGGTAAAATGGAATAGAATAAATAAAGAAATTATTACCCTCGGAAGTGTGCCATATTACTTTTACGAAACTCGTGCAAATTTGTGTATAACCCTCGCCCTCGCTCGGGTTATACAAAAAACCCAGTCGTTTCATAAGTCATATGACACACTTCCTCGGTTAATAATCTCTATATATGTGGTATCAATTTTATATGACTCTTGACCCTGTACCTCCCGGTATCATTGTGACAATACTACCACCTTATTTCCAGTTATCACCCTCGTAATTTAATTACTGGAATATACTTTCCCGTCTCTATTGTAAATTGTAGTAAAGCTTTCCGCTCTATTGATGGAGGTAAAGAATATTCGTTTATTCATTTATTTATCATTATTTTTTTCTGTGTTAATGTAACAATAATTTAATCAAGACTTTGTGATTCATTCTTGTAAAAGCTCAACCATTAGTGATAAATGCATGTAGGTTTTACGAAACAACCGTGTGATGAGGAAGTTATGTATTAATGAATTCATGATATAGCAAACATTGCCAGGCTGCACTTTACAGACGGTGAAGATTATCAAGATAGATAAAATGTATAATAACGCAATATGGGTCAATTCAATGTTAAGATAATGGTACACAAACCTAAAATGTGTCGGCAATGCGGCTTTTAGTTACCGCGTCATTTTAGTATATATATGTAAGTTAGATACATCTGACATCTAAAAGTATGTTTTGTCATGTTTTTACTTACATAAGTGACTTTCAGACATCATTACCTTAAGCATATATTCCTGCAACAACACGAGGGAGAGTCGTAACAAATCAGGTTGTCTAACAAATGGACATTTCTCTACAGCTCAACATGAAACTCTTACCCATCTACATTTCAACCAGTCTGATTAAAATCGACCGTGCTCCGAGGAATAAAATATAAAAAATATTGTCCCAATCGGGGCTCGAACCATTCGGGATATCCTCTCCGTCTCTGTCTGAATGCACCCACCTCAGAGTCTGTCGCGTGTTGCTATAACCACCTTAGCGCAGACAAACCCAGTCGTAAGCTATCCAATCACATCCTCGTTTGTAAATAGCGTTTAGCGGCGATTATGTATACCGAATGGTACACTGGAGTTACCTGCCCCTAGTATGATATCGAAGCTTTTACTGCGCTCCTTTCGATTGGCTAGCTGAGCTTATGTCAGAACATGCGGGTAATGGGGGTGCCTTCAGACTGTGAATGAGAGGAAAGCCGGGCTGGGTGATGTTCGAAACCCCGCTAGAGATAATATTTTTACACTTTTTCCTCGAATCACAGTCGATTTTAATAAGACTGCATTTCAAAGTTCAACTTGATATTAAAGAAGGAAGAAAGAAGCTATATTTTTTAAGTGTTTCCGATTTGTTCATTTACAAGAGCGTTTCTCTCTCCAAAAAAAAATGTTGGTATTTAATTTAATGCATAAGACAGATTTCGTGGATTTCACATCTAGAATCCTTCATATAACATAATAACATCTGTAGAATGTGAATCATCTAGTTGAACTATTATTTCCGAAGGGTTGCTATTATCATATGAAATATCACATTGAAACTCACTATTCAATACTGATAATATTTCAGTGAGAGAATAAAAAATGTTTTTCATTACATATCCGTTTGTATTTTAAATGCAATTATGTTAACATGATCCGGTTAATGATGAGCCAGTCAAAAATAGTCATGCAGAAACGATCAGGATTATATCACGTGGCATTGATTCTGTTAAGGACGCAACAAAAGGGGCATGTTACCAGTCAAATTTACTGGTTTGTTGCAGATCAATTCATTAAAGGGGCAGTAGCACGTTTTTTGATAATTTTATATTTTAAAATTTTCACTGAAAATTGTAAGTTAACGCTAAATGTATTATTTTGATAGTGAAATAAATCTCATTACATAAGCCAATCAGCCATAATCAGGGGACAAAGTGTGAAGATTAACATAAAATCCATTGGCGGCCATTTTTTGTGAACACCTTTAATTCATTTTCTGTAAGAAAAAGGAATCACATGGCTAAACTTTACATTATATATTTGAATTATTACTGCTCCATTTAGTTTAAATGCATTGTCTTTCAATTGGAACCATTAATTTTCATTTTCCTGACATCACCTTATATTGCCCCTAAAAACGTGCTACTGCCCCTTTAAGGCCTAGATGAAATTACCATTTCTTAATGATAATCGCGATAAGCTTCAATATTATCGCGAGATTGGAGTGACCCTCGTAACCGTGTCGTGTTAAAATGGACAATATGACCAAATTGTATCTCCTTCTACTAACAACAAAGAGGGACAACATGTCCCTAGGTTGCCCTTTTATATTGAAAATAACTTTTATTCAAATTTCAGTGGAATGCTTGTATCGTCGATATTGGTAAATCCTTACAACCCTATATCTTACTCACGATCTATTCAATTACAATTTAAAATGCCAAACCCACGATAATGTTTATAGCCCCTCTTGCTGTTTTATCGTCTTAAAACTATTCTTTGCTGAATATTTCAAGCAACCTTTCTTTTGTAAAACAGAACATGGTTTCTTGGTTGTATAATATTACATATGTTGGATAACGTAAAAAAGATGAATTTCTAATCAATGTTGATCATGAAATGTATGACACGCGATGAGAGGAGGTAATTGTTAACTTTGAAATATTGATAAAACAAAGCTTGAAAAAAAAGTTTAATACGAACAGTAGTGATTACCCATAGATGTATAGACTTAACTTCACAATAAATTAAAATGCTTATCGGATTCCTGTTTAAATGTCTTTGTGTCATTATTGAAAATATAAATGGAGAGTATTTCCGAAGTTATGAGATGTCTTAATTACAGTACAAAGTAACTAAGACCTTTGATTACCATTTACTGTCAATCAAATGATTTATGTTTTCAAAACTAGTTTTCGGAATTTTTGTTTGGTGTTTTGAAAATGATGCTGGCTCGTTAACGGCTTTCAACATCAATGTAGAATAAGCATTAATTATCTGATGCTTTACCTGTGTGTTCTACTGAGTCACTCATATATTCTATGTGTTTGATTTTGATTGAAACCGTCAGGCAAATGAGGCACACACAACAGTTTGAATTTACCGAAATCACCAGTCCATAATTGTTTTATTATGTCTTGATCAAAAAAGCAAAAGATAATTGAAAACTACTGCAATGAACGGCATTTGGGCTCGATTGTTGGCAAGGACGGGCCAATGACGTCATGATAACAATAGCATGACGTCATGAAACAACGGCTTGACGTCATCGGCTCTATTTTTAGTAACTCAAGTCAATATCACTTTTAGTCGGACTCGGGGTCACGGGGGTCAAGTCAATATCATTTTCTGTCGACTGTCACGTGACCGGTTCTCGACCAATCGGATTGCCGGAAAATCACGCTCACATAATAATATACAATTATAGAGTGGTGATGAGGTCAATACCTGTTTTCATAGACCCGAGAGAAAAAATATTGACCGAGGACGAAGTCCGAGGTCTATATTGTTTTATCGGGTCTATAAAAACAGGTATTGACCGAAATCACCAGTCCATAATTGTTTTATTATGTGTCGGTCAAAAAAATAAAAGATATTAGAAAACTACAGTAATGAGCGGCATTTGGGCTCGATTGTTGGCGAGGACGGGTCAATTACGTCATGATAACAATAGCATGACGTCATGAAACAAAGGTTTGACGTCATCAGCTCTATTTTTAGTAACTCAAGTCAATATCACTTTTGGTAGGACACGGGGTCACAGGGGTTAAGTCAATATCACTTTCTGTCGACTGTCACGTGACCGGTTCTCGACCAATCGGATTGCCGGAAAATTACGCTCACATAATAAAGTATGTTATGGCACGTAAACAATAACACTTATTATACCTCTATTAAATTTGTAAGAATATCATTGGTCAGTTGACATCACGTGATTGAAAAATATATCTGCACACTGACCCCGGCTATCCGTGAGGAGGTCAGTTTTGTGACAGAAATTTGTGACATCGACCTGAGATATTGACTCGTCACATGATTTGTCACATGATTGCATCTTTTACGTGCCGCTTTGTTTTGACGTAACACATAAAACTCATGCATAACAAATCTGAGGAAAAGGAATTTCGGTATAATAAAACACTTAGTTACTCATAGTGAGGTCATTATGTGAAATACAAGGACTTTCGAACCTGACGCCCTCGGCTGTCTGTACTGACCTCGGCCTGCAGCCTTGGTCAGGTCAGACCGCCTCGGGAGTCAGGTCTCGAGTCCTTGTATTTCACATAATGACCTCACCATGAGTAATTTAGTGTATAATATTTGCAGTGTTTGAATAGAATAATTGTAGTCCGGCTAATGTTTTGTAACATGCCCCTTTCAGCTACAACTTTGAACTTTCTTTTAAACCAATCATTATGTATAACGATGTATCAATAGATTTTGAAAATGATCAAGGAACTCGTTCAAAATTTTTAATCTCTGATGCTTTTAAAGAGTTTGAACCGTTTTAACATGTATTGAAATGCTCTGTCACGTCATTCTGATCAATTTGAAAGTATTATGAAAAAAATGATAAAATTAGGGTAAAAGTTAAGAATTAAATGTGACCAAACCTGACTCTCTGATTTATCTTTTACAACTTTCTGGGTTATTTGACATTGGGGACGGAGGGGGGGGGGGGGGGGGGGGGGGGGGTTGGTAAGTGAGAAGAAGTGAAGAAGAAAGTGAGATTTTTTTCCAATACTTGGAATCTAATGCAACATCAGATATGTTATAACTACACTAATTTCAAGGTCAAAACAATCCTTGGCTGTGAACAGTAAAGTACTTTCAGAAAGTAGCCTTATTGGGCTCCAAAGTTCATTTGACATTTAAGTGACACGATAATCAATATCTCAAAGAATAGGTGGTAAGTAACTGTATATATATATATATATATAGATAAAAATTGGAAAAGTTTACTGGTATACAGTTTAACATAATCAAAAGATAAAAAAATGACACGAAGCCAATCAAAACTCCAACATGTTTTGATTGGCTTCTCCAACATGTTTCAATGGTATCATCAGGGAGACTCCCTGATGATACCATTGAATCATGTTGGAGTTTTGATTGGCTTCGTGTTATTTTTTTATCTTTTGATTATATTTATATATATATATATATCAATTCAAAGACTTTCAGGTATTAGCCACAAATGTAGCGAGATATACTCCTGTGTTGTTTAATACAAACTGACAATTGTCAGTCACATACATGAAGTCTAACGTGTGAAGAATTGAAAGAATACCGTTCTCATATGTTTCACAACTTAATGGTATGAATAATGAAGAGAGGCATGGGGACAAATTAGACAACTTTTGAAATACACTGTATCGATGCTTAAGGGAACTTAAAAACAGACAGTTCGAACATTATACTTTCAGTATTAGATTCTCATTATCTACCACGAGATACATGACAACCCCAGGGTGAACATTTCAAGATTTAATAACATCTATTTTCTAAGTGCAAAGTGCCTTTGATGCCACGTGCAATAGTAGGCAACTTATTTAATCCATCTTCTTTAATATCCGGTGCAACCTTCCTGGTTCTTAACTACTCCCTCAAGTAATGCTCTGTTAAAGTTTTAAAGTTGACTTATATTTGAAATTGTAGTCAGTGTAATTTTTGCTATGGTGCTTGCATTCTGATAATAGGCAGACTCGACAAAGGGTCTTTTAAAGGGGCAGTAGCACGTTTTTGATAACTTTATATTTTAAATTGTTCACTGATAATTGAACGTTAATGGTAAATGCATTATTTTGATATTGTCAAAAATCTCATAACACAAACCAGTTATCCATAGTCAGAGGACAGAGTATGCAGATTTACCTCAAATCAATTGGCGGCCATTTTGTGTGAACACTTTTAATTCATTTTGTGTAAGAAAAAGGAATCACATGGCTAACATTATATATTTGAATTATTACTGCCCCATTTAGTTTCAATGCATTGTCTTTCAATTGGTACAATTGATTTTCATTTTCCTGACATCACCTTATATTCCCCCCTAAAAACGTGCTACTGCTCCTTTAAAAAGCCTTCCCGTGAGTTGTTAAGACCAACTTGTGCATGTGTCATTTAATGAAGTATCGATTGTTGCAGTCAGTATCATAAAGCTTATCAACGTTGTGTTGTGACAAAAGGAGGGTTTGAAGAACAGTATTGTGATGGAAAACTGTGAAACGTTATTTTGGAAACTTATCAAAGGATTCAGAATGACAGTGACCAGTTGATATTATTCGTTACGTTATTTAGTTAGTATCAATGTAAATTGGACGTGTGAATTTGCCTTCCATGAACAAAGATAACTCTTTTAAGATTTTCATTGAAAACAAATTAAATACTGTTCAAATCTTAGTACTCTTGAATCTTATTCAGATAAATGTATATTATCGTTTTGGTAAAATCTTCTTTAATTTCAACTTGTATGGATGATAAATACATGTTAGTATTGTGGCAGGCGATTATAAATACAATTTTGGTTTGAGGTAAACCCCCGTAAAGTTTTCCGGGCTTGTAGTGTAGATTATCGCCGGATTATCGAAGATGATACAAATGATACTCTATTCTGAAATAGATATTCCTTCTATGATAAAACTTTGAACCCCTGTTATTTGGTGATCATGGTATTGCTTGATTGTTACATTTGACATAAATTTTAATCATGTCACGCATGTTTTTAAACTGAAATAATTAACCAATTATTCCGTAAGAAGAGAAATGTTCCAGCGACGTAGATATTTCTGATGGTAATGGATATCCCCAAATTATGACCTATTTATCGCCTTTAGATAAAACATATCCTAAGCACCGCAATCTTAAAGATAAGGGAAGGCAGTTGGAAGTAGCGGATTTGAAAATTCCATCGCAAATAAGCACCTTTGGTGAAATGGCTTGACAGCACATAACGAACCATAAGACACTCTGGTTATTGGCAAATTTGCTGTTGGTGAGTGTCTGACAACTTAATATTAACTCTTAAAACACCCTTATCAGGCTAATCTGAAGTTTTTAGGAAATGTAGGAAATAATCATGATACTTGACCTGTTTAATCAGACATGGTTGCCCTTTCTGTCTCCACAAGTTTGAAAGGGGGAATGGCGTAATAAGCAGCGTCCGCACGGTCTCTATATCTCGTAACAATTCTTCAAGTCTGGCGTCCGCGAACATTTTGAAAATACGCCGACACATGTTGATCACGGCAGTCTAAGTTAAACTTGCCTAAATAATACTCTCTACACTCCCATATTGAGTCTAGCTATATAAAGTAAAAGGTCGCGTCAGTCGACCTTTCGGCGACCCTCTCATCAAACGTGAGGTGGCCAAATGGATTTATCCAATAATAAAGCGGCTACTATTAATTAATATCATTTGTTGAACATTGAAATCAAAACTTCATGTTCGAATTCAGACTAGTGTGCCTTGGTAAGATGAACCCTGATTGGTCAATTGAAAAAATTAATGATAATGCCCTGAAATACAACGTTACCCTTTAAGTATTAAATCATACACCTTAGTTAAACAGTTTTTGTTTGATGAGATATAACCATAACTGGTTCAGTAAGTCATTCTCTCCCCACAGAGGCAGATCAAGTCAAGAATTGTTGATACAGCCTCTGTTATATTACGCAGAGTTTGTGGGATAGAATGGGAGATGCCTGATGCCATAGTTAGTTGTGCAATCAGCGACGCTGTTCTTAAATCATCATTTTGGCTACTAAATGATGGCAAAGGCATTGTGATGTGAACCACCCTTTCCATGCGAGAAGTGTTGTCATTCGATAAAGAAATTCAAATTGATTGTGGTGCAATTGTTTCCCGCCAGGGACAACGGCCGGAACCCAGGTATTTCGGCGTAATATAACAGAGGATGTATCGACATTTCATGACTTAATCTGCCTCTGTGGGGAGAAAATGCTGGTTAGTGAGCGCATATGGAAATAACTTTCAAAGAACTCAAGGACAAATTAGAATTGAAGTGAATTTTGTAAGAGATTTTGACTTGTTGGAGGCTCTTCTCACAAAAGACGTCAAATGTAATCTCAAATTAAATATATAGCCTTTTACAACATTATTAGCGTATTTAACGAAGACTCATTATAGTGTGTTGATCTCAAAGATAAGAAATATAACACTTATAAGACTGCTTTTACAATCATCAATGATTTATCTGTATTTTGGAAATCATTAAACAATCTGTCGCTAGCTCGCAGGCAACAAATAGGAATTAACAGAGAGTAGCATGGAGCGTAATCATGTTTTAGACGTTTGTACCTTTGCTCGGGTCTGTACGTTTTTAACTTACGCTTCAGTCAGGTCAATAACGTTTACTTTGAGGGAAGATTTTGTTTCACAAATTACTTTTGAATTTTGAGTTATATAAACAATGATCCACAGTGTCATTTGTCATTTAAGATTGATTAATAAATAATATGAATCATAATGCAAACAATTTCACAAGATTCGATACTGCAAAAGTTTTTTTTCTTGTGAACGGAAAAAAACTTTACACAATTACCTTCTTGAATAACAATTGGTTCAAATTAAGTTATAAACTAAGAATAAAAAGAGTATGTTATTTGCACAAACGCAATGATACGCTGGCATGACAACTGTCAAAACATAGAATAAAGAAGTTCAAGCATTACATTTGCAGTTCTGTTTCAAGATCAATTCATCCTTTGTTTCAATATCTATTATTCCTTCAATTATCCTCCCCTCCTATGAACTTACAATCATTATTACCTCTTTTAGGGTTTTTTCATTTCGTGTATTTGTTACTTTTAAAACTGACAGTTACGATTTATATATACTTTTACTGTGTTCCAAGTATGAGATGTGACTATATATTCTCAAATTGCACCCGACCTTTTTAAACTTTCCCGCTACTGTCGGTGTACAATATGAAAATTTAAAGGATTGTCTTGCATAACATGTCGATGCATATTTGCTGTAAAATTGTTGACAGATTAGGCAAATTCATCAAATACAATGTAAATAACCACTAGATAATCATACAAACAATTTACAAACTTTAAAAAAGAAGAAGAATTCGTTAATTTCGTCAGCTATAAAATGATACAGTTTGGTTATACCAGCATCTTCATCTGTGTTAAAACATATACTACTATAAACACGTTCAACTAAAGTCATAGTTATCATTTAGAACAATGATTTCAGCTTAAAATCTTTTTTTTTTAGAAATGTGTATATATCCATACGCAAACCTGAAATTGTTCTATTGATTTTTAAACATTTTAATCATCAAAAATGTATTTTTCTGTAAAACATTTTTAAAATGATACAGTAAAATTTGGTAAAATTTTGCAAATGACATTATCTAAACGCCGTGAAACTTTTATTCATATGAAAAGGCAGTTGTGTATTCTCCAAAAATAAGTTTTCAGGGTTAAAGTAGTAGAACTGAAACTTTATGAAATCTTACAATTCCTTCGTCATGTAAATGCTTATAAAACTTTAACATCACAGCAAAATGGTTTTACCAGAATTTAAATTGACAAGCGCAAGAATTTAAATTGACAAGCAGACAAAATTATGATATAAGACACCCGAGAGTTGTTTCTTTTTTATCTGGTATTCATCAATTCGTTTTTAGAAAACATTTTTTTTCAGTTTGCAACAATCAAATTGCAAGTGTAGCGTTTGCGCACTTATAATGAAAATAAACAGTTTCCTTATGTGCGAACAATGTGAACAAACCGGATGCTTGTGGGAGTAATAGATCCGAAGAACGATTGTAGAGGCAGTATTGAGCGATTAAAATACATTCAATTTATTTATGTGAATTAATGACATTTCTTATGTGTTAAAGGGGTATTAGCAGGTTTTTTGATAATTTCATATTTTCAATTTTTCACTGATAATTGTAAGTTAATGCTATATGTATTATATTCACAGTGTCAACAATCTCATTACACAAGTCGATCATCCATAGTCAGAGGACAAAGTATGAAGATTCACATAAAATCCATTGGCGGCCATTTTGTGTGAACACCTTTAATTCATTTTGTGTAAGAAAAAGGAATCGCATGGCTAAACTTTACGTTATATATTTGAATTTTTACTGCTGCATTTAGTTTAAATACAGTGTCTTTCAATTAGAACCATTAATTTTCATTTACCTGACATCACCTTATATTCCCCTTAAAAATGTGCTTCTGCCCCTTTAACTAACATTTTTAAGACATGTATGTTTTTATTGAAATTTTGTAACAATAAGTTTTGACACACCAAAATTATTTTTATTCCAGGAGAGAGAAGTCGTTGCCACCCTTTGCTCACTTCGTTCGCACATAGTCAAAACTGGTTATTTTCATTATCAGTGCACAAACGCTACACTTTCCCTTTGCACCAATGTATATTACTAGATGTTTAGGAATACATATTCAATATTCATCATGTAACAACTCTATATGTTTGCAGCTCAAAATCAAACTAATTTCTTGTAAGTTTGTTAACCCTCACAAGAATGTCATACAAGGGAAAGTTAAATGTTTAAACGTCAAGGGTTTGTTTCATAGAATTATTATTTTTTAATTTTTTTATTTAATTCTAAGCTTTTCAATAAAACAATTGTTATTAACTATTAACTATAAAATCATCCCACGATAAGTCTTCATCGATTTTAAGCTAAACCAACTGACATCATGTGATTTTCATTGTTCACCCCTGCTTTGTTTCTCAAGTCAAGTCAAGTCAAGTCAAGTTTATTCTCATAAGTCTTAAATCATGACATAGAGTTAACAAATGATACATTGAAGTAATACTTATTAATAAATGCAGCATACGCAAGCCATATTTGATATTCAGAGCAGTTTTAACAAGTATTGGTTCATATGTGATGGACATAAGTGAAACATATCTATTGATTGATACATTTTTACAATAATTCTGACATCAATCAATCTGGAAACATTATTAAGATATTTAACCGTTTGTTTCTTTATGTTAATATTTGATGAATATGTAATTCCTAAAAGGGGTGTGCAATACAAGAATCATATCAAATCCTTATATGCATAGGAAAATCTGCACGTCTTATGACAGTTCATGGTCGCTAAAGGGAAACTTTCTCTGAAGGAAGCTTACATAAGTTTTATGACTAATAGAACAACTTCCCTCTTTGCAACGTCAGTTGTCAAAACCCTACTTTTGTTGTCCATAGGAACTGGGTCCGGTCTTGAATGGATGTCGAAAATCATTTCAATTGTCATACTTACTCTCGTTTTGTAGGATTTAAGAATATGTAACTTTTTAAAGAAACGAAAGCACTTTTCAAAAAATAATTGCACATTTTCTCGAATGATTGCCAGTATATAACAATTTTTTTATCGTCAGTGAGACACACATTGCATGTAACTCTATCCTCTGTTGTCGCAGCAGAAATTATCAAACATCATATCAAAACTTCTGGCGGCCATTATAATCAGGACACCTTTTAATCATTTGCACTAAGAAAAAAAATCAAGTTATGTTACCAAACTGTGAAGGTATATAAAGGACATTTCTTTCATCTGATACAAACATCTTCAAAATTGTTCTTTTGTTCTTTAAAGTGTCTATAGCAATGTAACAAAAACATTTGGACATACTTGTACTAACTTGGTAAACGTGTAACACATGAAAAGAGCCTCAAAGCATTCGATAAATGAAATAAAGTATCTCCTCTCAAACACCTTAACATTAAAACTGGAAAAAAACAAATTAACACTGTCAATGTCGAATTGTATATCATTGCAAGAATGATTATTCTTGTATCATATTATTCAAATATCTTGATTTTAGTAATGTAACTTGTTAAATGTAAGTAACAATTTAGAAATACCGATCTTTGGTTGGTTACATCAGAATTTATATTTGAGCCTTTTTGTGCTACAGCAGTAACCGTGTGCTCCTCATCGCACTTAAGTTGACATTATGTTGTAAGAACATGTGACAAGTACTACAGGCATCAATTAAAGGAACCTGTAAAATGACATTTCAAATGGATTTGCTAAAATTCGTTCTTTGCATAGGCACTTTAAGAGTATTTCAAATGTCATTCGCAACTTCAAAATACTTCAATATATGACAAATAGTTATATGTTTTGTTGTCTAAAGTAGCGGTTTGTTTTAAGAACACTTCATTATTGTCATATCCACTCAAATCCTTAAAGAAAATTCGATATTGAGCGAAAACAAGATTTAAGGAGTCAGCCTTGGTGTAATGAACTATATCTTGGATATTATTACATTTGTATCTGTGATTTAAAGTGGACAACTTTGCAAAGTTGATTGCAGTATGTCCAGAAAATGCCAATTTAATATTGCTTTAATCGCTAGAAACATGATAAAAAACCTTAGACGGCACTCTTGGACTTATCACCAAAACGAACAAACAAAGACTTGTTGACTTGTACGATAACTATTTGTCTACATCCTTCATGGCATTTAAGCTGCTAAGAACAATTCATTATAAGAAAATGGCCTATGCCTTTTTAAAAAGAAAATTATTATGTTTGCAAGTTCATGATTTTGTTTTATTGCAGATACCTTATGCTCATTTTCTTTAGTGGCAACACTGCAATTGGATATCAAAATTGGAAACAATTGAAACACAACATTGCAACTTGCTGAACTATTTGAAAACATATGTGATGCTTTCGATTTGAGATTTTAACAGAATACTCTTATAGCTATGTTATCTGCAGTTAAGATAGATATCTCGATAGGAAAGATCATATAAATCATTGCTTGGACTGAATAAAAGCACGTGGGCAAATATTTGTTATGTTGCTAATTATGTTATGGAACAAGTATTCTCTTTGATTGGTTATGGATGTTACCCCAAAAGTGTTGTGATGGAATAACGACTGTTAGATCTCAATCAGCTGGATATACATATTACCACTCTATCTTGTGCTATAATAAGAGGTTATTATAAACGATATTTCAATTGTTTGTGGTGTCAAATAAAGCATTTGACATATCACATTGAGAGAAAATGTCTTAAAGAGAATGATGGCGCTGGGTATTTTATGCAATATTAATTATTATGAATTAATTGCTGCTTAGACAAGAATTGAACTATGATATATGATCATGATGTGTTATATATAGAGATTTATGTCTGTAAAAATCCAGACTATGCAGCACACTTTTAAACATGCCTATCTTTATTTCGATATGATAGATTTAAAGGGGCAGTAGTACAGTAGTAGTTTTCAGGGGGAAATATTAGGTGATGGTGATGGTTTCAATTCAAAGACGATGTCTTTAAACTAAATGAAGCAGTAATACTTCAGATGTTTAATGTAAAGTTTAGCCACAACATGAATTAAAGGTGTTTACACAAAATGGCCGCCAATGGATTTTATGTGAATCTTCACACTTTGTCCTCTGACTATGGATGATTGACTTGTGTAATGAAATTTTTGACATTATCAAAATAATACATTTAGCATTAACGTACTATTATCAGTGAAAATTTTAATATGTAAAATCATCAAAAAAACGTGCCACTGCCCCTTTGAGTTATTGACTATATATATACCTATTGACTATTTCTTTGTGGAACTAAGTGAAATGAAGATGAACAAACCAGGTTTTGAGAAGCTGTTATATTCGTCCTTCAATAACATTCATGTTAACAATAACGCATTAATGCTTTATCTTTACTGTAAAAGTAACCTACCCAAAACCTACGAATTCTGCTTAATTCATGAAGCCAGCCATGTTGTCAATATTGGTTCTAACTCAAAGCTTTGAACAAGTACGTGGTTTTATAAAGTACATAGGCGACAAAAATTATGTTAAATTATTTTAGGTGCTTAATGATTATTGTATGATAATTGAGGTTGATATTTTCATTTAATTGAAAACCATATACAATGATGTAATAAATCTGAGTAAGAAAAAAGAACCCGTCCACACAACAAGAAAATATATTTAGATATAGTACTGACAGACTTTTAATACTTATTGAAGAACTAGTGTATTAAATGAATATGGATATACAAGTCAATCGAAGTCATTTCCAGTTTCCCTGACATAATACTTCATATTCGATATAATGTATTGATAATGACTGCATAGATAAATTGTACGAACAAACGGATCAGAAATAATTGTTTTTGAGATTTATGAATTGATAAAAAGAAAAACATACATGTATGGTCACATGGTCATAAATATACTTAACCTACCATTAAGCATCTGAATCTTATGTTTTTTTTAATGATATAGACATTGGGTTCCCTATCTCACCGATCGAAATTATCATATGTACTTCATTGAGAAAATGGTACTGTTTTTTTTGGCTCAGGACCGGGAACTGTACTCATGCTAACTTGATTTCATGGCAGTTGAAAGATTAAAGACAGTGCTGAGACCAGAAACACAGCGAGGTACACGTAAAGTTACTCTGTTATTTCTTTATAATTCTTGAGTTGCGTATGGAACTTTTGTTATGTCGCTTACAAGACTCAATTGATATTTTGATACAAAAAGAAAATTGAAACGAACGCATATAAGATTTATGTCTGCACCTTTCAAGCAAGTCGTTTTTCAAGAGGCAAGAGGCTAGCTATGATTCAATACATGTGGAGCCTGGGTTTCATTCTATATAACAAGAATGTTACCGAGATATTCTGACTAATTATTTCTTATGCATCCGACTCTTCACTCTTCACCAGTAGTAGGGACGGGTAGTTTAAAGGGGCAGTAGTACGTTTTAGGGGGAATATAAGGTGATGTCAGGAAAATGAAAACAA
This sequence comes from Steromphala cineraria, assembly GCA_916613615.1. Classification (NCBI taxonomy): domain Eukaryota; kingdom Metazoa; phylum Mollusca; class Gastropoda; order Trochida; family Trochidae; genus Steromphala; species Steromphala cineraria. The sequence goes on along the minus strand of OU744731.1, from coordinate 59,679,918 downwards.
ATGGTTCCGATTGAAAGACAATGTAGTCAAGCTAAATGAAGCAGTAATAATCAAATATATAATCTAAAGTGCCATTCCTTTTTCTTACACAAAATGAATTAAAGGGGAGCACCAAAAAAGCCGCCAATGGATTTCAAGTAAATCTTTATAATTCGTTCTCTAACTATGGATGCTTGGTTTGCGTAAATAGATTTTTGTCACTATCAAAATAATAAATTTAGCATTCACATCCAATTATCAGTGAAAATTTGAAAATATGAAATGGTAAAAAAACAGTGCCCCTACTACAACTGCCCCTTTAAAAATAATGCTGAAAGTTAGTTTCTCCTTACAAGTATTTGAAATTCGTTTAAATTTCAATTCTCATTTCTTTTTTGTTACTTTGCGTTCAAACGATGCTCAAGTGCTATAGAGCGTATCATATGTTTTAATATTGTTTTGAGTTATATTGATAAAAGTATTGTCTTCTTCAAAGATAAATTTGATATCCAAATTGATTTTGTTTTTATCTCCTTTAATCGATGAACACTGTAAGTTAAAGATGACAATGCGACTATGTCTGATGATTAATATACATTACCAAATCCTGGATTCCCCACAAACATACAATGATGATAATAAAACTTTTTTGCCCGACAAAGAAATTTGGTTAACAACAGCGAAAAGGCACAATAAACGGATAACGTTAAAAACCATCAACAGTAATTGCAGTAATCTAGAGGAACGCTGTATACACATGACAAAAAGGGAGGGGTCTTCCATTGCTTTGAATGAGTATAGAATATATTCATTTTTTAAAATTAAATCTTGGAACTAACAAGAAGGTAAAATTTAAAACAGGAATGTAAGTCATGAAACGGGTTTGATAACATTTCTTTCGCAGACAATAAACACGACTCTCATATAAATAGAAGTCGATTAAAATGAAGGCCACACATTGTTAAGCTGGTGGTTACAATGTTGCATTTTTTGTTTTGAAGAGAAATGGACAGAAAATAACAAAACAAATTGTATACAAGAAATAAAAATACACTAATGACTAATCAAATATGTATGCCGTCTTGTATCAAAGTGATTGGGATTTTATAGAAACACAGATATTCTTTTCTTCACAGAGGGTGACATACTATTATTTTAATATTGATTAATATATTACGTTTGTTTTTATTCTATAAATCAAATGTGACAAATATATATTATACATGTATATAATGAGTTATAGCGAAACATGGTTGGCAAAATATATTTAGTTGTTATTGATTTTATACAATTTTAAAATGCCAGACTTGTTTTGGAAGAAACACCACTAGATTAGTTGATATGCTGAGATATGCAGATATTCATAAAAAAACATATGTTGAAATATAGTTATATTTTGGTGGCAAAATAAGCATGGTCTTCGAAGAAATCATATGTAACCATACATGCGGCTACTTCGTTATTATTGTTGAAGGAACAAGGAAAACCTGACATCATGTCACTTTCATGCTTACCCCCTGCTTTGTTTTGACACAAACGCGCAATACAGAAACTGCGTCACTCACAGTGTTTATTCCAATATGTCAGTAAGATAGTGTTTAATTCACAAAATACATAATTTTAACCATGCGTTAATGTATTACGTATATAGGGGACAATAAACGAATGTTTCTTTTATTCTTTTGAGTAGTTGAGTAGTATACTAACTCCCCCCCCCCTCTTCCATGTAAATCTGGGGGCGGGATAGCGCAGCGGTTAGTGTGTTCGGTTTCGGATCAAGAAGTCTCGGGTTCGAAACCCACCAGGGACTCGGCAACATGTCTGCAGTAGAGAATTGTTCTACATGCAGTAAGGTTTGGGTGCAATGTTAAACTCAATTTCAACGGAGTGCCACCCATGGTTCCCTAGTTCCAGCCGATGCTTACATGTTTCACCGCAATGCATAAATACAATAGTGTTTCGGGCTGCAAAAGTTTAGCAAGCCGTGATATACATAAAATACCCTTGAAACGCAAAAAAAATTCCCATTACACCTCACCCTCATTCAATCTACCTGTCATAGACGAAGGTAATTATTAACACTATAATATTCACTATTGCCCTAACAATTAAGCACATGTAATTGTTAAGTTGGGTAAAGATACATTGAGTAGATATTATAATCATTGATTGTTAATGAAAGATATTCGTATCACTACAGTCATAAACAAATAGTAAAGTCCATCTACATATATTCCAAGGAAGAGAGCAAATCATAACACAAATCAGAAAGCTAAGACAAATATCATCTTTGTTTACACCAGTTATGGTAAATTTTATTGAACATATTATTCATTCATTTATTTAGGAATTTCAAAAACCTCAAATGACGTCCATTGTTATTCAAGGGAGATTTCATGTATGGTAGTGAGTTTTTGTCCACATGTAACATCTATGTAAACACATCAGGAAAACATATGTAAATACACTAGCAATAGTCACTTATCACAACATTGAAGTAGATATGTGCTATCACGCTACACTTGTCAGACAGAATACATTTTGACTGCCAATGTCGGGAATATTGTCACAATAGACTGGCTATTATATGTTTCTTGGTTAATTATCTCTCCGAGAAAGGCCAGAATAAATACATTGAGGCGAGTACGTATGTCAAACCATACTGTTGACTTGCATCATTATTCTGTTTGACAATATTCATCCTGAGTACATATTCCAGTCACATCCATGAACATGATGGCATAATCAGCAATCTCAATAAGTGGACTCCAAACTCCCTAGAGACCATCCATGTTTATCTTATAATTTCCTATTTGCTTTGATATAATGCTGTTTGACTCATTTGAATTACATATGTTATTTTTGCTCTTGAAAAATTTAATAATAAGTAGTTAAAAATCTTGAATAACTGTTCAGTTGTAAACATTAAAAGTTAGTTAGAAGTTAAACGGACTTTCATAGTGGTATGCAATGTAGAAGGAGACGATGTTGTTTTCAAGCAAGCGATTAAACATATCTAATGTTAATTTTGTAGGTCTTGATTGTCTGATGAAAAATCGACAAACCAAAATTTTTTTTTCTCTTCTTGCATGTCTTTACAGAGATGTGTTACATATTCTCAGTTCAAGAGAGTTTTGGCATCTCGTGTACAATTCAGGCAACAGTTCATATAATTCTTTAATAGATATGCTAAAATTCCATTTTCTTAAATACCCCTGTCAGGTTCCAAATTGTTGGTTCTTAATTTTCAGAATGTACAATCATGCTCAGTAGTTAAGTATAATCAATAGCCAATCAGCGTAGTAGTATTTATTTTCACGAACAATATTATCGACTAAGCAAAAACATGAATGTTTCAGTCCCAATTGATATGAACTAAAACTCTGGTATAACATAATATTTTCCATCATTGAATTGGAAAAGATTCATAATATTTCCAAAGCCATTCTCCGTGAAGCAACAAAATTCCCTTTAATTAATCAGTGTTGCCTTGGGGTATGTTTTCATATTGCTCTTCAAATACTGACATTTCTTAAAAGTGGTATTGTCTCCACATTCTTGTTTTTGGAATAGATCAACGACACCTATGGTTACCTTTCAATGATATCTTGTAGTTGAACAGGGATAAAAGTTGTAATTCACAAACATGTAACAAGGTTAAGTCTGTCGGCAAACAATTTATCATAAAAAATAAAAGTATCTTTTTAAAAAAAAATTCAAAGTTAGGTTAAGATCTTTTTTTAACATAGACAGTGTATACATTTGATTATTGTGAAAATCTTTTCATTTTCATTGAGAATAGTCAAATTGATGTTATCAACAATGTTACTGTTCCATACGTGTACATGTGCAACCAGCACTAAACAGCATAATCTTATATATGTAGACCTGTATCTATTTAGAAATAAAAATAATTAACCTTTTAACGATGAAGGATGTAGAACTTGTCTCAAATATGTAACAGCTGTGCAAGAATCTGACTCAACCATGTAACAGCTTGGTATAATCCTTATAATTGTCTTATTTTCATTTGAAGTGACATATGTGTGAAAGTCAAACAAGAAACTATATAAGACGAATGTCATCGGCTTAAACATTTTTTTGTTAAACGTGCTGCTGCCATTTAGTAGAGAATATTGTAATTTTTTAGTCAAAACGTTCAGACACTTAGCAGTGAAATATTTTACTTTCTGTAGAGTAAAGGTGTTGTCACGCAATAAGTGTCAGACACAATAGCACTTTTGATGTAACATATGGGAAGACCAGGCTGCCTATTTGGTGTTATCTAAAGCATGATTTGTCATTTTATTTACATATATAAGCAACTCTCAGACAGTATTAGCTTGAGCATATATTCCAGTTAGAAATAATGGAAGGATCTAAGTGATCACGAACAGTGGGCAAAATGAAGCCATGGTCCCTGTGTTCTCAAGTAAACTTCATGACTTAGAAATCGCATGCTTTAAAAGTCAAATCTGAATGTGCAATTACTTATAACTAACCAATAGGTTTTGGATACATTCAAAAACCCTTTTACTGAAAACTTCAATCAGTCAGTCATAACCCTTAAGTGTATACATTTATACATTTGACCTCTCATGTATATTGTATATATTTAACTATGTAACTAAACATTGCCAAAGGCTTGGTATGAATGGCATAATGATATGTTCTGGTAACATATTCTTCAAAGTCTTTACATGATGCTGATAAATTTCACCCGTCATCTGGTTGTGAAAAATTAATATACCACGAATCTTGAACAACAAACATATACTTATTTAGAGGACACTTCAAGCATAGTGTGATTTGGCCAATTCCAACATGATGCTCCACAATCAAAACCCAATAGAAAATATTTAATTTTATAGACTACATTTGATCATATTTACCCTTTTTGAACTGGTATTTGGTAGTGATTTTACTTGAAAAACATCCTTCTAAACTTGATCAAGAGAAAAATCAGATGTATCCTAAACAAACATTTCATTCACTTTGGTGTAATAGTGTCTGAGAATATATTCCAATTAAAACATCAGACCCGTTTATTGCCCTTGGGTCAAATGCAAAGTCGCAAGCGGGGAATATTCTTTACATAGGAACTCTGTCATATGAAAATCTTGACAATACCTTTCACTTGTAATACGATAATTGCGACATTGTGTTATTCATGTCAATTACATATATTTCCAATTATAATAACATTTTGCATTTGTTTTAAAATATGGTGATATTCTGATTGCAACTACTTGAGTTATGTATTTTCACTCACTCCTCATAATGCTTTTCTTTTAAGTACCTTTTGATGAAAATTGTCCATATTTACCATATAACCATATTTACACACAGCAGCTACTATTGAATTGGAAATTACCCCATAGAAATAAACAGTCAAATGAAACATCTTGACAGAACATGACGCTCTGGTTACTGACAAAGTTACTGTGGGGAGTGTTTAGCTGAAAACTTGAGAACATAACTATCAGGCCCATCAGTCAACATAATGAACGAGAGGACACTCCAATTATTTTCTATATACTGTCTGGGGGAGTCAAACTCCCATTGCCTTACTAAGGACAATCAATTTGATGTCACGTTTTGTAAAATTCAGAAGGCCACAATCAGATTTATTAAACTTCATTATTGACAGTTTATGAAGTTAGGCAAGTGTTACTTTACAAAAACATTTTGCATAAGGGTGGAAGTATTTAACTTTACTTGATTCCTAGACTATACACGTATATATTATTCATGGTCTTCTTTTTTCATGTGCATATCTGATCGTTATTCATTTACTGCATTCACAGAATCTTATTTACACTGTATTAATAATGCATTTTCAAATACAACATTTGCACTTTGGTGTTACTCATTGCATTTATACTTTGTATCTTTCCAAAATACAAAAATTATCTTATGTTATTGTAAACATCAAACCTTGTTAGTAATAAGCAATTGAATATGTTATTTAAGTTATCAAAGTGATATCGATTGTGAAATTAATTTTAAACATGCTTGTAAATCATATATCATTTATTTCGAAATCGCTGGTATCACAACACATGAAATTCAACAAAACCTTAAAAGGGACAATGTAACTTTATTCAGAATTGTATTAATTAAAATTTGACAGTTGTATTATCTTTGCAAGAAAAACATGTCACTATTCAATCCATTTGTAACAATATTATATTTGGGATCACACTAGTACTATCTTGAATAGTGACATATTTTGCTTGCGTTTACATTTGTTCACTATCTAAATGGCATCTATTTTCTTATTCAACCCATTATCCATAATTGTATCTTAAAGTATGAACAATAAAACCTTAATCTTTCCTACACGTTCAATTTTCTACATCTTACACAGTAGACTTGAATTCACACCTTCAGGATACTTTCCTAATTGGATTTTTCAGGAGAGAGCATTTGGCAAAAAGAATGACGCAAAGTAAAACAAGTCTTAGAAATGTGGTGACACATCCTGACTGAACATAATGAAGCTTAGGACGATCTGTTTAATGTTTAATCTAACGATCTAGAAAACGTAAATTGCCTCTTTAGAATATTCAGACATTAGGACCCATCCGTCCATTAAAGACACCAAAGAGCATAATCAGAATTTTCTTGATATTTCTGCTATTCTTGGAAGTAAAAGGTTCAATGTGAAAATTGAAATAAAGAATTATGTTATTTGGTAAGATTGCCAATTCTATTCAACACAGTGATCAACTACCATGTTAACTTGTTCCATTTGGTTCGTTCATAGGTTGAAAAAAGGACGCAACATAGATCATAAGTATGAAGGTTTATTTTTAAAGCATACAGCTTTCATTCCGAGGACGACATAATTTATGTTTGTAAATATTATTGATACGTTGTGTTGAATGTGTAAATGAGCACCTTCTTATAATGTTTTACAAATATATACATACGAACTTATTAAACTGACTTAAGTTTTCCAAATATGATAACAATCCCGCATATAATCGAGATACTATTAATGTGAAATATGTCTCTTCTGACTGATAAGCCTCAGTTCAGTGAAGTTCAGGTAGTTATTCTCTCATGAGCATCTATAGAGAAAAACACAAGACTCGCATTGAACAGAAGTCTTCAAAATGATACATACATGTAAAAGGTTAAAGACTTAAAATATGTAGGAAATAAAACGAGAAGACGGAATAAACATAAACATCGGAGACAAATGCACTCTACTTCTGTTTGTGATGTTTTAAAAAATATTATTTCCTGAACTTAAACTTCACTTGATACAAAGGAGATTTTTTGATAGACACTTTGCATTAAAACACAACTGATTGTAAAAAGGCCCCTACATAGAACTTAAATTGTCAGAATATTACTTAAGTCTCAATAAAACCTTGCATGAGGGGCAACAAAACATGCGTCATGCTTCCTCTAAGGTTAATTTGAATAAACAAGTACAGTAGTTATTATCAAGAGATAGAGTTATCTAGTAATCAGTAAAAACTTATTATTCGACAAAATGTCATTAATAAATAAAGACAAACAAAAGTTGGTTGCAAACTGGTTCAAAGTATTATCCTTCAATATTATCAAAAACATTGAATTAATAAACAAATAATTCTTCTATTAAAGTACAACTGAGTGTTGACTTATAGTTTCTCTTTATGCTTGTGATCTGATTGAATCTGATCGAAAATCTATTTAAGACGTTATTGCGACAGTTCAATGATAGAATTATATGCTTGGATTGTCTTGTCGAATTGGATTCGTCTATAGGTGTCATCAAATTGCGGTAATATATGAAAAGTTCCTGGTTAGTGTCTACCGATTCCCAGCAAATTATTTTCATCAGATTTAGTTATTCTTGCATGAAATCGTCATGCTTACGAATAATGTTTGAGAACATCCCTATTCATTCCTACAAAACAATTGGCTTCCCCTAGAATCTTTTATTTGTTGAACTAAAAATTACCTTTTTTGCTCAAAATTGCATTAATAAATATGAATAAATCAACATCGAAATCAATAATTCAATGACAAACACTAAACTGTTTTTCAAGATCAAAAACCATTTCAAGGATTATTAATTGTTCAACATAAACGTTTTGATATTCAAATCCAATTTCTTTGGTCGTTGATACTATGGGCTCTTGTCATTTCTGGCACACAATCAATCTTAATAGGATGTTGAGTTAGAGATGTCATCGTCTCAACGATAATAGATGACTTTTTTAAGATGTACTTAATTGCTTTTGTTCCATGCATATTCTAAAAAAAACTACAGGCTTACGAATAATGTTTTACAATTACATGCAATTTTTAAAAAAGGACGAGATTGATGGAAGAGAGTACATGTACTATAAATTGACTTATTAAGATAAATCATTTATCACAACGAATTTGTTTGCTAAACAAATACAGTAGAACACATATATAGCGAACTCGGATATGCTGAACAATCGGATATAGTGAACAAATTTTTAAGTCCAGTCCCTATATAATATCTGTAAAATTATATGTGTATAGCGAACACGGATACAGCGAACTAAATTCTTGGTCTCTTGGTGTTTGTTATATACATGTTCTACTGTATACCCATATCGCAAACATAGACATTAAGGTTTGACCTTTCATCATTTATATATTTTCATTGCGATAGAAATATATGTAGATTTCAATTTTCAGATTTTCATTTCGAAAATTAATACTTGTTGCAAACAGTATTGGAGAAATTGTTGCTGTTCACTGTGAGGTTCACTGCTTATTAATTTACAACTGAAATCGAACAAGGCACAAATCATTGTTCAAATTGAAGAAGCTAAGGTGAGGTGCGGCTGCTAGCACTATTGTAGGGACAAAGCCCGCAACACTATTGTGGCTATGTATTGGGGTGAAACCTGCGAGCATCGGCTGGAACTAGCAACCATGGGTAGTACTGCGCTGAAAATCAGTGAAGCATTGTACCCAAACCTGACTGTGTGTAGATCAGTTCTCTACACCAGACGAAGTTGCCAAGTCCCTGGGGGGATTCGAACCACAGGCCTTCTGATGCGACAAATTGAAGAAACAAAAGATATATAACGTTAATTTTCTGTAGAAACTTGGAGCTCCTAATTACAAAATACCGAAAAAACGACCTGTAAGAAATTATTTCTGAACGGGAATTAACGATAGAAATTCTATGTAAAGTGACAAACTGCAGTACTTGTTAAAAACTTTTTGACACTTTCAAATTATTTTTTTCCCACTAGTCTGCCAAGTACAGTTCCTTTGATAAAACTTTAATAAAGGGGAACGCTTTCGAACTTAACTAAACGAAGCTTTATAACTTTTAGAAATTAACTTAATTACGCTCCTGTTATGTTACAATTAGCCCAACGCAAGACCCTCGATTTAATAGCAGTATCACATTAGTTGTATACGGAAGTTACTGATCCAGAGAACTCCTTACTTTGCACCTTTCAAACTTCATGCATTAAATAAAATCCTATAGCCATTCTTTATACCTCTAATATAAGAATTCTGTATATTCATTATACTGATGTTTTGGAGGCTGATTAATTACTTAAAATGTGCGAGGTTCATAAAAATAAAATAAAATAACTGATAACTGAAAACAATTCACTAGGTCTCTTAGAAAGTTACAGCGATTTGAGTGACCTTTCGATATCTAAAAAATAAATTATATTTGTTGTTGCAAACATTACATAAACTCATCATTTACGTGTTTTTGTCGAAATATATTTGAAAACAGTGTTGGATATCAACAGCCAATTTGGCAAGAAACTAAATATAGTTGCTCTCATTATATATTCACAGTATAAAAGAATGCTGATTCAGACATTAACCTTTCAATATAACTGCAGTAGATCGTTTTTTTGAAAAATTTATATTTTAAACTTTTACAGATAATTGTACGGTAATGCTAAATGTGTTATTTTGATAGTGACGCAAATCTCATTAGACAAACCAATCAGTGAGAATTAATGATAAAGATTCACATAAAGTCTTTTGGCGACCATTTTTGTGTGAACACCTTTTATACATTTTATGCAAGAAAAGGAATTGCATGGTAAAACTTAACATTACATATTTGATCCATTACTGCTTCATTTAGTTAAGATTCATTGTCTATTTCAATTTTCCGGATTTCACCTAATATTCCCCCTAATACTGACCGTTTAACAGACAATATAATTAAAACAAACGATCATAATTGATCATGTTTAACAGTCTCATGTGATGCAGTATCCTAGTAATCAGTATCATGTAATTTGGGATATTGTGAGGCATCATAGCATTGCAAAAAACGAAACAGATAATATTGAAATTTCATACGAAACGTTTACATTATTTTAAATTAACGTATAAAATATGTCATACCTACCAGTTAACTTGAACAGTATTGGCAGGTCATTTAAATAAGCAGTGGTCAAAATTTTACCCATTTTCATTTTCCTCTATAAAATCTTCCATTAAAACGACTTTTAACACAAAAAAATTATTTAGTTCACGTCCATGCAAAGTTACATGCATGATATTTGCATTCAGACATACCAGCACAAATTCAAGGTATGCTGTTTAATGACAATTTCCAAATTCTGGCATCAGTTTTCAAAAGTACTGAGAGACCCACCTTAATAATTAACAGGTACCATTTTTGTAACATTAGGATGATGAACGATTCAATAGCATGGTGCCGGACCAAAGTACAAAATACAATAATTGTCATTGACCGCAGTGTTTTCCAATCCAAATGCGTTTGTTGTGGTCAGATTAGTAAGTCAATATAAATTAGGTTCTCAAAGGCATAATGAGAAAGCATATGATTCTCTTATGAAAACACATGTGAGATATCTTTACAAAATTGTTGATTGATTCCTTAATTTTTTAGACACGCTTAGACTGTTTTGCATTGTCATGTTGCCGTCGTTATGCCTACGGTAACCAAAAATCAAATCATTAAACAATTTGCAGATTGCTAAAATTGAATATATCATCAAGGACTGTTCAGCAGCAATCCGTTAGATCATAAACTAGAAACTAATTTTCGCATTAAAGTCATCTAGGATAGACGTCTTAATCTGCTAGACTTCTAGTCTGCAATCTTGTGAGCATAATGCAATTTTATTGTGATGTCATCCGACTTCTTTGAATTCATAGACTTAAAATGACATATTTTCATTGATAGAATCTTGGTATTCAGCTATAACCAAAATGTCAAAATCAGGAGGTTTATTTATGTTGACGTTAATTGAGTACTATCAGTAACATGTGTGGTAAATTTTAATGTTCTTTCATCGTTATAAAGCTTTTGTAATCTAGGTTTCATTATTGAACATAAAGTAGGACGTACACCTGTAATGCAAACATAAATTACAGAAACACGAAATCAAATGTACTAAGCTGTCACCCTATTTATTTACTTGTTTTTTTTACGAGGCAGTTATAGTAAAACTTTTTTATTTATCATGAAACAATAATTGAATGCTTTGACCTCTGTCAGTTAGAGATTTTGCTTCAGATCAAAGAAAACCTTTGACATATCACATTGCCAGCCTATAAAGCAACTCAGAGAATGAACTGTCTTTCTTTCGGTTCATTATTCTGCTGGGAATCCTAAGCGATCTTTTTCCAAGGATTTTTGTGTCATCTCTTACCGATGTGAAGAAACTGTTACATCATTAGTAGGATATACGAGCTTTATTTGCAGCATGCTGGCTGGTAGAGGGTGATGTATCTTGTGTGGTTCTTTTCTGTGAGTTTGGTTCACATCTTGTACATCACTCAAACATGCCAATAGTGATCTTGATCATGAATATGAATTCTAAAAACGATAGCTTCAACTAATGAATTGGGTGTAATAATTTGCTAAACTACAAGCTATACTGTGAACAAATTGAAATGCAGTTTATTGGATTATTTAATTCAAATCTTGTACATCACTCAAGCATGCCAACAGTAATCATGACCTTGATATTGATCTTGATATTAAAAACAATAGCTTCATCAAATGAATTGCTACTACGAGCTAAACTGTAAACCAATGGAAATGCAGTTTATTTCATGTATTTAAAGGAGTGATATAAGTTATAAATGCCTTAGATACTATTGATCACTTACTTGTTATTTAATTACAAGGTTTTTACAACAACATATATTGCAACTCCAATGTGTTAAAGTCCCTTCAATTTTGGTACTCGATCGTGTTTATCTGAGAAATGCCCAGATAACACTCAGTTTCTTTAATCAAATTTACTGAAAATATTTGTATTTATAGATTATGCAAAGATTTACAAATTGTTATTGACAAGACGTAACATAAATGTTATGTTATGCCACGGCTTAGCATCGAAGATTGGTTTCATTTCTCATTTCTTCCTTCAGTGGCATTTTAGAAGTTGGTTAGATGAAGGAATACAAATATCTGGATTTACAACTTTTAATGCAAAGAGATGTTATTACCTACACCGAAACGTCGCATCTCTTTGCAATAAAGAAGTTGTAAATCCATATATTTGTATTTCTTCTCATTGTTGTTGTGTTTTACCCAGTCTGTGTTCTTCTTTTTTATGTTCTTTAATAGTAATAGCCAAAAATGTTGCCTCAGTGATATGTTTCAACACGGTTGTGTTAACCACGTGATTATGATTATGATTCTGCTTTAATATATGACATACATCATGTCAGTAATGGCTTCACTATCAATTTCTTGATTTTTTGGTACAACAGAAAATGAGTTTCCTTCAAAACAAACAATGTTCCAACCAACTCTTTGTAATTGACATAACACGAAATCCAAGTGCAATGCACTCTTTGAAACGTAAGGTTTTGTAAATGGCAATAGACAAGTCCCACGTATATGGATCCTTACAGTTTATCCCAAGTAAGAATGGTGCTACACTATAGATATCCATTATGAATGCTTGTTTGCGTTTGAAATCGGAGTTAAAGAGTAATTGGATATCTAAACACTTCAGGATCGCACAGAATTACTGAAATCTGAACCTCAATTAAGAGATTGATTAATATAACATACACTTTCGTCTTGCCCGTTATGGTTCAGAAGTTCGGAGTTCGGATCCACCTCGGTAGCATGCCATTATGGAGATAATGTTTAAAAAACTGTCAATTTGGGATTGAGTCGTTCATTTGAAATATGAAACCGTCCATTTTCCGACTAGGGCTTAAATATGCACATAATGCCCTTACTTTCCAATGTAAAACCTCCTGGGAGGTGATAACGAGAAGACAAGTGACCTCCAAAACAATAGAGGAAATAGGTTTCTATTGTACAGGAATCAAATGTGTCAAAACTTGTGATTTAATCAACTATCAATGTGTCCATTTAAAACCGTAACAATGACATGGCATGTTCTCTTGAAATCCGTTTATTTTCCCAATTTACAAAGGTACAAATATTATTATCTCAGTATTCGTGTTCAGATTGACGGTAACAAAATATATGGTACAGTATATGTTGCATTTCGATTTGAATAAATAAAACAACAATCAAATGTGTTGGTATATCATTTTTAAGAATTCAGGGAATATAAATAATAACTTTTTCTTCAAGCAATTTGTACATTCCCTAGAAATATCAGGGAATTTACATAATAATTGAGTGAATCAGGGAATATTCATAATCACTGAACATTTCAGGGATAATACATATTTTCTTATAATACATATTAACTGTACCATTTGTATGCATCTAAATATCGATATGACTGTTCACTTTACTTTGATTTTTTTACCGTATTCTTTTTTAATATGACGATCTCTATTGACAGTGAACCTTTCCACCCCTCACAATATTGGCACATACTACTAAAGCAGATCACCAACGTCAATAAATGATACGTGTTGTCTTGGTATAAACGTGTCTGAAGTGCTTCATAAATACAATTCACAACACACTATCTGAAAGATAATTGTCTTTTATGAACAATACTACAATGCAGTAGATCAATGGCTTACCATTTGTTGTCCTCATTGAAAGAAATATGTCTTTTCTCTACTAGATTGTAGGGTCTATCAAACCAGGTCTCAAAGATTACACCAAGTTAAAAACAATTTTCTATTTGAGAATATTTATTATAATATCTATAAATATTATTAATGCAACACTTCAAACAATATTGTCACATGTAGTGCTCTAATTTACATGTACATGTAAGTAGACACTTTTGAAAACGACTACTACTTATATATTTTCAAAGCCTCAAACTAAAAACGAAAACTCCCCGTATTCATTTTGGTTGCAAATGGTTACAGTACAATAATTTGGTAATAAAATGTACTTCGCCAGGTCGAAGAGAAAGAATCATTAATTAAAAACCTATAAAATTATGGTTGTTGTAGTTGCAAGTATAATCATCGTGGTCGCTGTATTGGACGATATTTGTGTAACAATGAAAACCTATATTTGCTCATGTGATCATGACCAAGCACATATACACTTATAAAATGGTTTGTACATATTTTCAAAATCATCAGAATAATATTTGTTGTATGAAAGTAATTATTTTATGACCTTAGATAAATTTGAACAACTTGTACCGACACACAAGCTGCATAATGCACGCTGTGAGACATATTCATTTACTGATGCAAAACATACATACGCAAAACAGACCATAATTTAAATGATACATTTTCATCAAATATTGCAACCATAGCTTATTGAAAAGTGGTCCCATTTTCAAGCAGAATTAGAATAAACATTATATATCATACAGCAGCCTCATTAACCAAGGTGATACGCAAAGCATGAAAATGATTTAAATGATAAATTTTCATCACATATTCCTGCATAGCTTATCGAAATATTAAGGTGAATGTTTTGTCTACTCTGTTTTATTCCATATTGTCATAGTTCTTCCACGCATTCCCAAATAGAGAGAATATTAAACAAGGTATCTTCTGAAAGTATCACTAAAAATCAGCATTACCTTTCAACAGAAACTCTTATAATGTATTTAGTTTTAGCTTTCCTCTCCAGACCATCAATAATAATCAGTCAATATAAATGCACTTAAATGTTCACTATCAATGTACTTAAACGTCCATAATCAATGTACTTAAACGTCCATAATCAATGCATGTAAGCGTCCACAATCAAATCACTTAAACAACCAGAATCATGGCACTAAGCGACTAGTGACAACGTACTTAAACGACTATAATCAACGCACGTAAACGCAAAATATTAACGCTCCAAACGACTACAATCAATGCACCTAAATAACCAGTACCAATTCTCTGAAACGACAATATCAACGCACTTAAATGACCCCAATCAAGACACCATACGACCAATGTTAATGCATTAAAACGACCTGTATCAATGCTATTAAACGGTAATTATAAATGCAATTAAACAACAAGAATAAATGAACAAAACGACCAGTAACATTGCGTTTTCGTTTCGAATTCTCTCAACCAATTGCCTATAGAAGCATCTTTAACTTTCATGAGGCAATTTTAAATTTTCAAAATTCTCCAATTATACATTCTTGGAGATAACTTAACAAAAACGAATTATCATAAGGGGGAAAAACATGAACACGTCTTGGGACACGTCATGGCTGAAATAATGAAGGATGGGACAACCTCCATTATGTTGAGTCAGACCCTTCTGCTTTCTCGAACAAGATGTGTGTTTAAATATCTTGTCATTAGGGCCAATCACTAGCTGAAAGGTTAAGAAAGCATATAATCCGATTACTTTGAATGTGAAACCTTTGGTATAAGGTTAATTTTGCATGAAATATGTGCAACCGATAATACGCTAAAAATTGCAATTTGTAAATGGAAAAAATGGAAATCTGGTCTTCCATAATGCATAGTAATCAAGTAAGGCCTCTTTCAAGATTTTGTTCGCTTAAAGATTTGAATCAGACAGGGTTTTGTTAACAAGACCTTTTTCTACTTAACTAATTATTTAATTATTTTTAACTAACGGATGGTAGTATCATCTTGTAAAATTGATTTTAAAACGTTCACCATTCTCTCCCCAGGGAGGCAGATCAAGTCATGAAATGTTGATACAGCCTCTATTATATCACGCCGAAATCCCTTGGTTCCAGCAGTTTCCCCTGGCGGAAAAAAAGTTACACCACAATCAATTTGAATTTCTTTATCAAATGACAACGCTTTTCGCATGGAAAGGGTGGTTCATTTCACAATGCTTTTGTCATCATTTAGTAGCCAAAATGAGGGTTTAAGAACAGCGTCGCTGATTGCACAATCAACTTTGATTGCCTCCAATCAGGCGTCTCCCATTCTATCCCACAAACTCGGCGTAATACAACAGAGGCTGTCAGATTACAAGGTTATATTTTATCACTTTGAGCAAGTTTTATTCCATTATTAATTGTATTTTAGACTTAAGCAAGTCTAGGCCCTAGCAGGGTAGTTACTCACGTGACCATCCGTATAAAAGCGAAATGCACGTGCAGGGTACCTTACAGTCAAAATTCACACCATGTGCGATCTAGGTTGTGTATCAGGAATTTTGGCGTAAGTATTGCTTTTTTGGAATGATTAGTAATTTGATTGTGGTATTTGAATATAATATTTAATATTTTAATGTATAGAATGTCATAATCTGAAGATTATACTTTGAATTGTTTAAATGTTGAGTATTTTTGAGTATAGGAACATTGTGTTCAGTTTGAAATACATAATATTATCTTCCCATGGCATTTCATGATTGTTGTTTGACAATTTGACACATTAGTTTGCAACAGTTCAGTAAAACTTATGTGTTTATCTATCGTCCCTAGTAATCGTCCACAGTAAGGAACAAGGGTGTACTATTATCATGTATATGTGGAGTATGGTAATGACTAGGTGGTAGGTAGCGTGTGGTGTAGTAGGCATCTGTTGTAATGCAGTTGTTGTAAACGTTTGTAATACATCCGTTGTATGTATATTAAGTGTCACTAATATACAGTAGTAAGGCAATGTGACTTTGCTTTATAGTGTCCCGGTCAACTGCCAGTCCGGTACTTTGTGGAAGTCTAGGTTCGGATGCTCCCCGAATCCTAGCAACGTGTAGACGGTAGTCTACGGAAGGGGCAGTGAAGCGTGGTCCGGGACGCCCAGCAGCCACTTGACCCCGCTCATATGTACGAAGGTACATGTGTCATCGCGACACGTCGGAACGACAACCCCCCACAGGTGAACTGTTGCTGATTCTTGTGAACTGTCGCTCAGTGTTGTGAACTGTCGTTCAGTGTTGTGAACTGTCGTCCAATGTTGTGAACTGTTGTCCAGTTTTGTGAACAGTTGTTCACTGTGTGAAGTGTTGTGAACTGTTGTGAACGGTTATAAACTGTTCAGCTGTGTACTGTTGTGTAGTCAAAAGGTGGATTGAGACTTTACATATGTAATAAACCATATCGGTAGGGAGTGGAGGGATATGGGAGTCGGGATTGAAGCGTGGAGAGCCCGAATTGGATGTTTTAACCAACCCTCAAAACTACCAAGACCTCTTATAAAGCAAATTCACATTCATGGGGGACTTATCAAGCGACAATTTCAAGTATTTCTCATTGTTAGCGTGTTACTACTAGTTAGTAGAAACGTTGAGCCCAATCCGGGTCCTACGCCGGGTGCACGTGAAACACGACAAACTCGCCTCTCAACACGTGGCCGCGGACAGGTTCACATCGACACAGACAGATTACCACAACATGAAGACGCAGACATTAAACGTATTTTAATGGATATCCAGTCAAAGGTAAATTTGAATCAGAAAACTATGGAGGAATTAATGGAAAAGTGCGACAGAATGTCAGCTGTTGTGAATTACTTAAAACAAGAACAGGACAGTCTATGGGAGGAAACAGAACGACTACACGTGGAAAATGAACAACTGCGCGACAGGATAGAGAAGAACGAAGCTCATTCCAGACGAAACAATCTGATTTTCTATGGACTGGATGAAGGTACAAACGAAAGCTGGGACCAGAGTGAAATGAAGATACGACAGTTCATGGAACAGAGGTTGGACATTGTAGACGCACAAGACATACACATTGAACGTGTTCACAGCTTACGTACAAGGAGAAATACAAAACCCATAATTGCACAATTTTCGTTCTATAAGGATAAGGAAAACGTGAAGAAACGTGCTAGAGAACGCCTGAAGGGCACCAACTTCAAAGTGAGTGATGACTTTACTAAACAAGTGAGAGACATGAGGTCACAACTAGGAGAATTTATGAGTGGATATCGTAACGAGGGAAAACAATGTTATTTGTCTTACGACAAGTTGGTGGTGGACGGGCAAGTCTTCTCTTACGACGCGAAGGCCGAAAAGTTGGTGCAAGTAGGGCGTCGGAGGAGGACAGAACACATACAACACACGACGGAAACAACCACGAGAACAGAAGGGAACTCGGCTCACTGTTCCTCCTCACCCTGGGCGACGAACAGAGAGGACACGGCGAGTACAGACAGGAATACACGGGACCAGGAGAAAAGTACACACAGATAGCATGCAGGCCGAGGTTCGACTTGCTGCATGGAGCAACCAACATTCAACGAAACAAGTACAACAGGGAAAACTCAAACTTTAGATCCAAACCAATGTGCAGCAGCAAATCAACAAATAAGTAAACAACGAATACAACAACAAAAAGCAAAAGGTAAATATCAGCCGCTAAAGAACTGTAGTAGACCACCAAATCTCCCTAAAACTGGATATAGAGACTTTAAATCAAACATCAGTGACAATCTTAGATTTATTTGTTGGAACGTAAATGGGTTATATTCTAAGATTACTAATGCATTTAGTGTTATCGAAAATTTGGTGACAATGTCAGATATATTTGCTTTTGTAGAAACATGAGCTAGGAATGAAGGAGACTTTGTTGATCTTATACCTGGCTACAAGTGTTTTCAACGTGTTAGAGATAAAACATCAAATTTTGGGAGATATAGCGGTGGTATTGCTGTTTATGTTAAGGAGGACATTTTATCACATATCAATAGAATTCATAGTAGTTGGGACGACTGTGTTTTCTTTAATGTCACAGATCTGTTCAAGTGCCACGAGAATCTTTTGCTAGGTTTTGTGTATATTCCAACAACGGAAAAAGACCAATCTTCGGGTATTGAAAATTTAGAAATGCACTTGTTCGAGTTGCTGAATGAATACTATAACTGTAATTTTATCTTGAAAGGTGATTTTAACTCTAGAATTGGTACATTACAAGACTACATATTGTGTGATGATGATAAATATTTACCATGTGAAGAAAGCTGCTATAAGGTCGATTCATTCAATATGGATAGATCATCAAAAGATTTAGTTGTTAACAGTTATGGTAAACAATTTTTGGATGTATGTACAAAACTGGATCTACATGTCACTAACGGCAGATTGGATGGAGATAAACTTGGTGAATTCACGTTCGTCGGTGCACAGGGTTGTAGTGTGATTGATTACTGTGTAGTATGTAGATGTTATCGAGGCTGCTTAAAATAAGGACTGTAAAGTGTTTTGGAAACTCTTGAAATCTTTGTGGTCTGGTAAAGCCCAAGCTGATTGTTCCATCTCTGTAGGCGATTGGTATTATTATTTCAAAACCCTTTTAAACCCTGAAGTTGAGTTAGGAAGCTCTTTCGACAAACATGTTGAGGATTATTTATCTGACCACAATGCATTGGTGTGTGAGGATTGTGCTGAAAGTGATGATATTTTGGGCGATACAATAACAGAAGAGGAAATAAAAAGATCTATTAAAAATTTAAAAAATGGTAAATCTGCTGGACCAGATGTAATTCCTGCCGAAGCAATAAAGGTTATTTGTGATACTCTATCTCCATATTTGGTAATATTGTTAAATAATATTCTCAGAACAGGGCAGTTCCCCGACGCTTGGAATCAAGGAGTGATTATACCATTATTCAAAAATAGAAGTAAAGGAAATCCGGATAATTACAGGGGGATTACACTTCTGGATATGTTAGGCAAAGCTTTTACCTCTATTATTAATTCAAGACTAAAATTTTGGTTAGAATTACATTCTGTTATATCAGAAGCACAAGCTGGTTTCAGAGATGGATATTCAACAGTGGACAACATGTTTATATTGAATACATTAGCATATAAGTATCTGAGGAAAAAAAAGGGTAAGCTATATTGTATTTTCATAGATTTCAAAAAAGCTTTTGATTATGTTGATAGAACTAAGCTTCTCTTTCAATTACTAAGAAAAGGAATACATGGTAAAATATATAGATTATTGGAAAGTATTTATTCAAATGTTAAAGCGTGTGTGCGATCCTCGCCATGTCAGTTTACAGACATGTTTTCATCTTCCCGAGGAGTTAGACAAGGATGTATGTTGTCTCCAATTCTGTTTTTGATGTATATTGAAGAATTAGCTACAACTATTGTTCGAACGGACACACGAGGTATTTTCGTTGATACTGATATTAAAGAAATATGTTTGCTTTTGTTTGCTGATGACATAATTATGTTTGGTGATACTGTCATCAACCTACAGAGAAAAATTTATATTTTAGAAGAATATTGTATAAAATGGGGATTAACAGTAAATTTAGATAAAACTAAAATAATTGTTTTTAAAAAGGGAGGGAAGTTATCTAAATTTGAAAAATGGCTTTACGCAGGGCAGTCTATAGAGGTCGTTTCATATTATAAGTATTTGGGTATTATCTTTTCATGTAGAAATATGTTTACCGTTGCTTGTCAAAATTTGGCCAAACAGGCAGAGAAAGCCTTAGTACCTGTTAAAAGAATGATACATAGATATGAAAATTTAGATGTTAACACATGTTTTGATATTTTCGATAGGAAAATCCAACCAATTTTAATGTATGGTACGGAAATTTGGGAACTATTGAAAGAAAATCCATAGAAGTTATCAACACAAAATTTTGTAAATATATTTTAAGAGTTGGTTATCGCACAAGCAACTTGGCAGCTTTGGGCGAATGTGGACGCCACCCTTTGTTTATCAATCAACAGTTAAGGGTTGTAAGTTATTGGTTAAAGATAGTCAGTATGGATTATAATAGATATGTCAAACATTGTTTTTTGCTTATGAAACAACATGATGATATAGGTTACAGTAACTGGGCATCAGCAGTTAGAATGTTTTTATTTTCTTATGGCTTTGGGCTTCATTTGTCAAGAAGTTGGTAATAATAAATTATTTATGTCAGAATTTAAACAACGTGTATTAGACATGTACAAGCAAAACTGGAATCAAGATGTAAGTTTTTCTTCACTGTTATCTACTTATTGTACCTTTAAGTCTCAGCTTAATACTGAAAGATATTTGACCTGTATAACATCTGTACAATTAGGAAGAGCTCTCACTAAGTTTAG
Source organism: Steromphala cineraria (assembly GCA_916613615.1). Lineage (NCBI taxonomy): Eukaryota > Metazoa > Mollusca > Gastropoda > Trochida > Trochidae > Steromphala > Steromphala cineraria. The sequence goes on along the minus strand of OU744731.1, from coordinate 59,658,578 downwards.
ATGCTGTTCCAATTATTTTAAAAGTACAAAATACAAACATGTTCAGATTCTTAATCCTGCTGATTTGATATGTCCGTATTGCGGAGAAGGTGAAGAAGATGAATATCATGTTTTGTTCTTATGTCCGTTTTATGCTCAAATCCGTGAACAGTATTTACCTAAGTATTACTATAACCATCCATGTACTAAACACTTCATTTCATTGTTATCAACAACCAATACAAATTTGTTGCTCCGCTTAGCCACCTACCTGTATAAGGTATTTAAGTTAAGATAGCGCTCTAGTGATGTTATTGTCAACTCATATATATCTGTAAATGTACTCTAGGCCTCCTGGCCCCGAAATACAATAAACTTCTGTTCTGTAAACCATATTGAATTATAAGTGGCATAATTTGACAAAGACTCTGGAGTTCTGCGTGTGTTCGCAGTTATTGATGAGACAGTGTTGTGTTAGTTATTTCATGTGTTCTTGAATGTTGTATGTATTTGGAGTGTTAGTTGGGAGGTTTTCTTTGTAGGTAGTGTAGTGGTAGGTACATGTAGGTAAACTATGGGACGGGTTAGTGATTAATTTTAGTTTTATTTTATTTTGTAAATAAACTTTATCATTACAGCTTGGGTTTTGTTATTCCTCTGATACGTGACAGAGGCTGTATAGACATTTCATGACTTGATCTGCGTCTGTGGGGAGAGAATGCTTCTGATCACGACAGTGACTCTCTAATATGATGGTTATTTATTTTGCATTTTCGTGGGATGTACTTTTCATGAATAAAGCCTAATTTGATCTATATAAATTTGGAATCTTTTATCCTCTTCCAATATTTGATGACGCATTTAAGTGCATTGATCTCAATGAAAAACACTATTATATTTAAACACAACCCTATACACTGATCCACGATTTATCTCTTCTGAAGAAGTCCTTTAAAACAGAGCGGGTGTATCAGGAATTAACAATCACTTAATCAACTGCATGCTATGTTGTAAAGCAACAGCGACTGTTGAAGTCAATGCTCTACAATTATGTCAATTGATATTTCTTGTTCGCTTTGAGTGAGAAAATGTAGCTGTATTCCGCTGCCAGCGTAAGAAATATTTTATTCTTTATTCCATTTGATTTGATTGATAAGATTACGAAAATATTCAGCGTTCATAAAATCTTTAATGAAATAGGTTATTTCAAGTTAACAACA